>CM042009.1:107164554-107487054 GCA_023525715.1 Cichorium intybus
GAACTGTCTTTGTCATGACAACAACTGTTGCCGCCACCACTGTCGCCGCCACCGCTATCTCTACCACCACTACCTCTGTTGTCGCCAAATATTCTAAGTAAGTGCAAGTGCAGAAAGAAAAGTTGCGGAAAGTAAAGGTCCGAAACTGCAGGATTCGGAGGGACAAGTCCTGAGACTTGAGATGGACAAGTCCGAAGACTTGATGTGGATGCAGAATTATAATGAAGAAGTAATACTTAGAATAGATCTTAATAGCTCAACAATAAATAATATGGATTAACAGTGATATAACTTGCAAATAGAAAGACAGGAAGTTAAAGGTGTTAGAAAAGTAAGGACAGTAAGAAACGCAGATAAGAACATGAGAATTGATGGAATGAGAGATTATATTGATAAATATGAAAGTGTTACATAAAGTCTCTCAAACTCATGAGGACTGAAGATAGACTTGGTCTCCCTTTTATAGACTAAGGGAGGACCTTCGGATAATATCCTATGGACTGAAGAGGAGACAACACGTCTCTCTTCAGTCAGATAAGAAAGGGTGAATCTAATATAATAATATAATGTCAGACTAGGGTGGCTTGTCTATAATATAATAGTATTCTAAGTACACAAGACATACTTCTAGGGGGCCACGCCTGATCTAGTCTAATCATGTCCTATACGTTGAAGTGCTTATCCTTTGCCTTATCTTCCTGATCTTCAGTCTTCTTTGAAGAATGGTTAAGTACGATATTTCCTTTGATCTGTTGATATTGATAGTCCGAAATCCTGAGAGGATTTCGGAGTCCTGGCGGATCAGAGTATCTTGGAAATGTGGTTGTGTATGTCTTGATCTTCGGAGTGTGATCTTCCGAACTCATTCTTCTGGGTGAAGTACTTTCTGATCTTGAGATTCTTCGGAGTTTCGAAATCCAAGACTGGATTTCGGATGATTACAATGTTATCAGAACACAAATGTATATACAACATACATAAATACATAAATGTAACCATTCGTTCATTCATTAAAGCATTCATATAACAGTAATAGCATTCCATCAAAATAAGAAGTTTGACATTACAATCCTATCAAATCAAACTACGAGATGGTAACGAGTTAACTTTTTAGCACTAACAATTCCCCCTTCGGTGACCAGCCGAGGAGTTTGATTCAGCATCTTCAGAATTTGTCATTTACGCCTTGTCTTGCAGCATATAACCAGAATTTTCTGATCTCCAGTAGCCATTGCATTCTAAGAAGCATTTCTTTCTTAGCTTCAGGATCTGATGAGGATGATTTCTGCACAGACTTGATGTACTCCTTCAGCATTCCATTAGAAACTCTTCTGATTTGATTAGCACGAAGAAAAAGGAATCCTTTTTCTGTAGGATTCTTGTAAACCAATCCGAGTACTGGATCGGAGGTGACACCTCTTTTCCAGTTGTCTCGATTGTCTGGCATAGATAAATCAGGTTTGTGTATGAAATGCTTATCTGGATGATTCTTGATGAGTTTGTACATTTCTGCATCATTAAAGCAGAATTCTTCTACGAGGCCATGTAGAAATCTTCTGGCTGCAACGTAGGCTTCTCTGGCATCTTGTTTTTCTTTGTGAGACAGCTTTACAACAATAGTGAAGATGTCTACTGGGTTCATTTTCCGGAAATCGGCTTCTGTTATCAGAATCGTTTTGGCGTAGTTGTTATTTCTGACCAGCTCATATTCGAAGAATTCTGAAGAATTGCTGATTTTTGTAGAAAGATGCTAGTTCTTTGTTAACTCCTGATTCTACAGTGAAATTGAGAGTGTATTGATACTTTTCTCCGTTTGGAGTCAACGGTATGTCCCAGTTGTGGTTGGATATGGGGGGGGGGGAGGATTGTATGACTTGAAGGGTTTGAAATCAAATTCGGTCAATGGTCGGAACTTGAGAATGTTTGAAATGATAGGTCTGCTGGGACCAGTTGGATCAGCTTGGTTTTGGTCAGGTTCTAACTCAGTACTAAAGTCTTCAGCATGTTCATGAGCTTGGGAATCGAAGAACTTTGATTTCTTTTCCTTGACTTCTGGGGGATCAGATTCCTTGATCGGCGAGTATACGAAAATCTCATCGTCTTCTGATGGATCTTTATCTGTTGGAGTTTGAATTTTCGGAGGAGAGAGATGAGGTGTAGATTTAACTATCAGAGTATTTGTTGGAGATTCTTTTGTAGTTTCTTTCAGAATCTCTTTCTAAATTGTTTCCTCCTCTGTTGACTTTTTCTCAGTAGATAGTTTTTCAGATTCTTCATTGCTGACTCGTGTGTTTTCCTGATTGATTCTTTCTTCGGGGTTCTCCTGATGTTGATCTCCTGTTGTTTCTTTCATGGTTTCTTTTTTATCTTCTTTGGTCCCACTTGGACCAGCGTTTGTATCTATTTCCATGTCGTCGGTCGGAGATTTTGTTGATTTATCCGCCTCTCCCCCTCCTGGGGCACCTGCAAGAATTGAAGGGGGCACAGGTAGGCGGGCCAGAATAGAGTCGAGTTTGCCAGAGATATTGTCAACTTCCTTCTTGATACAATCGGGAAGTGGTGTAGCTGCAATAGTTTAGAGTTCCTCCATAACCTCAATGTTCAATTTTGTGCATAGTTTGATCTGCTCAATGGGACCTTCCATTGTGCCAGTGATGGTTTGCAACATGTGTGTAACCATCTGAAGGAGGAGAGCATTAGTTCTTCTGAGGGAGAAGTGTTCGGCCAGGACCCTATTAAGGTAGTTGGCCATATGGTCCATTGAGGCGGAGAGCTTAGCTTGCACATTGCTAAGGAGCTCAGGAACTTGCTTTTGGCATTTTTCAACTTCGTCAAGCATCTTTTGGGCTGTTTTCATCATGTTTGCCGCGTCAGATTCACGTTGAGCATCAATGGTTGCGATCCCATTGTGGATGGTCTTTTCAGCTTGACTGTCGCAATGTAAAAGGATGTCTCTGTCCTTTTTCTCTAGTGCAGCGACTCGATCTTTAAATGCGCTAAGTTCTTTGGTCAGAGCTTCCTGATTTTGTGAGGATTTTAATTCAGTTAGGAGGGTGGTTAGGGCGTCAACCTTCTGATGTAGAGAGTCATCTTTGAGTAAGGAGGTGACGGATTGAGGAGTAGTTTGGTTGGCAGCTTTATCGGAGGATGAGTTGGTATCACTGAGATCGACCAGATGCATTTGGAATGAAGAAGGTTTATCTACCTCTTGATCAGCACCAAAGAGGGAGGTGCCGATTGGGATCGATTAAGTCTCGGAGATAATTACTCGGGAGTCGGACTTAGTGGGTTGTTCGACTGTGTGCTTCTGCATTGTCTTTTTCTGAAGTTCTTGAGCACAAAATCTGTCCCAAGTGAGAGGGACGATCGCTGAGGCAATCTTGGACCAGTCGGTTTCAGTAGTATCGAAAAGGTAGAAGGGGGAGTCTACCAGTTTGTCGAGAGAGGAATGCAGAAGCGAATCAATCTGGAGGGTGAGCGCATTGATTCGCCTTCTTTCGGACTTGACATGTTCTGAGTCATTGTCGGATGGTGGACGAAAGGTGAAGAGGGTTTGAAGTTCCTTTTGTTTATGTTCAAATTGCTATTTGAGACGATCAACTAATGACATTTGTTCTTGAACTGCGGTCTGGAACTTCCACTTGTTAAATTCGGATGCATCAGGTGGAGGTTGTGTGAGATCTGGGATAAGATCAATTTTGGGGTCATCCTTGGTGATTGGTTGTTTCTTTATAGATTGTGGAGGTGAGTTCTGTTTTTCCTCCATAAATATATCTTCCTGAGTGTCCTTCGAGCCTGGAGAGTTTTGTCTTTCCTCCAAATGTTCTGACTCAGAATCTCTTGAAGATGGTTCAGATGTCTAACAAGAAAGAACACAAGTTAGATAGTGGACATGTATGCCAGATGTAACACATACCTGATGGAAACCAATCTAAAAGGTGATGTTTGAATCAAAAGTGATTTGAGTATACAGTATTATAGATTGATGATTTCAATTTTATTTGAAACTGTGACGTTAGAACAAAGTAACCAATTGTTGTCTTTCTTTTAAGTGAGCATAGTTGTAAATCAGGAATGTTGGAGATTAGTCGAAAGAGATTAGATAAGAAAATATCAGAAATTTTAAATTTTGAAGATCAGGAATCAGAAGGTGGTCAAAAATAAAAGACTTTTGTTAAGAGTTGAAAAGAGAATTCAGAAGTAAGAGACTTCTGAGAGAGTAGAGAAAGGGGATGCAGAGGTAAGAGACTTCTGACAAACAGAAAGAGAGGATTCAGAAGTAAGATACTTTTGAAAATCAGAAAGAGGGGGTTCAGAAGTAAGATACTTCTGAAAATTAGAAAGAGGTGATTCAGAAGTAAGATACTTCTGAAAATTAGAAAGAGGTAATGAAAGAGGTACCGTTTTGACTTTTCGTTGCTTCTTTTTAGGTGGTTGTTTGGATGGGGAGGACTCGGAAGCTTTCTTTTTGAGTTTCTTGGGGGCCTCACATTGTTTGAGAGAGTGAGGTGGATAATCGGGTACTCCTTCTGTAGAAGTGATGTGAAAAGAGACAGCAGGTTCTGTTGGATCGGCCAAGTTCAGAAGGGCTGCAGGCAGTCTACGAATTTTTCCAAATATGGAGTCTGTTTTTGCAGTATAAGGTTTGGCTTTGGGCATGACTAATTTGTCTTCTTCTGATTTGGGTGTAGGGATTGGGATCTGAAGAGTCTAATAGATGTGCTCGATGCACATAGCCCAAAAACGTGCTGAGTGAATTTGACCGGTTGGTTTCAGGGAGAAGGGTATGTAGGAAAGGAAGTCGTCAAAAAGGATCGCTGCATGATCAATTTCATGACCGGAGTAGAGGCTCCAAAGAAGAACCATGAGACGTTTGTTTAGCTGGTCTGTACCGCCCATTTTGCTAGTTAAGCACTTAATGTAGTGGATTAGACATTGCTATAAGGGTGAGATGTGTCCCTTAGACATGTGAAACAGTTTTGGCAAATCGTACATGTACCCCATATTGTAGATCATAGATTTGAGATTGCCATCAGTTGGTTGGTCAAAGGTGGATTCGTAGTATGGAAGATGCAGTGCTGCAACAAATATTTTCTTGTCGAGGATGAAGTTTTGACCGTCTTGTAGAGTTATGGTGTAACCGGTGGGACATTTGGTGGCGGAGGAAACAATATCTTGAAGTAAGGAGACTGGTATAGCAGGGGGTGGATGGAAGAATGCTCTAACCAGTTTGTGTCTTGACAGTATGTGAATGAGGACGCGTGGCTGTTGCTTGTAAACCTTGAGATCTTCTGAAAGGTAGAGATTGGAGAGGGCAACAAGGATTGTGTCGTTGTCGCTCTTTGATTGTGAAGCCATTTAAGAGTTATGATGTGAGAGATGAAGAGTAATGGAACTTTTAGATATTTAGGGTTGAGAGATTGGAGACGGCGGCGAGAGAGGGTTATAATGATAGAGAGGGAAATATGGAAGAGATGAAAGAGTGACTGAGACTAGAAGAAGAGGGAACGGTTATAACAATTTTGAAATTGTGTAAGAAACCGTCGGGTAAGAGAATGAAGGGACGTGTGAACAGTTATGTCAGAAAAGTGTGTGCTTGGCATTTAATGCTAAGAAATGATGAAAAAGGATGGTCCATTAAGGACGGACATGTGTGACAGAGGGAATATCCATTGGAGAAATATTGATCGTGAGGTTTTTAATTATTGGATATTAAATGTTTTACGTATTAAATTTACATTCTCACATTAAATATGTCGTGGTGAGGTGTCTAAGGTACGGATTGGTGTAACAGTTGTGGTTCTGACTTGGTCAGGGGATGAGTAATTCTGAATGGATTTTCAAACCAGTAGGATTGGATTTCTGAGGTAGTGTGATCATCTGAAATTGTGTTCTGAGAAGGGTTTCGGAGTGGAAAATTCGGAGAGAGAGAGTTCTGAGTGAAGGTAAGGATATGGGGGTTCTGAGATACGGGAATGAATCAAAAGGGTTAATTCAGAAAGGGATAATGGGATTCTGAAGTGAAGTTGGATGTTCGAAAAGGGGGTAGTGTTTCTGAGGGCTACGGATCAGAAGTGTCATAAGTGTGAGAGTTCTGATTGTAGTTCGGAGAGGAAGGCTCGGAAGCTGCCTTTTGAGAATGGTAGTTTAATGGATAACTTAGAAGTTGTCATATCATTTCTGTAGAGATAATCAATGGCACAGACTGTTTAGGTTAAACAGTCAAATCATGTAGCGCATCTCTATATTACTGATCTCGAAGCGATGAGGTGTCATGAAGTGGTGAAAAGGAGGTGGTAATAAAAGGGGGTTTGCTGTGAAACGAAGAAATCACACAAGAGAACTTTTGAGAACTAATATGGCTTCAAGACGTCCATTTAACCGTGATGAGAAGGTAGAGGTTAGGATGCAAGATGGTGAGTTCGCTGGTGCTGTTTATGGTGGGGTGATCAAATTAGTGTGGAATCATCGTTATGAAGTGAAGATGACAACACTGACCGATGGATCCACTGGTGGTCCTTTGAATGTGCATGTGGATTTTGCATATCTTCAACCTGTTCCTCCTAAGGTTTTGGTGGAGTTTAAGCAGTTTGATTTTGTGGAGGTGTGGTACCGTCGAGGGTGGTGGCCAGCTGCCATTTCGAGGAAAACTCCATACAATCAGTTCCATGTGTTGTTGGTGGATGGGACTCGTCTGTTTGTGGATGAGTCGGAACTGAGAATTCATCAGAGGTATCATCTTGGAGAGACTCCGATGTGGCAATACTATAAGCTCTGATGATTGAGGAAGGCTGTTGTTCTCCTGGTAGTTTATGTGTCTTGTTGTCGGATAGTATGTTTGCTTGTGTGGCTAGGATTGTGTGAGAATTGCTTTCATTGTATTTTGTAATGTTTTGGGTGTTATGAATGAAAGCAAGTTGTGTCGTTTGATTGAGTTTGTGAATGGAATTCAGAACTTTACATTCAGAAAGTGTTTAGGAAGAAGTCGGAGATGAAAAGATTCAGAGAGAAGAAAAGTTTTGTCGTATCTAGAGGGGATAAATATAGAGAGAGGGAGAGTGGGAGAGTTAGGTGAGGATGTGTTAGTTTTGGGAAAATGAGAACAATCTGTATGGGAGCAAGAGCGGTTTATCCATTACGCCGTCAAAGTTGCCAAACCGTCTAATAAACCGTTTTAGACCATGATGCTGATGTGACAGGGGCATTAACTGCCCACTAGGGTCATTATGACATCTAATTAATTGAATTAGAGAAGGTGAATGGGCATGCTGGTTGATTATAAAAAGGGGTTTTTGGCTAAATGTTTAACCACTCATAACAAAAGAGAAATTAACTGAACAAAATTTGCTTTAAAAAATGGCTCGATTTTTCTTCAACTGCTTTGATGAGGTCGAGGTGAAGCTTACTCATGGAGATTTCGCAGGAGGGTATTATGAGGGAGTGATCACGAAGACGTGGAAGAGACGTTGTGAAGTTCAGCTTATGTGTCTACCGGACAACACAACTGGGAAGATGATGATCGTGAAGGTCAGGTATGGTGTTCTTCGTCCCATTCCACCTACGGTGATCGTGGAATATAAGGTTGGGGATTACGTCGATGCATGGGATCGACAAGGATGGTGGAGTGGTGTCGTCGACAATGTGATCGGTGGTGATGTGTATGATGTTGTGCTGCTGGATGGGAAGACTGTACGCGTGTGTGATATATCTGTGCGAATCACACAAAACTTTACGTTTGGCAGTCCTCCAAAGTGGCAATACAACAACCACTAGGGAGGAGGGGATGAAGTTGTAATATTTTGTTTTTGATGTTTTAGACTATTTTCTGTGTTAGAATCTTAAGTCGTATAATTTTGAGATGTTTTTGTTTATGACTTAATTGATTCAGTTCTTGTAAGGTCTTTTAATCTTAATGAAAATATGTTTTTCTTTTATGTGTGTGTGTTGGTAACCCTTAAATGAAATATGTAACAACGTTACTGTGATTATATTGAGAGTCTGAGACTATAGATATTGTGACAATGAGAGTAGTCGGAAGTCTTATGGTTCTGAGGGAATATTCAGAGACTTTTCTGAACTGAGCTTTTGCTGAGTAGATGATAGTCAGAAACTGAGTATCATTCTCTACAGAAATCAGAGTCAGGATTTAACATACCCAATTTGTCCAGAAAATTATTGAATTTAGTGGACTCTAAGGCTTTTGTGAAGATATCAGCAACTTGTTCATCAGTAGGAATGAAGTAGAGTTTGATGTTACCTTCTAGGATCTAATCCTTGATGAAGTGATACCTAAGATCGATGTGCTTCGTCAAAGAGTGCTGAATATGATTATGAGAAATGGCTATGGCACTCTTGGAGTCACAGTAGATAGGAACCTGAAGAAATCGGTAACCATAATCCATGAGCTGAGTCTTCATCTAGAGAACTTGTGAACAGCAGGTAGATGCAGCCACGTATTCTGCTTCTGCTGATGACAAGGCGACAGAGTTTTGTTTCTTTGAGGACCAGCTGACTAATCTTCCACCTAGAAATTGACAGCCTCCGGAAGTGCTCTTCCGATCCAATTTGCATCCGGCATGGTCCGAATCGGTGAATGCTTGGAGTTTGAAGTTGTCTTCGATTGGGTACCATAGTCCCATTGCCTTAGTACCTTTGAGATATTTGAAAATTTGCTTTACGGCTGTCAGATGTGACATTTTAGGAGCTGCTTGATATCTGGCACACAGGCAAGTTGAAAACATGATGTCGGGTCTACTTGCGGTTAAGTACAAGAGTGAACCTATCAATCCTCGATACAACTTATGATCTACTGGCTCGCCATCGAGGTCTGCAAATATTTTATGGTTGGTGGATATCAGAACTTTGGCAGTAGAACAATTTTCAAGGGAAAATTTCTTCAGAAGTTCATTTGTATATTTTTCTTGATGAATGAAAATTCCTCTCTTGGTTTGTTTGATTTGTAGGCCTAGGAAGAAATTTATTTCTCTGTTCATGCTCATGTGAAATTTGTATGTCATCACTTTTGCAAATTCATTAACCATTGCTTGATTAGTTGATCCGAAAATGATATCATCTACATAGACTTGGACGATCATGATGTGATTTTGATGTGATCGAACGAAGAATGTAGGATCAATGATTCCTCTTCTGTATCCGGATGATACTAGAAAGTTGGATAATGTCTCATACCAAGCTCTAGGTGATTGTTTTAGACCGTATACGGCCTTATTCAGACGATATACATGGTTGGGTCGAGACGGATCTTCAAAACCAGGAGGTTGTTGAAGATAAACTGTTTCTTGTAGGTCACCTCGAAGAAATGCACTTTTCACATCCATTTGATGTACAATGATGTTTTTATGTGCAACATAGGCTAGAAATATCTGAATGGCTTCTAGTCTAGCTACTGGTGCATATGTTTCATCATAGTCAAGTCCTTCCATCTGACTGTATCCTTTTGCCACTAATCTGGCTTTGTTTCTGACTACTGTTCCCATGTCATCAAATTTGTTTCGGAAGACCCATCTAGTACCTATGACTCTGTGATTTGTTGGTCTCGGAACAAGATCCCAGACATTGTATCTTTTGAATTCTGATAGTTCTTCTTGCATGGCTTTGATCCAATCGTCATCGTCAAGAGCATCTAGAACTGTTTTTGGCTCAACTTTGCTGATGTATGCGACTTAATGGCATTCATCCTGAATTGATTTCTTTGACCTTGTCTGAACTTTGGAGGAGGGATTTCCGATGATTTGGTTCGGAAGATGTCTCTGAGTCCATTTATGTAATCTTGGAAGAAGAGCTGGGTCAGAAATAGGAGGAAGAACATCTTGAATGAAGTTGGTGTCTTCAGGAGATATGTTTTGGTTTTCTGATTCTTCCGTTGATGCATTTTCATCGGCTTCAAAGATAAAGACTGGTGGATTATCAAGTGCAATATTAATTAGGGTATCTTCTGATGGGACATTTGCTGAGAAAGTATCTTCTGAGAGTTGATGGTCCCCCTCGGATTGAGGTATCCCATCAACACAAGTAGGGAGTCTAGACTCCACCTCTGAGGTTGCTGGGTGTAAGGGATCCTTCTGAGTTTGATGATTCGGGGAAGGGAGCGACGACTCCCCCTTAACTGTTGAAGTGTTGTTTGGAGGGTTTGTTTGATTGTCAGATGTCGTGGGTTCTGAGGATGTGGAAGGTTCTGATGCTGAGATGATTTTCTGAATTGCATCAGGAGAGTGGATAACTTCAGCGTCTTTTGCAGATATTGGTGTGCCAAAGAGTAAGTCGTAATCAATTTCAACTGTATGAATGGGTCGATGTCCTACTGGAATATCATCCTCCATTACGTATAGAATATCTTGATTCTTCTTTCTCCATTCATACTGATCATCGAATTCTATGTCGAAGCTTTCTTCAATGACTTGTGTTCTTTTGTTTAGAACCGATAGGCAACTGATTTTGAGGAGTAACCCATGAAGATTGCTTCATCACTTTTAGGTGCAAATTTTCCCAAATGGTCTTTGTTATTTTTAATGAAGCATCTGCAGCCAAAGATATGGAGAAATTTGACATTAGGTTTTCTCCCGTTTAAGATTTCATAGGGTGTCTTCTGCAGTTGTTTGTTGATGATGGTTCGATTCTGAACAAAGCATGTTGTTGCTATTGCTTCTACCCAAAACGTTAGAGGAAGATTTGCAAAAGTCAGCATCGATCGAGCTGCTTCCACTAAGGTTCTGTTTCTTCTTTCTGCTACACCGTTTTGCTGAGGGGTGTATGGTGCTGAGATGTTGTGCTCTATTCCTTTGGATGCTAGAAATTCTTCAATTTGCTTATTGTTGAACTCAGTTCCATTATCACTTCGGATTCTCCTTACTGGTAGTTGCATTTTGAGTTCGATGGATGTAATGAAGTTTTTGAGTTCCATGAATGTGTCTGATTTTAATCTTAAAAAGAATACCCAAGTGAATCGGGTGTAATCATCCACGATAACTAGGATATAGTTTTTGTGATTCAGACTAGCAACAGTCGATGGACCACAGAGATCCATGTGGAGAAGTTCTAATGGACGAGTAATGCTTGAGTCAGTGATTGATTTGTGAGGTTTCTTCTTTTGTTTGCCTAATGCACATGCTGCACATAAGTTTTCGTTGTCAAACCTCAGGAGTGGCATTCCTCTGACCATTTCTCCTGTTACCAACTGGTTCATATATCAGATGTTGAGATGGGCTAGTTTCCAATGCCATAACCAGCTGACTTCGGAGTGAGCCTTGGAAAGTAGACATAATCTGGGTTTTTCGATAAACATGGAGATGTCCAAAGGAAACATGTTGAGTTGTCTTGGAGATTTTATTAGACATCTATCTCTGTTACCCGTCAAAATGTAGCTAAATTCATTGTCGAATTCAACTCGGAGACCGGTACTGACCAGTTGACCTACACTTATGAGATTGTGTTTAAGTCCGAGAACATAGGAAACCTTCTGAATGGTGAAGTTTCCGTTTGTTAGTACACCATAGCCTTTGATGATGCCGTTTGCGTCATTTCCGAATGTGACGTATCCTCCAAAGCTGACTTCTCTGTAATCTCTTAGAAACTCCAGTCTTCCGGTCATGTGCATTGAGCAGGCGCTGTCAATTAGTCATTCGTCATCCTGCTCTTCCGTACTAAATGCCTGAGAGATTAGATACTTTTTTGGTCCCATTTGTTTTCATAGATATGGAAGAATTATTTTTGACAATTGATTTGATGGGAGTTTCAGTTTCAGAAGGTGAGTTTGGCTCAGAAATGAATGATTTTACAACCCACTTTTGAACAAATCTTTTTGAGAGTTTTGGAGAGTAAGTTTTTGTTGGATATCTAAAGTTTTTTGAATTAGTAGCAATGACTGTTTTAGAATGATGATTGCAACAATGACAACAAGTATTACTTTGTTGTCGCTTCAGAATTTTTGGAGTAATTTGAGAATGATTATAGTTTTGAATCTTGGTTCTGATAACATTTGGAGTTTGCTTGTCGGAAAATAAAGTTTTTGTTTTCAAAGACTCATTCACAGGTTTCTTAGAGATTGCGGGACTGTTTTGAGTTATTTTTGAATTTCTTGTTAATTTTGGAAATTCTGAGTTGTAATCAGAATTTCTGATGTTTTGAAATTGCTGAAAGGGTTTGATATTTGGAGTCGGAAGTAATCCCTTATAGATATACTTTCGGAGTGTGGAAGGAGTAGATCTCTGAGTATGATTTGGAGTGATAAAAGTTGAGTTAGCTTCTGTTCGTTTCTGAGTGTAGAAACATTCTTTCTGTTCAAATCTTGCATGAGATCGAGGTGATCTGAGGTCTTTTCTGTTTAGAATTGGTTTTACTCCTGGTTTGGTTAAATTCTTTCCTTTTCCTTTTTGAAAGATTTCTCTTGGGGAAGAGTCAGATAAAGAATCATTTAAAGAGTCTATCTCTTCATGATTGACTTTAAGTTTTTTGAGCGAAATTCTGATTGGGTTATTTGAAAAATTATGTTGTGATGTATCTTCGTATGACCTTGTGTCAGAACACGATGGTTCGGAAGTCATGTTGGACATGTCAGCAACATTAGGGTTTCTGATTATAATTTTGTTAAAAACATTTTTAATGATGATGTTGCCTGGGAACTTCTCCATTTCAATTTCTTCATCAATCTTTTCTTTATTTGAATTTTCCAAGTTCTTAGAATTTGGAATGCATTCTTCAGTAACATAGTTACTTTGCTGATCTTCTAAGAAAGAGTGTTGCTGAGAACTTGATGATGGATAGTTTGTGACTGTAGTCATGTGTCTAGGAATGAATGGGACTGAAGCAATAAACAATTCGCTGATTTCGGCAGTGTCTGCTTCCGAGAAATATGAGAAGGGAATGTTAACTCCTTCTTTTGACTCAGAAGTGGCATTTTCTGATTCATTGGCAGGAGTTTTAGAAAGGTTCTTGGTTGTGTCCTCATCGTGTTTATCATCATATTCATTTGAAGGATATTGAAAAAATGGACTTTTTGTTATAAATAGGATAGTTTTTATTTGTGGTTTTTCTTGCCCATCCCTAGTTAAAGGTATTTTCAGAAGAATTAGTGTTAGCAGGAGATTTGAAAACTTCAGTTGCATGATACAATTGATCTACTAATTTGTTTAGTCTTACATTATCGCTTCGGGCTAAATCCCTTTGCGATGTCAAAAGCTGATTTAAATTTTCTAACAAAGTCCTAGAAGTCTGTTCGATCTTCAAATCAGCAGTAAGTTTATCACAAAATAGTTTCTTATCTTCTAGCCTATTCTTCAACTTTATCACTTCGTCATACCCATCATCTCTTTCTTCCAGAACCAGCTGATATGCAGCTAAGGCATATGCACAAGTGTTAGATATTTTTTCTAGAGCAGGTTCTAGATTATTAGAGTAAATCTGATGTGTATGAAGCATGTTACGTACCTGTTCGATGATACTTACTCCTTTGCCTGATTTGTGGTAGACCATGAAAGCGTAGTTCTTTGGTATGTAGGAGGATGAGGATTCAGCAGTGTCGTTAAGATGTTTGGAGTTTGCCAACCCTGAGATTGGAGTATTTCGGTTTGCTTGTACCATCATGCATTCTCCAAATCCTTTTCCTCGTTTTCACTTATTTTCAAACTGCTCATCATCATCTCCTGAGGATCAGATCTTGACGTTTCCGGATGCTATAAATGCTTTGACTTTTTCTTTTTCTTTTGCTTTCGGATAATTCCTCGGAGCTCTGCAGTCAGCAGCATATTTCCATAGACCTCCACAGTTGTGACATTTGATTACTTCTGATTCTTTCTTTTCAGGAGTTGGAGCTTGACTAGTGCTGACATCTGGGGCTGCCTTTGGTTTCTCTTGCTGCTGATCTTCTGGTTTCGGATAATAACGATTTTGACCAGATTGTTGATATCCTCTCTGATAGTTGTTTTTGGGTCGATATTCTGCATTTTGATTAGAGGAACGAAAGTTCTTTTTCTGACCAGAGTAGGATGGTATTCTGTTGAACTTCTGACTGATCATAGCAATCTCATGTTGATAGGCTGCTTCTTCTGCTTCATCGTATGCTGAGTAGTATGATTCAGTAGTTTGTACTGGAGCTGGAAGTGCAAGGGTTGGAGATTTAGATTGACTGGATGGTTGTGAGATTTGAGATGATTGGTATTGAACCGTCGGGGTTTGATAGTGTGAAGGGTAGGAAATTTGTGGTTGAGATGGGTGATATGAGGGTATAGGATTTGGTTGCTGAGGTTGTGGTAGGTTTTGAGTAGGGGCAATCTAGGGTGAAGGGATGTTAGGATTGATTTGCTATTGAGTTGTTTGCTGGTATTGTACCAGTTGCTGAGGAGTGTTAACCATTGTTGGATAGTTGTGTTCGGCAACTAAAGCCAGAGGTCCACCAAGTTACTGTCGTTGTTGATTGCTTTTTATATCATTTTCTTGTCCAATGAGATTGTTGTACAATCGGTACATATTGAAAGTTTTCAACTTTCCAGAGTCTTGAAGAATCATTTTGACAAGTATCCAGTCTTTTCCAAGTCCCTCAAGAAATCGATGATTGATTTCCTGATTGGTTCTTTCTGCTCCTGAACTTAGAAGTCTGGTCACAATTATGGAGAACCGAGTGAATGCATGTCTTAGTGATTCTCCAGGAAATGCTGAGAAATGGGTGTATTCAGAGAGACTTGACACCAATTTTTGATCTTTAGCTTCCTCCGTTCCTAAGAACATATTTTGTAAGAGAACCCAGATCTGTTGGGCTGTTGTACAGTTTTGTATGAGATCAAAAAGTTCCGGTGGAATTCCAAATTGGATTTAGGTGAAAGCGATTTGGTTGTTGTCTATTTTCTCTATATCCAGGGGAGTTAGCCTTGGATGAGAAGTACCACATAGAGCCTCTTCTGCAGTGTCTGGTCTAGGGGTGTACGTTGGGAGGTGCGGTCCTTCTTCCACTGAACGCCAAATGTCTTTCCCTCTGGTTTTGAGATAGTTGCGCATACGAGATGCCCAGCCATTATACTCAGTAGGAATGAGTATAGGAGCTCGATTAGAGCCTCCGACACTGTTAGCAACGTTCAGAGAGTAGTTCATCTGCATTATGGAATCTGTGAAGAAGAGATTCCAAATTGTTTGGAATGACTGAGAGAGATTAAAGTGTTTGAGCTATAATAGCATGCAATGATCCATAGAGGATTCTAAGGCTGTTGCTACAGCCAGGGTTTTGAGCAACCTAGGCACTTAGAATCTTATAGACAGCTATTCAGGCTCTGATACCAATTGTTGTCGCCAAATATTCTAAGTAAGTGCGGAAAGAAAAGTTGCGGAAAGTAAAGGTCCGAAACTGAAGGTTTCGGAGGGACAAGTGCTGAGACTTGAGATGGACTAGTCCGAAGACTTGATGTGGATGCGGAATTATAATGAAGAAGTAATACTGAGAATAGATCTTAATAGCTCAACAATAAATAATATGGATTAACAGTGATATAACTTGCAAATAGAAAGACAGGAAGTTAAAGGTGTTAGAAAAGTAAGGACAGTAAGAAATGCAGATAAGAACATGAGAATTGATGGAATGAGAGATTATATTGATAAATATGAAAGTGTTACATAAAGTCTCTCAAACTCATGAGGACTGAAGATAGACTTGGTCTCCCTTTTATAGACTAAGGGAGGACCTTCGGATAATATCCTATGGACTGAAGAGGAGACAACACGTCTCTCTTTAGTCAGATAAGAAAGGGTGAATCTAATATAATAATATAATGTCAGACTAGGGTGGCTTGTCTATAATATAATAGTATTCTAAGAACACAAGACATACTTCTAGGGGGCCACGCGTGATCTAGTCTAATCATGTCCTATACGTTGAAGTGCTTATCCTTTGCCTTATCTTCCTGATCTTCAGTCTTCTTTGAAGAATGGTTAAGTACGATATTTCCTTTGATCTGTTGATATTGATAGTCCGAAATCCTGAGAGGATTTCGGAGTCCTGGCGGATCAGAGTATCTTGGAAATGTGGTTGTGTATCTCTTGATCTTCGGAGTGTGATCTTCCGAACTCATTCTTCTGGGTGAAGTACTTTCTGATCTTGACTGGATTTCGGATGTTTACAATGTTATCAGAACATAATTTTATCCGAGATATTAATTATGAATATACAACATACATAAATGTAACCATTCGTTCATTCATTAAAGCATTCATATAACAGTAATAACATTCCATCAAAATAAGAAGTTTGACATTACAATCCTATCAAATCAAACTACGAGATGGTCAACGAGTTAACTTTTTAGCACTAACAGCCTCCCCCACCGCCACCGCCACCTCGCCATCGCCACAAACCACCACCACCGATAATTCCACATTCACCACCTTTATCACCATCACCACCACCTCGACTACCACCACCACCACTACCACCTTTACCACCATCCCTACCACCACCACCACCTCCACCGCCGCCACCACCGCCACTTCCACCTCCACCACCTCACTAACAACATCGCCACCATCACCATCATCATGGCCACCCCTCTACCACCATTCCGACCACCATAGCCATATATGTCTATTCATAAGTGATTATTCATATTTTATTTTTCATATATGTCTATTCGTAAGTGATTATATGAATAATCATATATGAATAAACCATATATGAATAAATCATATATGAATAGCATTAACCCCTCTCGTCGTCGTGGAGCGGAGTGACAGGGTTGGCGCATCTAGTGACATAGATTTATTATCGTGATTTCAATTTTTCTCTATTCTCAATGGAACCTTCCCCAATATATATAAAAGAGACATATTTTGGACAAAATTGGCAAATAAATCAAGAAAAACATAAATTAAAAACACTGTAAATAAATATTCTACAAGAAATTTGAGCAACATGCACGTTGTAAACCATATTCTTGTTAGAATTATTTTAAAGATTTAATTATGCGTAATATAGAAGTCGGCTGTTGAAATTTGTAAAAGATTTCAAATTGGCAACTCGATTATAAAAACGTCAAAAGAAGTCATCCAACTTCAAATTAGTGAAATTCATGCAAAATTTTGCAAAAACGAAAAAAAAAAATATCATTGATTACAATGGTGTATTAGAGTATGGGACTCAAAATATAAAAGGAAATATATAACGTTGAATGAAAAGAATCAAGGGAGGGGGTTTCTTTAGTGGTTAGTGGGAAAGAGCGAGGGGAATCGCTGGAGACGGCCATGGATGGGGAGAGGCAGGGGAAGGTTGTATGGGCTGTGCGTGTGAAGGGAAAGGTGGTGATGATATGTCCCAAGGGAAGAGGGTGTGAGTTCGTGATGTTTATTGAGAGTGGTGGTAAGACTGTTATTTTAGTTGTTATATGGAGTAAACGATACTAATTTGTAAGTTTGACTGCTGCTTTTAACTTTTTTGTAGTTTTGATGGTCACCTTAAAACATCATCTCATTTAAAAAATATGGTCAAAAGTATAGGTCCTTGTCGTTAAGCTATTAACACGCACAAATCCAATATGACAATTATATGTGATATGTGAATGTGGATTACGTTACACATTTGCTACAGATGCATTAAATATAAATATTCTCTGAATTGTTGTGAGAACATCAACGAGTAGCCATAACCTCTATAAAATACGTACACCCAACCCAAATTTCATTAGAATTTTGTGTTTAATGAAATTACTTGTCTCATGGAAAAGCTTTTATTTCTCTTCATCCTAACGCTTAACCTTTTCAATGCAACACATGCAAATGTTCACAACAACGATGTTCATGCTCAAGAGGAGAAAAGAGACAACGATGTGCCATACAAATATAAAGCTTGTGTAATGAGTTGGTACACCATTCATATTGAAAGTGCTGTAAACAATCTTAGATTCCGTTGTCAATCAAAAGATGATGACCTTGGGATTGTTACTCGGAACGCTGGAGAGATGTACGAAATCAAGTTTTGCTTAAATGTTTGGAAATCGACAGTCTTCTTTTGTCATTTCTACTGGGAATCGAAACAGTTAATGTTCGAAGTTTTTAGACAGGGAAAGACGTCGCATGAATATTGTTTTAGTAGAGTTCATGGTTTCAAGAACGATTGTTATTGGATGGTAAGAGATGATGGATTTTACATTCCTCAATCCTGTAATCCTCCTGGCAATTGGGTCAAAAAATATTATTGGCAATAACAATTTTCTGTTACAAATTTTGCTTTCTATTTGTATGTATGTATATTATAAGTGTAACGTTTGCCGGGTCATTATCTAAATCTGATATAATTTGATTCATTCATCTTGTGATCTTATCTAATTAGTGAAAGAATTGATCGTCAATCAATGCTTTGATTCGTCTGTTGACTCATTCAATAAATAAAAAGAAGAACTTTTTTCTTTTACATTTTCTATGGTGTTAGATGTCAATATTGTCACTTTTTCATTTTTCTCGTTTTTAAACACCTCTACCCTATAGCGTCCAACCTAGACCTATATCTCACTCTTTTTGCAAGTAAACAAAATAAATAAATAAATGATAAAACCTATTGCTACGGGTTTAACGATATAATATATTAAGGATGCTGTTAAAAAATATTTATAAAACATACGGGTTTATCGATATAATATTTCAAGGATATTGTTAAAAAAAATTCAAATAGTGTTTTTATGTGTATATGGAATTTATATTATATGAGACACGGTAGAGTTTTATCTAAGATCATTCTATTTTAATTTTTAGGTCATCTTTAATAAACCTGTAATAATGTAACATATATATGTAGAGCTTTATAATTATACACAGACATAAATCACTATTAGCAAGATTTTTATAATAATTCCCTTAAAATATTATATCGACAAACTGGTAAAATTGTAAATATGATTTTAACTATGACAAAATTTGCGATAATTCATTATAAAATTGTAAATGTGTATTATGTTGCTATGGATTCTTCACCTTTACATGTATAATTTTGTATTAATCAAAAGGAAAATCTTTAAAATATCTTTTATATTTTGAACTTATTAATAATAAAGTTATTGTTTTAGTTTTTTAGACATAAACGGACAACCTTTTTGAAAATTTGCAAAAATCAGATTTTTGACATGAAATAGAAGGTCAGTCAATTGCAATGACTTTTTTACAAACAAAATATGAGGACTTCCTCAAAATAAGGATCAAAATTAAAAGGTTTTTTAAATGATTACTTTGATAATTTTATATTAATATTTTAATCTTATTTTATTTATATTTTCATATTTTAATTTTATTCTATTATCGTACTATAATCTTATTACATTATCTCTATCGGAGCATGATAATATTATCACATCTTCTCTATCTGATTTAGATAATCTCGATCAAGCAACGAATATTTTCTTAATGTTTTTTAACTGTAATCTTAGAGTAACGTTACAACAAGATTCCTGTGTTTTATCTACCTAACCTAGATAATCTGGAGTAGATTAAGAATATTGTCTTCCTATTTTTTATTGTAATATTACAGGTCTGTTGTTAAGTTTTTTCTTTCTGGTCCGAATAACTGCTTGTCATGCTATTGTATTTTTACTGTAATCTTATTGGATTTTCTCTAGGTGATCCAGATAATCGAGACTAGAGATAGACTATTATATTATTATATTCTTATTGTAATGTTATTGTAATGTCATTACAAATTCTCTATTTGACTAGATAATTAGGACCAAGCAGAGAATATATTTTGGTTTAATCTTATTATATTTCTATGCATTTTTAGTGTAATATACTTGTTGAACAATTTTTGTTGTGATGATGTGTTAAGTCTTGATCTGAAGATAAATTCCAAAGCTTTTGTTGCATGAAGATCCGAAGGCTCAATGCTAGAGGATCCGAAGGCTTATCTTAACAGAATTAGTTCTAAATCTTTTGTAGCATGTTGTGGTGTCAGACACGCATCTACACTCAACATCTCCTATTGGCTAGTACATATAACGTCGTTGTGGAAAATCCTATTGTACTATTTTCTGTTATTATGTACTAGAGACCTTGGTCATGTATAAATACCAAGGATGACTACTGGGTCGAATGCGAGTTTTCTCACCATCTCCTTGTAAAACTGATATTAGCAATATAAGTATTCGACACCATGTTCATCAAATTCAGTCTTGTTCATTGTGTGTTTACTCTTTCGTACATTGTTTGTTTGATTACTGCCTTAATTCAAATTCTAGATCTTACAATACTGTATTTTACGGTAATGTATTTTTTTTCTGATGTACATAATCAAGATCAGACACAAAGTATTATTTTAATATAATATTATTGCATGCACTCCGTCTGAGGAAAATAATATTATCATATCTAAATAGTCAGATCATTAGGATCAAACAAAGGGTATCATTTTATTGTAATATTATTATATTTTCTCTAATATTATTGCATCTAATTTATCTAGTCTGTATCATTTGGATCATATAGAGGGTATTATTTTATTGTATTATTATTGTATTCACTTTATTTGAGTAAAATAATGTTCTTGTATTTTATATGTCTGGAATGTATTATACAAATTAGACATGGAGTATTATCTTAATGTATTTATTCTTTTTCTAAACAAAACTTTTTTTCGTAAAAAAATCAATGAAAACTCATGTTCCAACAGAAAAAGCTATTAGAAATAAAAAAATCGAAAAAACCCTGAATCGGATGAGAACCCCAATTTTGACCTAGTACATTTATGATAAATGCCTAAAATACCCCTTTAGCAATGACTTTGAATAATTACACAACCTTCATCTATTATCTTTCCCAATTTTCACATAAGCAAAAGTCTGACATGCGACATCCAAATTTTACAAAATGTTTATCATTGAAAATATGGGAACGAGCTTAACAATTTCTCCTTACTAACTTAAGTCTAAATATTTATAGATTTTCCTATACAGCCCCTCAAACGTGGGTAATTGGCCATTTTTGTCTCTTTTTGGTCATCTTTAACCTGCCATAACTTCTTCGTTATAACTCCAAATAAGCTGAATTTTTTTCATATATTCTTGTTATCTCAAATATTACAAAAGTAACATTGATGACTTTTTTCCCAATTCCTTATAGATTTTGAGATATTAATTTTTAAATATTTGACGATAAACATTTCACTTTTAGTTCTTTAATTTCCATTATGCCTTTATGACATTAAAAAAATTTCCAAATGAAGTAACCCTTCATTATGACTTAATAAAAGGTTATAAGACATAGGTTTCCATATTTTTACCTTCTTGGATTATTTTGCCCTTCCATTATATATTTGATAATTGTAAATATCAGTTCTTCTCAACATCAAATATACGTATACTAACTTTCCATTTGTACAAAAATTTTAGTTGTCACAATTATTATTGTTAATTATTGTTGTTATTGTTGTTTATTGTTATTATTATTTAAATTTTGCACTAATTTTAGGTAGTTTTATTATTTCCACTTTGGATATAAGAGCATAAATAACATATAACCTAATGGTTTGAGAGTCTCATTGTTATGGGAGAGACCAATGTTATAATCCTTTAACATGAATTTTTATATGGGGTAAAAATCGGGTTGGGCTAACCCGCTTGACTAACCTCGATTTGATCCATGACCGCCGTATTTATCTTTCATTTTTAACAGTTTCATCACAACTTTCAATTTTTTTTTTATAAATTTGCTTCAAATTGTTTCATGTTTCTCCATTTTTTTGTGTGGTTGAGGTTATGGGTGTTTCTGTTGAAGTGGAGATGGGAGGAACATCTGAAGATGTAGTTTGAATGGTGGTGGTAATTGAAAGGTTTTTAGCAATCAATGAACTAGAAAATTCCTAAGTTCACATGCAACCTAAGATGAGGATCTATGTTTTTCTATCAATGAGCATATAACAAATCCTAGAAGCCAACAATAATTTCTAAAGATAAAAAATAAGAAAAACCAACCTTTGATTATTCTTCTTGAAGCTAGCAGCAAAAGTTTCCTGCCTCAAATGGAGTCACACCTAAGCAATAGAGAAAAGATAGCAGAGTTCCAGAGAGAGAGACAATGAAAGTGGCGCAGGTTTTGGTGTGGCCAGGAGGTTCCTTTTATAGCCTCCAAGGGTTACAGTCAAAACCCTAGAGGAGCCTGCTTAATGGGCAAGCCTTTTGACCATCTTGACCAAGACTTCTAAACCCTAATTAGGGTTTCGCCAATATTGAGGGAGCCTCCATATTTTCGCCAACTTTGGCCCTCCCACTGGCTAGCTAGTTATTCAACTATTGAATAAATACAAACTAGTCCCTGCAGATTTAATTAATTAAATTAATCACTAAATTACATCCAATTAATTCTAGATTAATTTCTAATTTATTATTATAGTTTCTAATTAATATATTATCACTTTAATATATTAATAAACTATTTATTTTATTTCTATTGATTTATTAAACAATTAATAAATCAACCTTTCTCTCTATTGAACTCTATACCAATCCTCCAGCTATAAGGGCAACCCAAATGGACTTTGCTTCAATTAATAAGATAAATACAAGTTATAAGTCATGGCTTAGACACCTAATCCAACAGTAATGGGAGTGGAGGTTGTAGTTTGTTCTGTGGTGATAGTGGAAGTGGGTGGAGCAGTTGTAGGTAGTGGAGAAGGTGGTCTAGTATCTTGAATTGGTGAGGATTGGTGTTCTTCTTCTTCTTCACCATAAATGTCTTCGGATATGGTTCTCTCAGATTCCGAAGAATCATCCACGATGACCTGTTTCTTGGTTCGCTTCGGTTGGGTTCTCTTTACCGGTGTCTGATCCAAAGCTTTTCTCTTCTTGAAAATCTTCTGACCACTTGGTCCTCCATTAACCTTCTCCTTGCCTTTTGATTTTGTAGGAACCCTGGCTTGAACTTCTTGAGCAATTGGACGAACAGGGTAGGGCTTGATTAGGGTGGATCGATAGACATTAACCACATCATTCTCTAAGGATACTTTCTTCAGCATCTCGTGGGGTATTTGAGCACGGAACATGGTTGATTTTCTTCCACAGTAGGAACTATAATGTATGAGTACTTCATGGAAAAAAGAGAAGGATCATAAACGAATCATGTTCGTTGGTAGTGTTCGTGGACAATCATTGCCAGAACCTTGCGTTGGAGATTTCAAATCCTTTTGCAGAGTGGTTGATATGAGACCTGACATCAGCCCACAAGATTGAAAAAAAAAATCAACTTTGACATCGTAATAAATTCCATATAAATCCTGTCCAGATGTTCTTCCAGACAAACATCGCAAACAGATACCGAAAAAGAATTTCCACAAATCAGGAAGATACCTTTTCTTGAAGCTATCGATATTGGAAAGTTTTGGTTCGTATCCCATCTCATTGAACATATCCACAAGTTGATCGCCAGCAGGTACAACAAGCTCTTGTGAATCGAAGATCGGAAGTTGCAGAGCTTTTGCAAATTGAGACTTTGACAGTTGAATTATTTTGGTTGTTCCATCTACACTCAGCACCTCATATGTGACAGATTGAACGGCATTCTCATAATCAATCACAGCAATAGAGGTATAGTGTGGCCTATGAACAAGATTTGCAGGAATAGAAGGAGTGTAGGTCAATGCGTGTTCAAGGACTGAATGCTTGAGGCATTCAACCAGTGCGTCAATGGGTTTTGGGTACAACTTGGCATCTTGTCGAAGGAACAGATTTGCCGATTGATTCTTAAGTACTGGAATGGAAATGCCCTCAGGACTCTGAGATGATGCTTCAGCAGCAATGGATGCCATTGATGATTGTTGATCGATTGAGAAAGACTATGAACAGTTAGGGTTTTTGAGAGATTTTTGCAGAGGAAGTTTGAATCGTTTGATCGCGTAAAGAGTTGAACAGATGGGGTGAGAGGTATTTATACTGATTGTGGTCCCTAGGCCATTTCATGCGCGTGTTTGAATGGTCTACTAAGAGTATGCCACCTCAGCATCCCAACGTTCCACTAACCGTACAAAACGGAACCCCCATGTGTCAGTCATCATGAATTTGAAAAGTGGAAATGCAACCGTCATATCTTTTTAGTTATGATTTTGCGAGATATTCTGATACATAGACAATTATCCTTAACGTTCATTTATTATAAATAATGTTTGTCTTTGTGGTTCTGACATCGCAGCGGTCGTCATGCGGTCAAAAATAAGAAAATAAACCTCACTCTCACTTAGCACAGTGGAAGTCAGGGTCGATCCACAGGAGTTACTTGGTCGAGACAGGTGACAGATTACCAACTGCAGTGTCACGCTACAGTCAGAGGACCTAGTTCCTAACTTTTGACAACTAATCCCAATAAAACAGTTCCAAGCAAGCATGAACTAAACTATCAACCAAACCTTGTTACTTACTGAAATCAGAAGTACATCTCCAAATCAGAAGCAAACAAAGGCAATCCAAACATCAAACACAATTCAAACATCCAATGATTCATTCACAAGCATAAAACATCGAAAAGAGATAATTACTTGTAACCAAATTATTCATTAAGTCAAAACTCAGATCCAATGACACAAACAGTAACCAAAAGATCCAAAAACAGAAACTAAAACTAAATATCAATGGTTGTCACTCCCAAAGATACTAGCCAATGATTACTAACTATTAAACTAATTGAAAATTAAAGATAAAATCATAAAAATACCAAAAGATAGTTGCTGAAGCTAAATCTCGGAGTCAAAGAGCCTTGGGGGTCGATTTTACACCAGGTCTTCGCTAGTTTTTTCGACCAAAAAGACTCTATTTATAGTTGCAAAAATCTCGAGACCGCGCCGCGCATAGATGGATCCTGCGTCGCGCGTAGGGGTTTATCCCCGTTTTATCGGAATTTGAATTCTTTCCACCGCTTCATACCCGCGTCGCGCCTTGATGATTTCTGTGGCGCGCGTACGTCTTTTCCTGATTTCGCCTTGATCTTCAAACTTCTTCCAAATTGCCCGCTTTTAGTCCCTGTTTTCATTATTTCTTTCCAAACAAGTGCTGACACGAAAAGTGAGAATACCACGATGTATATGATATAATTTCACTAAGAATAGGGCTCAACAACGACTAAAATATGTGATATTACTAGGGGTTTTCAAACACCCCACACTTGTGCCTTGCTTGTCCCTAAGCAAGAGAGTTTTTAATAGATTTTAACTAAGACTCAAACAATTTTTGACTGCGTTCAATTTCAAAGCTTATTGCTTTATGAGTTAGAGTGAAATAGTTCGTGAGAACATAATCAGAATATTCTTTGGAATTAATGGCTTTCTAGAGAACCCTTGATTACAAATTTTCTGTCCACAATGAAGTGTACATACTCATTCAGATTCTAAAGGCCATTAAAGAGTTGTCCATGACTTTCGATGTTGTCTGTGTAGCGAACTTTCAGAAATACCATCCCAGACCAGACAATCTTAGGTGGTAAGGTGCATAAATGCTTTTTTCGAGGCCACCCTTTTCGGACCTACCGGCTCGAACAACAAAGGCTACTGATTGACAGTTCCTTCCTAAATTCCAATCCTAAAACAGTCCAATCTTCTAAACTCATAAAACTCAACTTATTTGACTAAACTAATAGCATGATCACAACTACATAGTATTTCTCGAAAAATACTAATGCTATAAACAATCACAAACTATTTATTTCAAAATTATAATCTAGTAAAAATTTTGAAAAAGTTGCTAAGATTTTGAAAATCGGTCATTTCCCGCAAAAATTTCAAAAACTACTCTTTCTACCGTCCACACCCCACACTTAAAATCGTACAACGTCCCCATTGTACAAAAATTATTTAGAACAAGGGAGAAAGAGTTACCCCTTTGGACGGTAGATCGCTTGATTGGTACTCGGTGTTACAGGTACAAATACGAACAAAAAGGTCATTGATTTCGCGTTCTGGAGTTGTAGCGCAACAGTGAACACGCCGGTAGTCAAGACAAGTGGAGGGGGCACGGTGACCCGACACTTGCTTGAAACAACTCCTCCAATTTTGGTATCACATGCATGACTCACAAAAAAGATTAAACGCAAACAGAACAAGCAAATACTGAAGGAGAAAATGTACAACATATTAACTGTATGTGTTGCGGATAGCCGCGACGCGTGATTGAAGAACGCGCGTCGCGGTAATTACGAGAGTTGAAACTACCGTCATATGGGAAATGACCGCGTCGTGCCTTATAAGAGTGCCGTGGCACGGTAATTTCAGCAGATTTGCCCAATTTCAAACACTCACAATAAGCATTCAACACAAAATCAACTAAATTTTATTACTTCCTAATGCAACCAAAGGGCTTATTTTTCAACCCTAAACAAATTTTCCTAGAAATTATCAACAAATTGTTCAACTATTCCTAACCTAAAAATGCAAAAACAAATGTATCAACAAAATTCAGAAATAATTACATCAATCCCCTTTTTAGTCATGGGCAGTATCATCATATTCTCCTTTTTCTTCTTCCGGATCCGTTTCTTCCATTGGTTCTTCCTCCTCCTCCCCTCTGAGTGGCGGCTGAGGTCTCGACAGGGCACAATTGTTCTTTTCAAGAAACGCAACAACACAATCCGCTAACCACAGAAGCTGTGTCTGTGTGTTCTCTAATCTCCTGTCCACCTCATGCATTGCAAAAGATTGGACCTGATGCTCTCGGATGTGTGATTCCATGCTCTTCTGGAGTGCTTTTACTTCGTCCGTGAGGAATCGGGACTCCATGGTAGCTGGTGATAGACCACGGGGTAGACTGGTGCCTGGCTTCAACCTCTTTTTGGATGTAGACAGCTCGGATCGGAGCGTCGGGAAGGGCATGCTGACATGCACAGCGGTCGTCGTGCGGTCAAAAATAAGAGAAAACCTAACACACACTAGTATAGCGGTAGTCCGGGTCGATTCACAAGAGCTTCGTGGTTAGACTAGATGAGAGATTACCAACTAGTAGTGTCACAGCTACAGTCGGAGGATCTAGTTTCTATCTTCCTAATCACTAGCAAACAAAAGCAATGATCAAACACACTCAAGCCAAGCTAAGCTAAGCTCAAATGACCTAGTCACTTTTTGAAATCAGAAGTACATATTTGACTCAGAAGCAATCAAAGGCATCCAAACTAGCAAAACCAAGCAAAGCATAAACTAGCCACTAACTAGAGTTCTATTGAACAGTTACTAGCCAAGGTTTAATGCCTACAAACTAACCTAATTAGCTACTGATTTCACCAAAGGAAAACAGTCCCAACAAGGTCAAAACAATATCCAAACATAAATCAAACATCCAAAACCAAACACAAGCATAAAAACACCGAAAAGCTAAGATTAAATGTAACCAAATGCTTCTATTCACCAAATCCGAATCCAAACATAAAAACAGTAATGAAATGAGCTAAAAACAGAAGCCAAAGCTTAATATCAATGGTTGTCACACCCAAAGATACAAAACCAAGCTTAATCCAAACTAACTAATTACAATTAAAATTCAAAACATGAAAATACCAATTGAGAGCTTGCTGAAACGAAATCTTGGAGTCAAAGAGCTTCAAGTTCGATTTTACACCCGGTCTTTGCTCTTGTTTTCGGCTGGAAATGCCTCTATTTATAGTTGCAATTTTCCCGCAGCCGCGCCGCGCAGAAGTGAAATCCGCGGCGCGCGTACTAATCTTTTCCCGTTTCTTCGGTATTTGAATGTGTTCCACCGCCTTAAGCCCGCGTCGCGCAGATGATGTATCCGTGGCGCGCGTACGAGTTTCCTTGATTTTTCATTCTTTTTCAAACTTCTTCCTTTTTGCACGCTTTTAGTCCCTTTTTTCATTCTTTTTCTCCAAACAAGTCTTGGCACGAAAAGTGAGAATACCCAGACATATTTGATATAATTTTATCAAGAACAGGGCTCAACAACGCCTAAAATACTTAATATCACTAGGTGTTGTCAAACACCCCACACTTGTGCCTTGCTTGTCCCCAAGCAAGAGAGTTTTTAACAAATTATAATGAAGAATCAAACAATTTCTTGACTGTGTTTAGTTTCAAAGTTTATTGCTCTTCGAGTTAGAGTGGAATAGTTCGTGAAAACATAATTGAATTGTTCTTTGAAATTCATGGCTTTCTAGAAAACCCTTGATTACAAACTTTCTGTCCACAATGAAGTGTACTTACTCATTCAGATTCTAAAGGCCATTAAGGAATTGTCCATGACTTTCGATGTTGTCCGTGTAGCGAGCTTTCAGAAATACCATCCCAGACCATACGATCTTGGGTGGTAAGGTGCATAAGGCCCACCCATTTTAAACCTACCGGCTCGAACAACAAAGGCCACATATTGACTTTTCCTTCCTAAACTCCAATCCTAAAACTGCTCAATCTTCTAAACTCGTAAAACTCAACTTATTTGACTAACTAATAGCATGATCACAATTAACCAGTATTTCTTGAAAAATACTAATGCTATCACAATCACAAACCATTCATTTCAAAATTGCAATTTATTAAAAATTTTGAAAAATATTGCTAAAAATTGAAAAATCGATCATTTCTGCAAATATTTCAAAAAAAATTCTCTTTCGACCGTCTACACCCCATACTTAAAACCGTACAATGTCCCCGTTGTACAAAATTATTTCAAAACTAGGGAGAAAGAATTACCCCTTTTGGACGATAGACTGCTTGGTGCTCAATATCACAGGTATAATTGCATACAGAAGGATCCTCGATTTCGTATGCTGGAATTATAGCGCTACAGTGAACACGCCGGTGGTCGAGACAAGTGGAGGGGGCATGGTGACCCCACACTTGTCTGAGACAACTCCTTCTCAAATTGGTATATCATGCATAACTTAACAAACAAATTAAAAACAAACATGACAAAATGAAATATGAACAAAAATACAGATAGAAGTGTCATAAATTTTGTACATATATCTCAATATAAAAAGAAAAAGAAAAGAAAAGAAAAAAAAAGTACATCAATCACTACCAGGTGGCCTGGAGGGTCCGGCCTTATGATCATGGGCCCTGGCTGGGAATGGTTGGGGGTGTCGGCCCTGCTGTGTGGCCAAATCCAAAAGTACCTCCCCGATCCATGCCAACTGATCCTCAATCCTGGCAACCCTGGCTGCCAGGTCCTCCTGCTGTGGCTCTGTCGGGGCTGCAGGCTCTGGCCTCCTGCGTCTCATGCCAGGCTGGGCATACGCGGGCTGAGGTGCCTGAGGAGGCTCGGTCGGGGCCCGGATGAACTGCCCCGGGCGCTGCTGCTCAATGAGCCGCATCCTCTCCAAAGTGCGTGCTGTAGTGCGCGATGGAGGCAGAGCGGTCAAGGAAGCTGCCACGGAGGCAGTGAGAATACCATATGAGCGGGCCAGGCGGGTAATAAAATACCCCTTGGCTAGTGGGCTACTGGTGGAGGCGCCAGTCGAGTGGGTGGAGAGAGTAACCGCGAGGGCGAAGGGGAGATGGAGGAATCGGGACGGGTCGAGGAGAGCCCATAAAAACGTCATGTCTTCCCAAGACACCTTCTTGCCTCCCTCCCGCTGCATGATGGAGCTGGAGACGATACGGTGCATGAGGCGGTGAAGTGGATCACGTAGGTGGCTCTCCCTCGAGGTCCCTGCCTCGAACATGACGTTGGACAATGGTGTCCAAATCTCCATGTTGGGAGCCCGCTCCGGTTGCCCCTGAATGCACGCCCCAAAAAACTGAGTGAAGTGGCGGTGTCGAAGATCCGCCGGAGTGTAGATGCCGGTGCGCCTCCCGAACTCCTTGAGGTTGCACTCCCTCTGTGCACCTCCCAGTCGGAAGCGGATGATCCTGGATCGTGGGTCCGACGCCCGAGGAGCGAAATGGATCGTGGAGAGAAACTCCAACAGAAGCTCGGTGTAAACCACGTCCTCGTCCGTGGCCATGATCCTATCCCAGCCGCGGCAAGTAAATGAAGCATCCTCGTGAGTCCAGGTGCGATGCAAGAATGGCTCGATCGCACCCCAGAGCCCAGCATCCCTCAGTATGTCTCTGTCAATGACCGTCGCCTCGAGAACCCGGCGACCAATCAACGCTTCCCTCCGTGAAGTATACTCTACGGAACTAGCCAGTCCCTCGGGGAACTGGAGAAAAGCGTGCTCTAGTCTGAACATCATCTGCAAAAAGAAACATAGCCAACAAAATTTTTTTGCAAAATTGGTCCTTCCCCAACGCACCGCGACGCGGCCCAAGAGCAGGGCGCGTCGCGGCGAGCAGCTGTTTGCAAAACCCCGAATCAAAGTCACAATTTAACCTGCTAAAACTCGATCCAATCATACCACAAGGTAGCCTAAGTGCCGACTAACTCATCTAGGGTCTCTATTTGGCAAAACAAACATCCTATGAGTTAGCATTGGCGATTCTAAGTTTTGAACTATTTTGGGCAAATCGCTAAAATTAACTACCTAATTACTAGTTTTAACAACTAATAGATAGTTAGAATAGTGTACCTTGGTAGTAGAAACAAAATAAGCAAGAAAAAACGCAAGAGAAATTCGTCGATCAGAGCTCCGAGTCGTGTGAGGGCTAGTTGAGCCGCGGCTTACCTTAATATAGGAGGAAACCGTCTGATCGTTTCCCGCGTCGCGCATTTGTGCTTTGCGCGTCGCGCGTGTCACCAAATCAACCCCTGCGCATCAGGTTGGTTTACGATCCCGCGTCGCGTAATTCAAATACCCGTGGCACGGACTTCAAAAATTTCAAAACTTCTCAAATGACCCCACACTTATTTCAAACTACTAGTACCTGCAAAGATTGATGTATTTTCCTAATTAATTCAAAGAAATATATATCCTAACTTATGACACAATGGGTTGCCTCCCAACAAGCACTAAGTTTAACGTCTTCAGCCAGACGTGGTATTCCTACTACATCTACGGTGGATCGTATGCCTTCTTCCTTCGCTGATTTTCTGCTTCCACCGTCCCTTCACTGACCCACTGCCTTTCAAACTTTCCTGGGTCAAATGGCTTGCTAGTTCTCCTGTTGCTGCCCAGTTGCTGCTTTCTGATTAACTCCCGTGAATGCTTGGAGGTTAGCTTTGAACCTCCAAGCTCGGTCCTTCCTTCTATATCTCTTCAAAATTACTGGCTTGGCGTGAAGCGCGCCCAGGGCCGCTTCCAGTAGTTGTTTCACACCTCGGTTGCTAGTGTCTCGCATGCTATCTTCAGGTTGCAATTTTGGTTTGAAGTACCAATAAAAATTTTCCAATCGAATGGAATCGGAAGGCAACATATCAGGATGCTTCCATATGTCCTCATCGATGGTATTGATCACATCTAATTTTCCATTCATGAATGGATCATGAGTGGTAATAGAATCATGTTTATTATTTTCAAATATCAATTTGTCAACATCAACTTCTTGGTCATCGTCCAACAGGTGGATCGGAACCAAAAGTGAGCGAATGGTTTGATCTGATGGTGGTACAAAGTCGCCCATCACCAGATCCTTGCTTTCAAATTTCTCAAAATTTTCAAAAATCATAGGTTCGGGGGTAGTATTGTCATCTACACTCCCTTCCCTAAAAACATTGGCAATTTCAAAAATTTCAGGAATTGTTGGGCTGGGATCTGCACTGTCACTTACAGCCCCCTCCACAACATCCTCATTAACCAAATTGTCTGGTGGTGGTATGGATTCACCCAACACCAGATCAACATTACTAATATTCTCAAAAACATCAAAAGCTGTTGAGTCAGAGGTAGCATTGTCACCTACAACTTCTTCCTCAATGACATTTTCGACCATCGGAGTGGTCTCTTGACTTTCCCAAGATGTATGCCCTTCCATCATATATTCAGGTGATGCAAGTTCACACATCATATCATTGGTAGTAAAATCACCCGCCTCCGGTTCTGGCGAAGGTGGTGAACATTTCCAACTTTCCTCTAACCTATCTAAAGAAGCTTGTAATCTTTCAAGAGCATCAGCCTGATCCTTCTGCTCTTGGTGGGTGTTATACCAGAGTACCCAAAGTTGGGCCCAAGTTGCAGAAATATCAGATTGAGATGACTCCTCGGTCCGCCATCCATCGAATGATCCATTGTTGTAATCATCCTCGTAATAGGCGTCGGCCGGATTTTCATAATACTTATAATACTGATCCGGGTACATGTAATCACCCATTATAAGGATGTACACATACCAAAAATCAGCGAACTAAAATCAAACATCAAAAATCATAAACTAAATTTGACATGCACAGCGGTTGTCGTGTGGTCAAAAATAAGAGAAAACCTAACACACACTAGTATAGCAGTAGTCAGGGTCGATCCGCAGGAGCTTCGTGGTTAGACTAGATGAGAGATTACCAACTAGTAGTGTCACAGCTACAGTCGGAGGATCTAGTTTCTATCTTCCTAATCACTAGCAAACAAAAGCAATGATCAAACACACTCAAGCCAAGCTAAGCTAAGCTCAAATGACCTAGTCACTTTCTGAAATCAGAACTACATCTCTGACTCAGAAGCAATCAAAGGCATCCAAACTAGCAAAACCAAGCAAAGCATAAACTAGCCACTAACTAGAGTTCTATTGAACAGTTACTAGCCAAGGTTTAATGCCTACAAACTAACCTAATTAGCTACTGATTTCACCAAAGGAAAACAGTCCCAACAAGGTCAAAACAATATCCAAACATAAATCAAACATCCAAAACCAAACACAAGCATAAAAACACCGAAAAGCTAAGATTAAATGTAACCAAATGCTTCTCATTCACCAAATCCGAATCCAAACAAAAAAATAGTAATGAAATGAGCTAAAAACAGAAGCCAAAGCTTAATATCAATGGTTGTCACACCCAAAGATACAAAACCAAGCTTAATCCAAACTAACTAATTACAATTAAAATTCAAAACATGAAAATACCAATTGAGAGCTTGCTGAAACGAAATCTTGGAGTCAAAGAGCTTCAAGGTCGATTTTACACCCGGTCTTTGCTCTTGTTTTCGGCTGGAAATGCCTCTATTTATAGTTGTAATTTTCCCGCAGCCGCGCCGCGCAGAAGTGAAATCCGCGGCGCGCGTACTAATCTTTTCCCGTTTCTTCGGTATTTGAATGTGTTCCACCGCCTTAAGCCCGCGTCGCGCAGATGATGTATCCGCGGCGCGCGTACGAGTTTCCTTGATTTTTCATTCTTTTTCAAACTTCTTCCTTTTTGCACGCTTTTAGTCTCTGTTTTCATTCTTTTTCTCCAAACAAGTCTTGGCACAAAAAGTGAGAATACCCAGACATATTTGATATAATTTTATCAAGAACAGGGCTCAACAACGCCTAAAATACTTAATATCACTAGGCGTTGTCACATGCGATCGACAGATGTGAGTCCATCGTCCATATAGATCACCTCCCGCGAGATAGTCACATGCGGGCAAAATGGGATTGGAGGTATAACCTACAATCCATCAGTCGTATGTGCAGATAGTAACCCATACGAGTCCGCCAATCGTGTGATAAAGTGCCCCCTACCAATGCGGTATATTTCATAGGCGCATCGGTTATTTGTTTAAAGTAATCGGCAACGAAATACGGGATGTTACAAGTCTCAAGCATCCTCGTTGCTGCCCACATTAAATGCAACTCTCGGGAAAACACTTTCTCCTCATCTGCGCGAGGCCACAACATGATTGTTATGAGCCGATGTAACATACGGTGTGCTGGCAGATGCATGTAACACTCCCGGACCGTATTTTCATGATACCGGGTGGAAGATATCGTGCTCCAATACTCAGCCGGTGAGAAAGAATCACCCATGGTACGGCTTGCTCGTCTGTAAAACGTCCCAAACACCTGTGTCTGCGAATCCTCTTCTGTATATAACCCAATGCGGTACCCGAATTCCCGTAAGGTACAACTACGATCGTGATTTCCCAGACGAAATTGAACCGTCTCCAAAGCATCCATACTAGTCTGCTTGTGATCAAAATGATAACTGGTAAGGAATTGTAGGAGGACCTCGCGGTATAAGGGTTCGTTCAGTTGCATTGCGTTTTCAAGTGCCCTGCAGGTGTAAGTTAGCTCCCCTGCTTCGTAGCCTCCCTGGACTAGCCAGTCCTTTAGGTGATCCAGAATCCCTGATTCCCTGGTCAACTCCCAGTTGACCGTGTGGGATGGCAGTATACGTTTATGTTGACATACGCCCCGATAATTGAGAAAGCTAGCCGCACGTACCCTATCGGTTTGTGTAGTCAAAGAATTCCAATCAAGCGATTCAGAACTGCCGGATGAAGACATGATGCCTGCAGAATGCATAAAATTCGATAATTAATGCACTGTCCAGCGTTCGACGCGGCGCACGTAAGACATACCGCGACGCGTCATATGAGCATTCGTATTCCACGTCGTGGTCTGTAACAGTCCGCGGGGCGGCAAACGATTTCAACCCAAAAATCAACGATTATGCCTATTGTAAACTAGTTATCTTGAATCTAAGAATTGGGTTTTACGGAGTAAAGCAGCCTAAGCCTAATTTCACTATCAATTTTAACAGATAATTGCTACATTACGATTTACAGAGGCTTTTTGTCATAGTCCAAGACTTCAAAAAGAAAAGAGAAGAAAGAGTATACTTAGTTGATTCTGCTGTGAAGAATACGACGATGCAGGTGAGTAGATTGCACTAAAGATTTGTCAAGGTAAAGAATGCAACGAATTACGCAGTTTGGAGTATATACAAGTGTGGAGGTGTTGGAATGGAGTTCAAACTCTGTTTTTGGTGATTATCTCTAAATTCAAATTAAGATAAGACTGCGGCGCGGGAAGCTTCTATTCGCGTCGCGTATAAAAATCTGATTTTAATTATAATCGCGAAAACTAAACACGCGCGGCGCGGCTGCTAGGATCCCGCGTCGCGGTGTTGGAAAATTACCAAAATGACCCCACACTTGCTCTTTTCTCACCGTGACCAATTGAGTGTAATTGTTATTATTAAGAAGATGTAATTATACAAATGATGATCGGGTTGCCTCCCGACAAGCGCTAAGTTTAACGTCTTCAGCCGGACATGCACTTACCTGACTTATGCCATATACACAGGGTTGTCTGTCACGAATTCCACCGTCTCTACTTCCAATTTCTGAAATGTGCCCGCAATGACATAGGGTTTGAGCTTGTGTCCATTGACTTTGAACGGTTGCCCGCCTTTGAAATCTCGAATCTCTATTGCACCATAATCTGTGACACTAACCACTTCGTAAGGACCATTCCACTTACTCCTTAGTTTCCCGGGAAACATCTTCAACCACGAGTTGTACAGCCACACTTTTTGTCCAACTTCAAAAGTTTTCAACCTGAGCTTAGCGTCGTGATACTGCTTCATTTTCGACTTGTATGTAGCCGCATTCTCGTATGCTTCGTCTCGTAGCTCCTCCAACTCGGACAGCTGTAATATCCGTTCTTTTCCAGCTTCAGTATATTAATCCATATTCACTTGCTTAATTTCCCATAAGGCTCGATTGGCGAGTTCTACAGGCAAGTGACAGCCTTTTCCGTAAATCAACTGATATGGCGTAGTTCCAATCAGTGTCTTATAAGCAGTTCGATATGCCCACAACGCATCATCTAACCTTAGTGACCAATCTTTCTTGTCGGTTTTGACGGTCTTTTGAAGAATTTCTTTTATCTGCCTATTGGACACTTCCACTTAGCGGCTCGTCCGAGGATGATACGGTGTTGCAATCCGATCATTCACCCCGTAGTGCTTTAGGAGCCTTCCAAATTTAAAATTCTTGAAATGAGACCCTCCGTCACTTATGATCACTCGTGGAACTCCATGCCTGGTGAAAATGTTTTTCTTTACGAATTTACACACCACATGGTGGTCATTCGTGCGGGTTGCCTCTGCCTAGATCCATTTAGACACATAATCCACTGCTACGAGAACGTAAACATAACCATGTGACTGGGAAATGGACCCATAAAGTCAATTCCCCAGACATCGAAAATGTCCACTACCAAAATTGGGTTTAAAGGCATTTGATCCCTTTTCGATATGTTTCCCAGCTGTTGGCAGTTGAGGCATTCCTTAGCAGTTTTATGTGCGTCTCTGAAGATGGTTGGCCAGTACAATCCAGATTCTAGAACCTTATATCCTGTTTTCTTACCACTGAAATGCCCTCCACATGCTGATGCATGACAACGTCCCAATACCTCCTCGATTTCGTTGTCAGGCACACATCGGCGAATTATTTGATCCTCACTTACCTTGAAAAGGTCAGGGTCGTCCCAAATAAATATCTTTGCATATGTGCGGAACTTCATTTGCCTTTGTTTGGTCCAATGTTTTGGTATTGCTCCTGTGGCCAGAAAATTCACATAATTCGCGTACCATGGAGCTCCAGTAAGCTCCAGCAACTGCTCATCTGGAAATGAATCATAAATTCTTGCTTCCAATCCTTCTGCTGGCAGTCGAGAAAGATAATCTGCCACTACATTCTCTGCTCCCTTCTTGTCCTTGATTTCCACATCGAATTCTTGCAACAGAAGTATCCATCTGATCAATCTTGGTTTAGACTCCTTTTTCGCCAGCAGGTGTTGAATAGCGCAGTGGTCAGTGTAGACCACGACCTTGGATCCCCAAATGTAGGACTTAAACTTGTCCAACGCAAATACTACAGCAAGTAACTCCTTTTCGGTGGTTGTGTAATTTAATTGAGCCTCAGAAAAAGTTTTACTAGCATAGCATATGACTACTGGATTCCTATCAATCTTTTGACCTAATACTGCACTAGCAGCATAATCACTAGCATCACACATAATTTCAAAAGGTTGGGTCCAATCAGGAGGTTTCAGAATGGGGGCCTCGACCAATTTATTTTTGAAAATGTTAAATGCTTTTACACATTCTTCATCAAAAATAAATGGTGCGTCCTTCAACATAAGGCCACAAAGAGGTCTGGAGATGGTACTAAAATCCTTAATAAATCTACGGTAAAAACCAGCATGACCTAAAAAAGATCTAACCCCTTTCATGGATGTCGGGGGTCACAATGTGGAAATAACCTTAACCTTAGCACGATCTACCTCAAATCCTCTCTCAGAGACCACATGACCTAAAACTATTCCTTCTCTAACCATGAAATAGCTTTTCTCCCAAGAGAGCACTAGAATAGACTCAACACATCTTTGTAACACCTTTTCCAATTGATTCAAGCAGGTTTCAAATGTTGATCCAAAAATCGAGAAATCGTCCATGAAGATTTCCAAAGCGTCACCAATCATATCGGAGAATATCGCCATCATACACCGTTGAAATGTAGCGGGAGCATTGTACAACCCAAATGGCATTCTGCGAAACGCAAAAGTACCATATGGACATGTGAATGTGGTCTTTGCTTAATCTTCCAGGTGAATGGCAATCTGATTATACCCAGAATAGCCGTCCAAGAAACAATAATCCAGCTAACTTTTTCGCGATCTGATCGATGAATGGTAATGGAAAATGGTCCTTAAATGTAGCGGCATTGAGTTTCCGGTAATCGATACATACTCTCCATCCTGTCATGGGTCTTGTGGAAACATTGTCACCATCTTTAGTATCTACAACAGTTATTCCAGATTTCTTTGGCACTGTCTGTGTCGGGCTGACCCATTCACTATCAGAGATCGGATATATGATCCCAGCATCCAGCCACTTTAGAACTTCCTTTTTCACAACTTCCTTCAAATTTGGATTCAATCTTCTCTGCATGTCTCTGGAAGGTTTAGCTCCTTCTTCTGTGATGATCCGATGCATACATGTGGTTGGGCTAATTCTTTTTAAATCTGCGATTGTCCAACCAATAGTCTCCTTGTGCTTGGACAACATCTTGAGTAATTCCTTTTCTTGTTCCTCTGTCAAGTTTGCTGCTAAAATCACTGGCAAAGTATCATTTTCTCCCAGAAAGGCATACTTTAAATGAGCTGGTAATGGTTTCAAATCTAGCTTCGGGGGTTCCTGCAATGATGGTTTTAACGTCTTGGGAATCTCTGTCGGCAGCTTCTCTACGTGCGCGCATTCCTCATACTCCATGCCTTTGCCTTTTTCTGTTGCTTCCTCTTCTTGCTTTTCCTGCTCAACCTCTCCTTCTTCTTGAGTCTCCATCACCTCTTCCTGTAACACTTCTGGCGTATACTGCTGTACTAACTCATCTATGATGTCCATCTGGTAGCATTCTTCATCCTCCATGGTATTACCTTTGGCATTAAAAATGTTGATCTTAGTTTGCCGATGCCCAGAGGAAATCCCCATCTCCCCCGTACGACAGTCGATGTTTGCATTAGCCGTGGCCAAGAAGGGTCGCCCTAAGATGATTGTCGGTTGCTCTCCATTGGCTGCCTGACGGGTATCCAGAACTAAGAAATCTGCTGGGTAATAGAAATCTCTCACCTTAATGATAACATCTGACAACATTCCCCTGGGAATCTTTGTAGACTTATCAACAAGCTGAAGAATTATATTTGTAGATCTTAAAGTACCGAAGTCATACTTATCAAAAAGTTGTCCCGGTAAAATGTTTACACTAGCGCCTAAATCTAACAGAGCTCTCTTAATGTGCACATCACCTAAGTCAACAGAGATGAGAGGAACCCCAGGGTCTTTCATCTTGGGAGGCAATGCATCCATTAAAATAGAACTTACATTCTCAGGCAAACTAATCATTTTAGGCAAATGGGATAAAATATGCTTTTTGTGAATGCACATCTCCTTGTGAAACTTTGCATAAGCAGGGACTTCCTTGATAAGTTTAACTAATGGAATGTTAACCTTGATTTGACTAAACAGTTCCCACATATCTTCCGCCTGCGGTCCTTTCTTCCTATATGGTCTTTTCTCTGGCTTTTCCAAAGCCATGGGGAAAGGAACTGTCCCACTCGTTTCCCCCTTCTCCCATGTACTTGTTTGTTTCTTCTGCTTTGCTTGCTCTTCCTTCCTTTTTTTCTTTTCCTTTTCCAGCTCTTCTTTTTCATCAAAAATTATTTCTACATCACTATCCTCTTCTGCTGGTGGAGCTGTAACCTTGTTATCCACTTTCTTCCCACTCCTCAGCGTGATGACCTCATTCACTTGCACTTTCGATGGTTGTGCCTTCTCTTGTACTCTATCTTCCTCCATCTTAATGATCAACTCCCCTAGCCTCAAGATTGCTTTTGAATTGGCATCCTCCACTTCCTGAAGCTTAACTAAGATTCCAGAAATTTCATGCATGCCAATGTTCATACTTCCTACTGGAGGCGTAGGTTGCATCTGCTGCTGTCTCATTGGTGGTTGATTCACCTCTCGCTGCTGATTGTTTCGGAATGGTCGTGGCGCATTATGGAATTGACCATACCCATGCACTTGACTAATTTCCTCATGAGTCATCAAGCATTCATTGTGATTATGTCCTATTTCACCACATGTATTACATATAACTTGCCCATGCAATACATATGCTCCCTTCTCTTGTTGAAACCTTGCGAGCATTTGATTAAACTTCTTAGTCACAGCACTGAGCTCCTTCTGTATTTCTGTATTCCACTTATTTTTTGCTTCAATGTTTGCTACGTAGACTGTATTGTCCTTCATGGATCCACTGACCTTAGATCCTAAGCTCAACTGCTCTAAGAACTTCCAAGCATCCTCTGGCTCTTGCCACATAAATGCCCCACTTGATGAGGCATTTATAATTGCTTGACGTGTCTCACTTACTCCTTCAAAGAACAATTTCACTAACTGCCATCTAGGAACCTCGTGATGCGGACATGAACACAGTAACTCCTTTAATCGATCAAATGCTTCGTGAAAAGCCTCTCCGGGCTTCTGCTGAAAGTTTTGAATTGCGCGTCTAACTTCTGTGGTTTTACTAACTGGATAGAATTCTTGTAGAAACTTTGCCTTAAGTTGGTCCCAACTAGTGATACTATTAGGTGGAAGAGATGTGAACTAGTATTTGGCCTTATCCTTTAATGTGAACAGAAATAATCTTAACCTAAAAGTATCCATATTGGTGTGTCTAGGAGTATTAGCATTTGCGATAGCTATGAACTCATACAAGTGATTGTATGGATCATCAGTCTTATAACCTCTAAACTGGGTTAATATTCCTATCAACTGGGGCCTAATTTCTACTTGAGATTCTATATCATCAGGAATGTAAATGGGCGACGAGTCATCGTACTCCCGTGGCTGGAAGTGCGATGCAACCGATTGCCCCCTCGGTTGTGCAAAATACAAGGGTTGAGCAGGATTACCGTAAAAGTGATGATCATTATATCTCAGCTGACCTTGTAGTGGTTGATGCTGCTGGGCTCTTCTTGGAGGTCCCCGACCTCGGTCCCATGGTTGCTGTGGTGCTGGTAGAACCCATCCTTCGTCTTCATCATCATACCTCTCCTCAGCCTCTTGATACTGGAACTACTGCTGAGGTGGTTGCTGTTGGTATTGTTGATGCGGTGGTATAGGTTGGAATGTGGTTTGTGGTTTAAAAAGTATTGGTGCTGGTTGAGAAATGGGTGTCTGCTGTCTAGATACTAGGGCGCCATCGCGGGTCGATGCTCCCCAATACATGGCAGATGTAAATGGGTTTGTGGATTGAGGTTGGGATGAAGGTTGAAATGGTGGAATCGACGGCGGAGTGCATGAAGGTATAGGTGCAGGGGCTGAAGCTGCACCACCAGTAGCACTCGTGCTCCCAATGTGGTATTCTGAAACCGGTGGAATAAATGACATCCCTGTTGCCTCACCCGAGGGTACATGGGAAACACTTACTATACTACTACTGACATTACTAAAACTCATTGTACTTAAACGCCTACGCGCATGGATCTTGTGCGCAGTTCGCTCAATCTTTGAGTCAAAATGCAAAGGGGATAATTGCTCACCCCTACGAGTATGCATGCACTAATGCAACACGCCCGAAAAATCAAAAACCAAAATTAGTAACTAACCAAAAATCAAAAACTAAAAATTCCTACAAATCACCTATTTTCAAGCTCACAACTCCCCGGCAAGGGCGCCAAAATTTGACATCGCAGTGGTCGTCATGTGGTCAAAAATAAGAAAATAAACCTCACTCTCACTTAGCACAGTGGAAGTCAGGGTCGATCCACAGGATTTACGTGGTCGAGACAGGTGACAGATTACCAACTGTAGTGTCACGCTACAGTCAGAAGTACATCTCCAAATCAGAAGAAAACAGAGGCAATCCAAACATCAAACACAATTCAAACATCCAATGATTCATTCACAAGCATAAAACATCGAAAAGAGATAATTACTTGTAACCAAATGATTCATTAACTCAAAACTCAGATCCAATGACACAAACAGTAACCAAAAGATCCAAAAACAGAAACTAAAACTAAATATCAATGGTTGTCACTCCCAAAGATACTAGCCAATGATTACTAACTATTAAACTAATTGAAAATTAAAGATAAAATCATAAAAATACCAAAAGATAGTTGCTGAAGCTAAATCTCGGAGTCAAAGATCATTGGGGGTCGATTTTACACCAGGTCTTCGCTTGTTTTTTCGACTAAAAAGCCTCTATTTATAGTTGCAAAAATCTCGAGACCGCGCCACGCATAGATGGATCCCGCGTCGCGCGTAGGGGTTTATCCCCGTTTTATCGGAATTTGAATTCTTTCCACCGCCTCATACCTGCGTCGCGCCTTGATGATTTCGACGGCGCGCGTACGTTTTTTCCTGATTTTTCCTTGATCTTCAAACTTCTTCCAAATTGCATGCTTTTAGTCCCTGTTTTCATTATTTCTTTCCAAACAAGTGCTGGCACGAAAAGTGAGAATACCACGATGTATATGATATAATTTCACTAAGAATAGGGCTCAACAACGACTAAAATATGTGATATTACTAGGCGTTGTCAGGTTCTCATAAATGCCCAATTCAGTTAAAGTTAATTGTCTTCGGATCAACAATGATAGTTGTGAAAAAAGTTTTGAACTCCGCATGTTAAAAGATGAATGAGTAAAACAAGCGTTCGTAAGTGTTTGAGAAGCCTTCGGATAAAAGAGCTTTTGTGACGGAATTTCATAAACATTCCAAAGATCATAAAAATGAATTTTCTTTAAGAATGCGTTTTGACTTTGATCTATTGTTTCTTGACCCTTATGAAACCAAAATTTGACATTTTATCATTCAGAAACATTCAGATCATGTTGGAAGTTCATTTTTCATTCCGAAGGTTGTATGATCTAACATTGATCAATAGTTGGCTAGGTCTAACCACCCTGAATTGAACTTAATTTCGCATTTTGTAAATTTGTTTGAAATTCAATTTGATCATTCAAAGTCTTCTTACATAAGATGGTCAACAAACACTACTTGAAAATTTAAAAGATTTTTACTTGTTTATTGAGCATCAGAAGATATTTTAGAATTTAAAGTTTTGGATTGAATGTTAAAAAACTTTTTGAAAAGTCTATCCCATTTCATTAGTTCAAGTGTTTGGATATGTCTCCCTGATGACAAGCCTTTGGGATCTATACACCACTTAAACATTGTCATTTACGACAGACTACTTGAGATGTTCATACTCTCTAGAAGGTACTCAACTATGTTATAGGAGCTCCTTGTATTTTCATTTAAGAAAGAGATGTATGCATTTGAGTGCGAATTTATCTTTTTGTTTGCACTCCTTCATTTTATCTTTTCCTTCTGTTGTCTTTGAATCTTTTGACATTTTTGGTTTTGCTATTTTCTATGTTGGAATTTGTTTTCTTTCTTTCATATCTTTCATTCTGAAGATAAATTTTTTTGAATAATTCACCTAATACTTCATTGGATTGTGTCTTTAAATTTGGTACAATCCATTTTTGAAAACCTCCGTGTAGCTCAATATTAAAAATTAAAGCAGAAATCATTTTAAATTTTGTTATCAGCCATTGCATTTTTCACTTGTGAAGGAGACTTCAGAACATTCTCATATCCTTAGAAACATTTTAACTTCTAGAACTGTGATATGGTAAAGCGAGTTAAGTTCAATAAGGAGCTTAGTGATAGGCATGTTGTTAAGAACATTGAAATATACAAATCTTCGGTTTGTAAAATAACCTTAACCTCACTCCAAAGTCCGTTTTGTTACCTTTGTTGCATGTCGATTCCTAAATACCTTTTAATGCAATAAGGTATGATTATCAGAATCTAAAATCAAAGTTTTGTCCTTTAATCAGATTTTTCATGAAAGAGGATCAAATTTTGTCATTTGCATCAATAAACTTGAATATTTGGTTTTTCAAACGATCTTTGTTTGTCATGCATCCGTCTTTTTAACAAAGCAAAGCTCTTTTGATGAATGTTTATCTTTTGGTAATGCGAAGATAATTATTGTTTCTTGGATTTTTGACATTTATGAGATTTTATTGACTGAAATAGTTGTTCCGATGGGCTCCTAAGGTTTGGAATGCTCCGGACCAGCCTTATTTCTTATTTTTGTAATGAAAAGCGTAAGGTAAGTAAAAGAAACTCTGATGTTTATGTCAGAGTGGATCCATCAATCATGTCAAGGCCTCGAATAATTCGTGTGAATGATTCTTCGTTCAAAGCTTTTGTAAAGATATCTGCCAGCTGTTCTGTGGTGTCAACAAAGTGCACTTCTATATTCCCCTCCTCAACATGACTTTTGATGAAGTGATAGCGAAGAGCTATATGCTTGTCTTGGAATGTTGAACAAGATTATAACATATCTGAATAGAACTTTGGGAATCACAGAACAATGGGATTTTTCTCATGTTAATGACATAATCTCGTAATTGGCTTTGAATCCAAATGATCTGCGAAGTGCAAGCAGCTGCTGCTACATATTCAGCTTCGGTTGTGGATATTGATATGCAGGTTTGCTTCTTTGACTGCCAGCTGATGAGTTTTCCATCAAGAAATTGGCAACCACCAGAAATGCTTTTGCGATCAATTGAGCATCCACCCAAGTCTGAGTCAGAATAAGCTTGTATGTAGAACCCTGAGTTTGCAGGAGACCAAAGACCATAAGCAGGTTTGTTGTGAAGATAACGGAAGATCATTTTAACCGTAGCCAAGTGTGGTTCACGTGGGTCACATTGATAACGGGCACAATTGCACACTACGAACATGATGTCAGGACGACGGGCTGTAATGTAAAGCAACGATCTGATCATGCTTCTATAGTTCTGGAGATCAGCCTTAGGTTTATCCAATGAAGGATTCAACCTGGTACCTGCGGGCATTGGAACCTTCGCATTGGAACAGTTAGTCATTCCGAAGCATTCAAGTAAACTTTTTGTGTATTTTTGTTGATTGATGAAAATCCCTTCTCTTGTTTGTTTGACTTATAATCCAAGGAAAAAAATTAAATTTCCCCATCATACTCATCTGAAATTTGCTTTTCATCAGATTTTCAAATTCTTTTGTTAAGTTTGGATCAGTGGATCCGAAGATTATGTCATCCACATAAATTTGGACTAACATTAGATGAGTTCCAACTTTCTTTCTAAAATGAGTTGGATCCATTGAACCTTGCTTAAAATTGGATTCTTTTAAAATTTTTGTCAAGGTCTCATACCAAGCTATAGGAGCTTGTTTTAAACCATAGATAGCTTTATCCAATAGATAGCAATAATCAGGATTTTCTTTGTTAACAAAGCCATGTGCTTGGTCAACATAGACGGTTTTCTCAAGATCCCCGTTCAAAAAGGCACATTTGACATCCATTTGATAGATATCAAAGTTTTCGTGTGAAGCATAAGCTAAAAAGATCCAAACGGATTCGAGTCTAGCAACTGGAGCGAAGGTTTCTTCGTAGTCAATCCCCTCCTGTTGACAATAACCTTTAACAACCAGCCTTGCCTTGTTCCTGACCACATTGCCTTTGGTATCTAATTTATTTCTATAAACCCATTTGAGACCAACGATTGAAGCAATTGCAGGTTTTGGAATTAGTCTCTAAACTTTATTCCTTTCAAATTCTTCAAATTCCATCTGCATTGCCTCAGTCCAGTCTGGGTGATGAAATGCATCTTTAACGTTCTTTGGTTCAATTTTTGAGAGAAAAACATTGAACATGCACAACTCCGAAGTTTTGTTTAAGTCTTGTTGTTTTTTATGAAGTTGTGCACGTGTCAAGACCTTATCATGAACATTACCGACGACGAGTGATTGAGGATGATTTTTCGTCCATTTTTCCAAAGGTGGAAAATTTGGATCAAATTTTGGTGGTCCTTCGGCATTGATTTCTTCAGTATCTGAAGGGTAACCCGAAGTGGATGGAAAATCATCAGTTATTAAGTGTTCTTCGTTATTTGTGTTTGTGACATTTGTTTTAGGAGAATTAGTGTTTGAGGAAATAGAAGAAGAGTTAAGAATTTGCTCGCCCTCTACAGCAGCAGGTGTAGAGTTTGTTCTTCCATGATCCGAAGAATTTGGCGTTATGGCTTCTGGTTCCCCTTGGACAGAAGGATATAGGGACATGATATGTGAAATTTCATGCGAAAGGTTGTTGAGACTTGAATTGTTGTGCTCCCCATCGAAACCAGATTGACCTCCGGATCTATTGGAAGACTACCCCTCAACCGAAGAGGGTCTTTGAACACTGCTTCTCGGTGAGTCTTTGGGACCATCTGTGAGCTTGGAGAGTTCAGACACATTATTCTCTGGTGCTTTGGATTCGTAATTCACAGCTCTCACAGGTGGATCAAAAAGAAGTATGATGTCTTCATCAAAAGTCAATATTGACAGTGCTTCCACAGCTGGTTTTGGAAAGATAGATGGCATTGGGAAGGGATGTAGAGATTTCTTGATATAGTAGTTATCAAACGAAAGGTTGAAGATTTCTTCAATCTTGCGTGTCCTTTTGTTCATGACCCTGTATGGTTTTGAATTTTGTGAATATCCAAGAAATATCCCCTCATCACATTTATCATTGAACTTTGTCAGATGATCTTTCATGTTCAGTTTAAAACACCTACAACCGAAGATATGAAGAAATTTGACATTTGGTTTTCTTCAGTTGAGTACTTCGTAATGTGTGATATGAAACCTCTTGTGGATGTAAGATCTGTTCTGAGTAAAGCATGCTGTAGAGATAATTTCGACCCAGAAGTACATGCGCAGATTAGCAAAATTGAGCATTGTTCTAACTGCTTCACAAAAAGATCGATTACGTCTTTCAACAACACCGTTTTGTTGAGGAGTATATGGTGCTGAGAAATTGTGAGTAATCCCCTTCTTTTTCAGAAATCCATCAAGAGTTTGATTTTTGAACTCCGAACCATTATCAATGTGCACTGTTCGGACTGTCTTGTTGAGCATTACTTCGATGTTCTTGATAAAGTTGATGATTTCCTCTGCTGCATCTGACTTATTCCTTAAGAATAAAACCCATGTGAACCTTGAGTAGTCATCCACAATCACCAGAATATACTTCTTTTCCCCAATTAACATAGTGAGTCATTATCAAATTTAAGTGCTGGCATACCACGAACCAAATCCATCGCCACTAACTTGTTAATGTCCTTGAAGTTCAGATGAGCAAGCCTTCGGTGCCATAACCAACTAACATCTGAGTTTTCTTTGGATAAGAGACACAGTGAAGGCCTTCCGGTTACAGGCTTTAGATTTAAAGGAAACATTGATCCCTTTCTTTCTGACTTCAGCAGTACCTCCTTTGTAGCTTCCTTCGTAATGATACTTCCTTGATTGTTGAAGGTACATCATTGCCCGTTCCAACAACCAATTGAGAAATACTCACAAGGTTATGCTTCAAACCTTCAACAAACGCCACTCTATTTATTGTGAAGTGTCCATTCGTAATTTTCCCATAGCCTCTAATTGGACAAGTGTCATTATTACCAAAACGAACATTCCATGCATCATCCAAAGTTCTGTAATCCCTGAGATACTCATTCTTTCCTATCATATGTCTTGAGCAGCCACTATCCATGTACCATTTAGCATCATACTGCTCATTTAACATAATCTGCATTCAATCAATAAGAAGTTGGTATCCAATCAATCTTGGGTCCTCAGGGTAAGCGAAGGATTCTTGAATCCATTTATCAACTGCTTCTTTAGTTATTTCATTTGCAGTGAGGTTGATCATGTTTTCAGAAGTTTCATGCGAAGAACAAGATGAACCAGAAAATGAACTCGAAGAACTTTCTGTAAGTATTGATGAGTCCAAAGAAGTTGAAATGTTAGTAACCTTCGGAACCCAAACTTGTTTGGATGATTTTGAGATGTTTGATTTTGAGATGTTTGATTTTGAGGTTTTCTTGGTTTTTTTTGTTTTTAAAGAACATGATGACTTTTGAAGATTTTGATCTTGGAATAAGATTTTCATTCAAGTCATCCCTTATCCAGTTTGGTTTTGATTTTTCAATTGTAGATTTCCTTGACAAGGAACTACATATTGTAGAAGTACATAAGTACTCTTCATATGCAAGTTTGAAATCATTTAATGAAAGATTTTTGTCTTTAAACAAATTCATATTTTTGTTCAGCCAATCATGAAATCTATCTATCAGATTGTTTCCTTTTGAAAAATTTTCTTCGATGGTTTTTGATATTTAGGATTTGGAAAGTTTGGTTTTGATGGTATGATGGATGGTTTTGAAATTGAGGCCTTCGTATCAATTGGTTTTGTTCCGGAGATAGAAGGCTTCATATCAGCTGGTTTTGTTGCTACGAAGTTTGATTGATTTTATTTTCACAAGATTTGATGTTTGTTTTCCTTTTAAGATCACAACTGTTGGTTTTGGTGTTGGTTTTGAAATGAAAACAACTGGTTTTGTTTGAGAAGTGAATGCGAAGTTTTGAAATTTAGGATTTTTCAAAATTTTTGTATTCTGAACCACAAGTTTAAAGATCGAAATTTTTGGTTCTGTAACTCTATTTTCAAAAGATTTTGCAAGTGGTACACATTCATTTGATTCCATCAATTGAAAAACTTCCATCTTCGGAGTCACAGTTTTGTCCATGACCTGTTTTTGTTTGTAATTTCTTTCAGTGTAAATATGATCTTGATTTTTAACATTCAGAAGATGTGTCAAATTCTTTGGAATTTTGTCTTGTTCATAACATAGACGGTTGTAAATGTTATTGACATAAAAATCTTGTTTCTAAACATTGATTTTTTTTCCATGTTTTCATTCATGTCGTATTCAATCATTTTAGAAGATGAGAAGAATCATTCCTCAGTGACTGTGGAATTATCCTCCTCGACAAGTTTAACCAATTCGTTGTCAATTAATAGTACACCTCCAGGTTTTATGAAAATTGAGTTTTTGAAATATGAAACCTTCGAATAAACTCATCCAACATTGACTAATCTTTTTGAACTGCCTTTAAGATAATCTTCATAGCAGAAACATTCATCAGAAATTTGTATTTTGGTTTTAACAACCTCCTTGTTTTCTTTTGAAATTTCAGATGTTTTGTTTTCACAATCAATTTTTGTTTTTCCTTTGTAAACCGAAGATAATTGTGTGATATCTTCGGAGGGTGATTCGGATGCAGAGGAAGATTTCAATATAGACAAAGAATAGCAATCAACATCCTCCATATCTGAATCACTTTCAGATTCATTCTCAGATTCAGTCTCTATAATGACTTCTGATTTATTATCAATTTGAGGAACATTTTTCTGCAGAATTGAGATTTCTTTTGGCAGTAATTTCAACATGTTATCAGTAGTTATATAATTTTCAACAGAAATCAAGTCATGCATATATGAAGTATTAGGAACTTCGGAACCATATATAATAGATTCGCATTCATAGGAAATACTATCCACATTTTTCAACTTAAATTCTATGAAAGGTAACAATTGTCTATTTTGAACATTGCAAATGTTAAAAGAGTGATAGATTCGAGTTATATGAGAATACAATCTCTTCACAGTTTCACAAAAGATGTTATGCTGTTTCAATATTACATCATTATTATTCAAATATGTCTTCCTACTCTCCTCTAGTACTAAGATTCTTAAGTTGGCTTTTTCTAGGGATAGCTTCAATCCTTCTACTCTCCCCCTCAACTGTAGAATCTCCTGCTCACTGACATTCACCCAATTTTTAGCATCAATCAGCATTTTGTTCATCACAGAGCAATCACGAGTTATTTTAGAAATTTCAGTGAAAAATTTAGATGTAGGAATTTTAAAAGATGAAAGAAGTTTTGATACCTGCTCAAGAATGGTCATGCAAGCATCCTTCGCCATCAAACAAAGATATTCATCATCATCCGAAGAATCATCAACCCATATCTTCGGAACGCCAGCTGCCTTTTCATCCTGTATCATTAACCCTTCATCTTCCAGATATCCAAACCCTTCACAACCCAATTCTTCTCCATCTTCTTTCTCCTCAGAAGCATCTTTCCGGAAGCTCTTACCATCCTCATAGGCTATGAAAGCACTATGAGTTGGCTTCCGTACAACATAGTCTTCGGAGCCCGAAGACCATACCTGGTATGTTCCCATGTTATCTTCCGAAGCCATCAGGGCAATGTATTTTGTCTTCTCTCTCGCCTCTTCAAGTTTTCTTGCATAGTAAGCTTCATCCTTAACTTGGATCTGCTTTTCATTCCTTTTGCGAAGCATGCAATCCTTCGCAAAATGGTTTTTGCCATGACAATAATTGCAGTCATACCCAGAGTCACCAACCGCCTTCTTTTCTTCTGATCTTTCTTTGGGGGTTTCCGAAGGCTTCATTTCAGAAGTCTTCGGAGTTGAAGATTTGGTATTTTCATCCTTTGGTGTGTAGATATCAGGTTTTGGTTTTGGAGTGTATGAGTTTTTGTTGAAAGGTTTCATAAATGGTTTTCCTGAGCATGATTTGTTCACAAATGGATTTTTGAACCTTCGGTTGTTTGCAGCATACAAAGCAACCGTTTCTCCATTATCATTCACCATATAGCCATCAGGCTCATCTGCAGTCTCTTCTTCTTCAGCATTAGGAACTAGAGCTATTGTTCCAGCAGTTTCACTTCTTCTTCCACAAATATCTGGCTCATGAGATTTTATCAAGTTATACAATGCAGCTAGTGAATAAGTATTGATGGTTTCATAGGACTTGATCATCAACATGATTGGTCTCCATTCTGGCTTTAAACTGTATAGAAACTTGATATTGATCTTCTGTTGACTTCGAGTTTCACCGTATTTTTCCAAAGTGTAAATCATCTTACTATAACGTTCATAGGCTTGTTCCAAAGTCTCATTCTCCTGCTGTTTGAAATTACCAAAATCTGCGAGTACCTCTTGAACAATGCTAGATTGAAGAGTGTTATCACCAGCAAATATGACTGCAAGGCAATCCCAGATCTCCTTAGTTGATTTTGCACCAGAAATGTGATGTCGAACATTTGGACCAAGTCCACTTCTGAGCTCTCTCATGGCTCATTCATCATTTCTGATCTTCTTCAAGTCAGCAGGAGTAAGTACTTCGACATCCTCTCCTTCAACTACAACAAACCGACCTTCAATGTGTATGTGTGGTCCATCTTGGACAGACCTCCAGATATCCTTTTCTTCATCTAAACCTTCGAAATAATCTCTCATACGATTAGCCCAGTAGTCATAATAGGTAGGAACAAAAACATGAGCTTTAGAGGATCAGCCAATTAGATTGGCATAGTTCATCATATTTGCATATGTAGCTGTTGAATCAGTCATTTTGATTGAGCTATCAACTACATCTTTTCAGAAAAACGAGTATTAGAGATTGATTACAGTTGCGGAAACCCAGATCTAGGAATCAATCTAGATCTAGAACTGTAACAATGAAAATGAGACTCTATAGACTGGTTTTCGAGCTTTCCTGCTCTGATACCACGTGTTAAGTATGAAATTCAATGCTCTGATACCACGTGTTAAGTATGAAATTCAATCTAAGACTAGATATAAATAAGTATTTCGAAGATATGATTCAACAACACACTCAATAATAATAAGAAACAATGATACACAAAATGATAGAAAACATTGCTGAATGCTTTCATATTACGAATTAGGGTTTTTACAATGGGTGAATCATAAGCTCACTCGACAAAGATGGTATCACTGATATTTATACGTGATGAGTGATACCAATAGTACAAAGTAGATATTTAGAATATTCTAACAGAGTACTATCTAATGACAGAGCAGTATTGTACAACACGTAGTCTGCACAACATGCGTCTTGTGGATAAGGTTGTTACTTGAAAGCCTTCGGATCCTCCAGAGTAAATCCTTCGGAGTCTTCAGGCTTCGGGCTCTGTCTTCGTAGTTTATTAGGACTTCGGAAGGGGTCAGCACTTCATCACAAATTATTCTCAACAGGCACGACACTTGTGGTGCTTGCTTCCAAAGGTCAACAAAGGTATGTAAACATCCTTATGAATTTCGACTATACCTCTGTGTTCTTAGTTATATATTCAATAGTGAAAACATAGATCCTATAAATTGCATGTGAACTTAAGTGTCTAAATTTTATTGTTTCCCTATTCCGTAACAGTGGTATCAGAGCTATGATTGTTTTTTATTGAATTTTTATAATTGTAGAACTATTTTTAGGGTTTAATGAAATTAAACCCTAGCCTCCATGGATGTCGACTTAGGCTAGGGTTTTAGAAACCCTAGCCTCCACCCTTAATTTTTCGAAAATTGTTAGGCTCCCATTGGGTTTTTCTATTTTTGGTAAATATGATTATTTAATAAATGGAAACCCTTAGCCTTATTTTTAGAAATCTTAATGGGCAAGGATTAGGATTAAATTAATTGATTTAATTTGTTAATCCTATATTGATTTAATTGATTTTATTGTTAATTAAAAGATAAATCAATATGGTTTAAATTAAATAGTTTTAATTCGAAAATTTAAAAAGAATAAAACCAAATATTTTAAAATTTTTAAAATATATCTTATATATATATTATTAAATGTTAATATTTATATTTATAATATTAAGTCAGTTAAATCGCTAGTATGCCTCATTCATGAAAATGATCTATAAGGGGGTATAAGGAAACTACCTATAAAATAGCAGTTTAATGGGTGTCCACTCTCACCCATTACTCCCTTGGTCAGTGGAGGGTCTTTAGCAGAACGGATTTGATATGACAACATAATCTCATTAAAAGTATAATGTTATTAAACAAAGTACTAGAACCTTAACAAAATCCCAATCTAGTTACTTTTAGGAAAATGTGAAAAGTATGCTAATCCATGAAATTGCACGTTACATTTTGTGAGTTGTTAGTGGAGCGTGTGTGGTTTACCGGCACACTAATAGACACTCATATAGGGTGGTAACGGGTGTCTCATAATTTGTCATTGTTGATGGAGCGTGTGTGGTTTACCGGCACATCAATCGAGATGATAAACTACATTGAGGTTACCAAGCAATTCGCATGGTTATTCACATATTGTTTGTGATCTTCGGCATCCCAGTCGCAAATGGAAGAGCATAATACAAGATCAAACATGCCATTGAACAGTTTCAATGAATCTAAAAAGATCCAGGAATTTCACTTAATTTGATTATCTTCCGCGGTGGAATTGGTACATCGTTATTTACCTACCTTTATGCGATATACAATTAGATTACGGCATCCCTCTTTTAAGTTGTGAATTACATAGTTGGATCCTAGCCTTAATATTTATCATTGGGTTATCCTATTAAGGATTGTCCTTATCTAATTAAAACTACCTTCTTCTATAGATGTCTACTCCTGATGCTTCTGCTCTGTTCGAAGGTGACATTGGATGGCACCAACTATAACGATTGTAGGTGGAATATTAAGATGGCTCTTCATTTCGAGGACAACGAGTATGTGCTCGAAAAAGAACTCATCGAGGTCGATTTCGAAACAGCTACTCTGGAGGAATGTGCCTCATACAAGAAACACTATGACGATGCAACCAAAGTGGCATGCATCATGGTCGCTACTATGGTCCCCGAATTGTGGAGATTTTATGAGGACTATTGGCCATATGAGATGAATAAGGACCTTACGAAAAAGTTCCATAAGCGAGCTCGTCAAGAAAAGTATGAAGTAGTCAAGGCCCTCATAGCATGCAAGATGAAAGAGGGAGAGTCTGTCTGCGCCCACGTACACAAAATGCAATGATACGTGGAACGCCTCGTGAAACTGAATGTGCACTTTGATGAGGAGCTGGCTATTGACATAGTCCTGAACTCCTTGCCCGGTTGTTATGATCAGGTTATTTTACCTTATCATTTGAACAACAGTGAGACTACCTTGGCATAGTTACACAACATGCTGCAGGCCGCTGAAGCAGGAATCAAGGGTAAAGGTCTATCCTCCACTTCTGCCAGTGCTCCCGTTCTAGCTATTGGACAGGGAAAGGGGAGGAAGAGGAAAGGTCCCCCGAACCAGAATTGGAAGGGCAATCCTCACATCCACTCATCTAGCAATTGCCCGAGGGCCAAGACCGGTTCTGACATTCCTCACGTCTCGAATCCCAAAGAAACTGATTGCTTCTACTGCAATGAGAAAGGGCATTGGAAACGAAGCTGCCGAAAGTACCTGTAAGATATCAAGGATGGCAAGGTATATCCATCATCTATAGGTATATACACTATCTCTAGTAACTCATCATCTTCTCTTTCTTGGGTCCTCGATACAGGATGCGGTTTTCACATTTGTTCTGATTTACAGGGACTAAGAGAAAGTGAGGAGATGGAGCATGGAAGGATGAACCTGATAATGGGAAATAGGCGATCTTCTCTTGTTACCAATATTGGAGTTTATAGTCTAGTGCTTAGTAATGATGTTTGTTTAGATTTGATTGATTGTTGCTACTCGCCAGAAATGGCTCGTAATATTCTTTTGTTTCATGCATTGTTTAGACAAGGATATAGATATTCATTTGATAATATGAATGGATCTATTTCAGCTTATAAAAATGGTGTTCTTATATTTAATACTTTGTCTTGTGATGGTGTGTATGAAACTATGACATGTGTAGACAACGTAGGCAATAGTGTATTTCAAATTGACAAGAAATGCATCGCCCAACTCTAAAAGGATGGAGTGTTGGAATCATTTGACCTAAGGTCAGATGATGCATGCGAATCTTGTCTTTTGGGAAAATGACAAAATCACCTTTCACAGGATCTTGTGAAAGAGGTGAAGGTTTGTTGGATGTCATACATACCCGTGTATGTGGACCCTTCAGATCGACCACAAGGGATGAAAATCGATTTTATGTGACTTTTAATGTAAATTATAGCAGATATGGCTATATATACTTAATCAAGCATAAGTCAGAAACCTTTGAAAAGTTCAAAGAGTTGAAGCATGAAGTCGAGAATCAATTGGTAGGAAGATAAATATGCTTAGATCCGATAGAGGCAGTGAGCATCTTAGTATCGAGTTCCAAGACTATCTTAAGGAATCTGGAATAGTTTCGCAGTTGACTCCTCCTAGGACACCACAATTGAATGGTGTGGCTGAGAGGCGTAACCGAACCTTGTTGGACATGGTTCATTCAATGATGACTCAAGCTTCTCTTCCCATTCATTTCTGGGGTTATGCCTTAGAGACAGCCGCCCATATTCTCAATCTTGTCCCTACTAAAAATGTTACCAAAACACCTCACGAAATGTGGACAGGGAAAGTTCCATCGTTGGCACATATTAAAGTCTGGGTTGTGAAGTCTTTGTAAGACGAGAGACTCATGACAAACTCGAAGCCAGAAGTGAGAGATGTATTTTCATTGGCTACCCAAAGTAGTCCTTTGGATATTTTTTCTACAGACCTAGCGAGGACGTGGTCTTTGTAGCACGAAGAGGAGTATTTCGAGAGAGAGAAAGAGAGAGAGAGAGAGAGAGAGAGAGAGAGAGAGAGAGAGCTCGTATTGAAATTCAGGAGTCGGCCAATGAAGGAACCTTAGAAGACACAAGCACTCAACCAGCGGAAGAAGTTCCTATTGAACCGGTAAATAGTTCGTTACCTCTTAGACGTTCCGGTAGAGTTAGCATGCTACCTGATTTTTATGGTTTCCATATTACTACAGATGGTGACACATTTGTCAGTGATAGAACACTGGTAAATCTGGATGAGCCAGCTAGCTACAAGGAAGCGATGACAGGCCCTGAGGCTACTAAATGGAAAGAGGCAATGGAGAACGAGATCAAGTCCATGTATGACAATCATGTTTGGAACTTGGTTGACAATGCACCAGGTCGAAAGACAGTTGGATGCAAATGGATCTTCAAAAAGAAGACCGATATGGATGGAAAGGTACACACTTTCAAGGCTCGACTGGTTGCAAAAGGTTTCACTCAAAACCCTGGGGTTGACTATGACGAAACTTTCTCACCAGTGGCTAAGATAAAGTCTATTAGGATAATGCTCGCCATAGCTGCATTTCATGATTATGAAATTTGGTAGATGGGTGTCAAAACCGCTTTCCTCAACGGAAAGTTGGCTGAGGATGTTTACATGAATCAGCCAGAGGGTTTTGAAGATGCAAAGTTTCCTAACAGAGTGTGTAAGCTTGAGAAATCAATCTACAGATTGAAGCAAGCTTCTCGCAGCTAGAATCTCTGCTTTTATGAGAAAGTCAAAGAGTTTGGTTTCTCTAGGAGCGAATATGAGTCCTGGGTGTATATCAAGGCTAGTGGGAGTATATTCTGTAGGTCCTAAATATTCTCTAGATCACAAAGATATCAATCAAATAATAAGAACAAGGAGATTTAAGCTTCAATGCACTCTTGTATTAATCAAGACTAGTGCATAAGCTTGTGTGAATGCCAAGAACAATCAAAGGTTTCTCTCTCTAGTTAGCATAATTCTCTAGGCACTCAACATAACAAATGATGTCATAAATAGCTTAAATACTCTAGACCTAACACTCTAATGACTTAGCCCATGGACCAAGCCCACAAAGAGGCGTCGACCACAAGGACCAAAACCGAACAACCTATGGTTGTTCGGTCCACACCGACTTTCTAAATGAAGCCCAATAACTTTTATCTATTACAATTTTAGTCCTAATAAATAAAGATTAAACCAAACTAAAATAATTCCTAACAATCTCCCCCTTGGTTGAATGCTTCATTTATCTTCAGGCTTCACTTGAACTGGACGTCAGTTGAATACTGCAGAAAATTTTTAACACTATCCCCCTCAAATGGACAGTCTCCTCCTTAGCAGGAAAACCTTCCGCTTAGCAGGCAACAGGAGTGAATGTTGATGGAGTTCAGCACATTTCAGCAACAACTTCGTCTTCGATGCAGGTCGTCTTCGGATTTGGATTGGTAAGCACCTTAGGTCATAGAGCATGTCTAGAATCAGCACATCCAGTTTTTGATTTGACTTTGACTTTGACTGGAGTCTGACTCTTCTTCTCTCTTCATCTTGATCATTTGAGGTGTTAATGTAGTAACAAGTTGACAGAGGAGGAATTTAAACAACTTCTCACATGGAATTCAACTTCACCTTCTTCGGGAACAAACTTGTGTTGAAATTCTTGAACGCTTCATTTTACTGACGCTTCTCGATACGATCACCAATCAACAAATCCTGTGGGTCACGGAGTTAGAAACTCTCACCACAGTTGTTCAAGGATTCACCCTTGCCTCAGAATGAGATTTCTCACAGTATCTGTGTGAACCTGGGGGAACGCACTGCGATTGTTTGAGCATCGGAGAACTACTCGTGGCCGTTTTGATTTAGGCCCCTGCATATCCTTGATCAAGAATCTCAATGCAGTTGACAAGTTGACAGGTCAACTTGGCTCTTGGCGAAACGTTCAATGGTATCCAAACTCTGCGGAGTGTACCATCCTAGTGCCAATTTTGAATCAGGTAAGGTTGTTGGGGTCTCACAACTATTGTGGTAAACAACAACGATCACTGACCCAGAGTTTCAATATTTCATCAATGTGAGGTAATATCACATTGAATCACAAACATCTTGTTTAGAAGAAGTATGGGTTCAAGAGAGGTATGAGCGTGTAATATGTCTTGGTTACTAGACATACCCATCGGCTAGACTTTCGAATTGTCATCAGTGTATGGTTTATTACACTGAATCATCCAACTCTTGATTTAGAAGCTTTTTATGTAAGAAAAGTTGTTGATGCCTTACATCTACTACTGGTGTTGTAGTATAGATCACTGGCATAGAGTTTCGAAATATCATCATCACATGGTTTAAAGTGATGAGTCGTCTATTTCTTGCATCAGAAATGTAAAGATAGTTAAGAATTGATTGGTGCGTGTGATAGACTAGGGTATTGACAACGCCTAGTGATATTACATATTTTAGTCGTTGTTTAGCCCTATTCTTAGTGAAATTATATCATATATATCGTGGTATTCTCACTTTTCGTGCCAGTACTTGTTTGGAAGAAAATAATGAAAACAGGGACCAAAGGTGTACAAATTTGAGAAGAAGGAAAAATCAGGAAAATACATACGCACGTCGCGGGAATCAAGAAGGCACGACGCGGATACAAGGCGGTGGAACAAAATTCAAAGTCTGAAGAAACGATGATAAAACCCTACGCGCGCTGCGGAAACCATATATGCGCGGCGCAGTTGCGTAAAATTTGCATCTATTAATCGAGGTGTTTTCAGCCGAAAACCCGAGCAAAACCCTGGTGAAAAATCGACCATAGAGGCTCTTTGACTCCAAGAACTCGTTTCCAGCAACTAACTTTTGGTATTTCAGGTTTTTATGTTTAATTTCTTTTTAGTTTAATAGTAGCATTAGTGGCTAGGGTTTGTGGGAGTGACAACCACTGACCTTGAGCATTTTGGTTACTGTTTTTCTGTTCTTGTTACTGTATTGGATGATTGGAAGCTGTTTTGGGTTTATAATAATCATTTGGTTACAAGTAATATTGGTTTTTCGGTTTTTGATGCTTGATATTAGATTGTGTGTGTTTGTTTGATGTTTGGATGTGTTTATGACCTTGTTGGGACTGTTTTCCCTTGTTGATTTCAGTAGCCAACTAGGTTAGCTTTTAGGTTTGGACTCTAGCCAGTGACTGTCATTTGGACTTTTAGTTATTGGTTTAGTTCATGCCTTGTGATTGTTTGGTTTCTTTGGATGCCTTTGTTTGCTTCTGAAGCACAGATGTACTTCTGATTTCAGAAAGTAACTAGGTTTGAGTTGAAGCTTAGCTTAGTCTATGCTTGTTTTGAGATTGTTTAGTTTTATGTTTTCGGGGATCAGTAGTCAAAAGTGTAGGAACTGAGTCCTCTGACTATAGCGTGACACTATAATTGGTAATCTATCACCTGACTTGACCACGTAACTCCTGCGGATCAACCCTGACTTCCACTATGCTAAGTGTGTGTGTTAGGTTTTTCTTATTTTTGACCGCATGACGACCGCTGCGATGTCAGATTTTGGCACCGTTGCCGGGGATTTGTGAGCTTAAGATTAGGTGATCAGTAGGAGCTTTAGTTTCTGATTTTTCTTTTGTGAGTTTCATTTGGTTAGTGTTTTCTTTTTTTGATTTTATGGGCGTATTGCATTAGTGCATGCATACCCGCAGGGGTGAGCAAGTATCCCCTTTGCATTTTGATCCTGAGATTGAGCGAACTGCGCGCAAAAACCGTGCACGTAGGCGTTACAATATCATGAGTTTTAGTAATATTAGCAGTAGTCCAGAGCATGTTGCCCAGGAACCTTCGGGTGAGGCAATGGAGATGTCTTTTATTCCCCCGGTTTCGGAGTTTCAATTCGGGAGCACGAGTGCTTCTGGTGTTGCAGTTTCAGCCCCTGTACCCATACCATCATGCACTCCGCCATCGATTCCACCATTTACACCAGTATCACAACCACAATCCACAAATCCATTCACCTCTGCCATGTCTTGGGGAGCGCCGACCCGTGATGGCACCCCAGTTTCTAGACAGCAGACACCTACTTCACAACCTATTTCACAACCACAACCAGTAATTTTCAAACCTCAACCTACACAACCACAACAATACCAGCAGTCTCCTCAGCAACAGTACCAGTATCCAGAGACCGAGGAGAGATACGATGAGGAAGATGAAGGATGGGTCCCACCAGCACCACAACAACCATGGGACTGAGGTCGGGGACCTCCCAGAAGAATACAGCAGCATCAACAGCCACAAGGTCAGCAGGGATACAATGGTCCTCAATGTTACGGTAATCCTATACGACTTTTGTATTTTGCACAACCGAGAGGGCAATCGGTTGCATCACATTTCCAGCCACGGGAATACAATAATTCATCGCCCATCTATATTCCTGATGATGTAGAACACCATGTAGAAATTAGGCCTCAGCTGATAGGAATATTAACTCAATTCAGAGGATATATAACTGATGACCCATACAATCATTTGTATGAATTCATATCTATCGCGAATGCTAATATTCCTAGAAACACCAATAGGGATACCTTTAGGTTAAGATTATTTCCTTTCACATTAAAGGATAAGGCTAAATATTGGTTCACCTCTCTTCCACCTAATAGTATCACTAGTTGGGACCAACTCAAGGTGAAATTTTTACAAGAGTTATATCCAGTTAGTAAAACCACAGAAGTCAGACGTGCAATTCAGGACTTCCAGCAAAAGCCAGGAGAGGCTTTCCATGAAGCATTCGATCGATTAAAGGAGTTACTGCGATCCTGCCCGCACCATGAGGTTCCCAAATGGTAGTTATATAGTAAAATTGATCTTCAAAGGAGTCCGCGAAACACATCAGGCGATGATAAATGCCTCATCAAGTGGGACATTTATGTGGCAAGAGCCAGAAGACGCTTGGAGATTCCTGGAGCAGTTGAGCTTAGGATCGAAAGTTAGTGGAACCATGAAGGATAACACAGTCTATGTAGCGAACGTTGAAGCAGAGAGCAAATGGAAGACAAAAATTCAGAAAGAGCTAAGTATTGTGAGTAAGAAGTTTAATCAAATGCTAGCGAGGTTTCAGCAAGAGAAGGGAGCATATGTGTTGCATGGGCAAGTTATATGCAATACATGTGGGGTATAGGACATAATCATAATGAGTGCTCGATGACTCATGAAGAGATTAGTCAAGTGCACGGGTATGGTCAATTTCATAACACACCAAGACCATTCCGAAACAATCAACAACGGGAAGTAAGCAACAACTAATGAGGCAGCAGCAGGTGTAACCTCCACCTCCAGCAGGAGGTACAAACATTGGTATACAGGAAATCTTTGGGTTGTTAGTCAAGCTGCAGGAAGTGGAGAATTCTAATTCAAAAGCAATTCTGAAGTTAGGAGACTTGATCATTAAGATGGAAGAAGATAGAGTGTAGGAGAAGGCATAGGCATCAAAAGTACAAGTTAATGAGGTGATCACGCTTAGGAGTGGGAAGAAAGTGGATAACAAAGTCACAGCTCCACCAGTAGATGAGGATAGTGATGTAGAAATAATCTTTGATGAAAAAGAAGAACTGGAGAAGAAGAGTAAGGAGGAACAAGCAAAGAAGAAGAAGCAAACGAGTACGTGGGAGAAGGGAGAATCAAGTGGGACAGTTCCTTTTCCCACAGCTTTGGAGAAGCCGTAGAAAAGACCATATGGGAAGAAAGGACCGCAGGCAGAAGATATGTGGGAACTGTTTAGTCAGATTAAGGTTAACATTCCTCTAGTTAAACTTATCAAGGAAGTTCCTGCATACGCTAAGTTTCTCAAGGATATGTGCATACATAAGAAACATATCTTGTCCCATTTGCCTAAAATGATCAGCTTACCTGAGAATGTAAGTTCTATTTTAATGGACGTGCTTCCTCCCGAGATGAAGGATCCTGGAGTTCCTCTCATCTCCGTGGATCTAGGTGATGTGCACATAAAAACGGCTTTGTTAGATTTAGGTGCAAGTGTGAACATATTACCTGGACAGTTGTTTGATAAGCACGAGTTTGGTACCATGAAATCTACTGACGTAATTTTGCAACTAGTTGATAAGTCTACAAAGATCCCTAGGGGAATGCTAGTCGATGTTATCATCAGAGTGGGAGAATTTCATTACCCAGCAGATTTTCTAGTTCTGTACACTCGTCAAGCGACCAATGGAGAACAACCCACGATCATCTTAAGGCGACCATTCTTAGCCTGCCAATGCAAATATCGATTGTCGCACTGGAGATATGGGAATATTCTTTGGGCATCAACAGATCAAGATCAACATTTTCAATGCCAATGCCAAGGGAAGTAGCATGGAAGTAGAAGAGTGTTATCAGGTAGATATCATAGATGAGTTAGTGCAGCAGTTCACTCCTGAGGTACTACAATCAGAGGCAATGAAGATTCAAGAAGAGGGAAGTGTTGAAGATGATGAGCAGCAAAAAGAAGTAGAAGGAGAGAAGGGTTTGAAGTCTGAAGAATGCGCTCACATAGAGAAGTTACCAACAGAGATTCCAAGGACATTGAAACCCTCCTTACAAGAACCACCGAAGCTGGAATTAAAGCCGCTACCAGAACACCTAAAGTATGCCTTTCTGGGAGACAAGGATACTTTGCCCGTGATTTTAGCAGCAGACTTGACAGGGGAACAAGAGAAGGAATTGCTCAAGGTATTGTCCAAGCATAAGGAGGCCATTGGTTGGACAATCGCGGACTTAAAAGGAATTAGTCCGACCACGTGCATGCATCGAATTATTACAGAAGAAGGAGCTAAACCGGCCAGGGATACGCAGAGGAGATTGAATCCCAATTTGAAGGAAGTTGTGAAAAAGGAAGTTCTCAAATGGTTAGATGCAGGAATCATATACCCGATTTCTCACAGCGAATGGGTCAGCCCGACACAGACAGTGCCGAAAAAGTTTGGAATAACTGTTGTGGATACGAAGGATGGTGATAAGGTATCCACAAGACCTGTAACTGGATGGAGAGTCTGTATCGACTATCGGAAGCTCAACACTGCTACTTCCAAAGATCATTTTCCGCTGCCATTCATTGACCAGATCGTGGAAAAGCTAACAGGACAGAAGTACTACTGTTTCTTGGATGGGTATTCTAGGTACAATCAGATTGCAATTCACCCGGAGGACCAGGAAAAGACAACATTTACGTGTCCCTATAGCACCTTTGCATTTCGTAGAATGCTATTTGGGTTGTGTAATGCGCCTGCTACATTTCAACGATGTATGATGGAAATCTTCTCTGATATGATTGGTGATGCATTAGAAATCTTCATGGATGATTTCTCAATCTTTGGACCAACATTCGAAGCCTGCTTGGGTCAATTGGAGAAAGTATTGGAAAGATGTGTCGAATCAAATTTAGTGCTCTCCTGGGAAAAGAGCCACTTCATGGTCAAAGAAGGGATAGTGTTAGGTCACGTAGTCTCTGAGAGAGGGTTCGAGGTTGATCGTGCTAAGGTCAAGCGTATATCCATGTTGCCACCCCCAAACATCAGTGAAAGGGGTTAGATCTTTCTTAGGTCACGCGGGTTTCTATCGTAGGTTTATCAAAGATTTTAGTACCATTTCCAAACCTCTCTGCGGTCTTCTCTTGAAAGACGCGCCATTTATTTTTGATGAAGAATGTGTAAAAGCATTCAATATCCTCAAAAATAAATTGGTCGAAGCTCCTATCCTTAAACCGCCTGATTGGACTCAACCGTTCGAAATAATGTGTGACGCCAGTGACTATGCTGCTGGTGCAGTATTAGGTCAAAAATTTGATCGGAAACCTGTAGTTATTTGCTACGCTAGTAAAACTTTTTCTGAAGCTCAATTAAATTACACAACTACTGAAAACGAATTACTTGTCGTAGTATTTGCATTGGATAAGTTTTGATCATACATTTGGGGATCCAAGGTAGTAGTTTACACTGATCATAACGTTGTTAGACACTTGCTTGCAAAGAAGGAGTCTAAACCAAGATTGATTAGATGGATACTTCTGTTGCAAGAGTTCGATGTCGAGATAAAAGACAAAAAGGGAGCAGAAAATGTCGTGGCAGACCATTTTTCTCAATTGCCAGCTGAAGGACTAGAAGCAGGATTAAGGATTCATTCCCAGATGAGCAACTGCTGGAGCTCCTTGGTACGTGAACTACGTGAATTTCTTGGCCACAGGAGCAATACCGACACATTGGACCAAACAAAGACAGAAGCAATTCTGCACATAAGCAAAAAGATTTATATGGGATGACCCTGACCTTTTCATGGTGGGAGAGGATCAAATAATTCGACGATGTGTATCCGATAGTGAAATCAGTGAAGTATTGGAGCACTGCCACGCGTCAGCATGTGGAGGGAATTTTAGTGGTAAAAAGACAGGGTACAAGCTTGCATACATGATTTGGAAACTTTGAGTTGACAAAACCAGGAGGTTGATCAACATAAATTTCCTCTTTCACCTCTCCGTACAAGAAAGATGTCTTGACATCCATCTGTTAGACGGTAAAGTTCATGAAAGAAGCGTAGGCAAGGAATATCCGAATCACTTCAAGTCTCGCTACAGGAGCATATACTTCCGTGTAATCAAGTCCTTCTATCTGTCTAAAACCTCGAACCACCAGGCGTGCCTTGTTTCGCACAATCACTCCTGAATCATCTTGCTTACTGCGAAACACCCATATTGTATCCAAAGCCTTCTTTCCTTCGGGTAGTTCCACAAATTGCCAGACATTCAACTTCTCAAACTGGTTCAACTCCTCATGCATTGCATCCACCCAACTAGGTTCATTGAGTGCCATCTCCACGTTCTTCGGTTCAATTTGAGAAATGAAGCACGAATAGAGACACTCGTTGACTTGACCACTTTGGTTCTGGTTATGACACCATCCTCCATATGGCCAATAACATTGTCGATTGGATGGTCCCGTTGAATTCTTGAAGGGACTTCATATTGAAGTGTAGCAGTAGAGACTGGAAGATTGGTTATATTCTCAACCCTTTCTGCGCCCGAAGCACCTCTATCAGAATCTATGAAGTCGTGAGAGGTACTTGCAATATATGTTGGATTAGGTGTCTAATCCATGACTAATAATTAATATTTACCTAATTAATAGTAGCATAGTCCATTTGGGTTGCCCTCATAGTTGGAGGATTGGTAGAAAGTCTGGTAGAGAGAAAGGTTGATTTATTATGTGATTAATAAATCAATAGAAATTAAATAAATAGTTTATTAATATATTTAAGTGTTAATATATTAATTAGAAACTATAATAATTAATTAGAAATTTTTCGGGATTTAATTGGAATTAATTTGACAGTTAAATTGATTAATTAAAGGTTCAGGGACTAAAACTGTAATTATTCGATAGTTGAGTAAGTGGCAGTGTTAGTGACCATGTGGTGGCCGAAAATATATATATATATATATATATATATATATATATATATATATATATATATATATATATATATATATATATATATATATATATATATATATATATATATTTGATATATATATATATATATATATATATATATATATATATATATATATATATACATATATATATATATATATATATATATATATATATATATATATATATATATATATATATATATATATATAATAGATAAATGGTGTTTGAATGATTAAAATAATAGTTTATCTTAATTCGAATTCAAAAAGGCTTATCTGTAACGATTATCTGATCACCACATGGAGGCTATAAATAGGGAGGCTCTCCCTAACCCTAAAGCCACGATTTGTACCCTCTTTCTCTCTAGAATTTTCGGCCAAATACCCCCTGTTGGGTGTGACTGCATTTGAGGCAAGAGATCTCTGTTGCTTTGCTTCCAAGATTCACTAAAGGTTAGTTTTTCTTGATCTTTCTTTTTAGTTTATTTTTTCTGGCCTACTAGGAATTGTCATATGTTTAATTAGAAGAAAAACTTAGATCTATATAGGTTGCATGTGAACTTAGGAATTTTAGTTCATAGTTGCAGAAAACCTTTCAGTGGTATCAGAGCATTTTGGTTGTTTTTCTTGTTAAATTGCTATAACTGTGTTCCTAGTAATTAGGGTTTATTGTTCCTAAACCCTAATTAGTGCAAATCGACTTCTAGGGTTAGGGTTTTGAAAACCCTAGCCCCTCCCCTTGATTTTGGCGATTTTTGTGGATTAACTTAGAAGGTATTCTATTTATGGTAACTTTAAATTGTTTAAAAGATAAACCTTAAAACCTTTAATCCTAAAAATCGAAATTCAAGGGATTAAGATAGGTTTTAATTAATTTGATTAATTTGATAAAACCTATCTACATTTGAATTAATTGAATTAATTGGTAATTAAAAGATAATTCAAGGATTTAATTTAATTTAGAATTTAATTGTTTTAAATTGGCGAAACTAAATGGATAAAATCCTAAAATATTTTAAAAGGTTTAAAATATCAAATTTAATTAATTTAATTAATTGGTTAATTAAAAGATAATTAAAATCGATTTTATGGTTTAATTTAATAGTTTAAATAGACAATAAATTAAAAGATAAACCAGAAACATATTTTTAAAAGGTTTAAAAATTACATCTTATATATATTATAATTAGGGAGTTATTATTATATGTATAAGATTAAAATGGTTAGTCAAATCATTAGTAGGCCTCATTCACGAAGCTGGTCTATAAAGTGGGTATAAGGAGACTGCCTATAAAATGGCGGTCTAATGGGTGAACACTCTCACCCACCGCTCGCCTGATCAGTGGAGGGTCGTTAGCCGAACGGGTTTGATAGGACCGCCTAATCTCATTAAAAGTATAATGTTATTATTCAAAGTACTAGAACCTTTTAAATAAAACTCAAATCTAGCTACTTTAGGAAAAATGTGAATTGGTGCTAACCCATGAAATTGCACATTGCACTTTATGAAACATTGGTGGAGCGTGTGTGGTTTACCGGCACGCCAATTGGGGTTCATAAAGAGTTGCAATGGGTTTCTCGGGTGTTGTCATTATTGATGGAGCGTGTGTGGTTTACCGGCACGTCAATTTGAGATGGCAACTGACCCCGAGAGTACCAAGCTTATTTGCATGGTTATTCACTCCCGGTTTGTGATCCTCGGTATCCCAGTCACAAACAGTGGGGCACATCCGAGATTAAAACATGCTATTGAACAGTTCAATAAATCTCAATGAATCTAGGAATTCCATTTTAATGAATCTAGGAATCTCGTCATTCGCCTACCTTATAAAATTTACAATATTGATTACGGCATCCCTCTTCGAGATTGTGAATTGTTATTGTAGGATCCTAGCCTTATAATTGTTATTGGGTCATTATAAGGATTATTATATACGTCTAATTAAAACTATCTTCTTTTATAGATGTCTTCTGCCGAACAATCCGCTCCCCACTCTAACTCAAATGTTACCTCAATCTTGTCATTATGCTCCAAAGTCACGTTGGACGGTACCAACTATAATGACTGGATCCGTAACATCAAGATGGTTCTGAGGTTTGAACATAAAGAGTATGTTCTAGAAACCGAGCTGGTTGAAATTGACCATGATAATGCTACTCCCGAAGAAATCACTCAATACGCAAAACATACTGATGATGCAACCAAAGTGGCTTGCATCATGATAGCTACAATGAACCCAGAGTTGCAAAGAATATATGAAGACTACTGGCCCTATGAAATACACAAAGAGCTGGCGGAAAAGTTTCGCAAGCAGGAGCGCATTGAGAAGCGCGAGGTATTCAAAGCTTTCACCAATGCAAAGCCTAGAGATGGAGAGTCCATTTGCAACCACGTGCAGAGAATGCAAGGGTACGTGGAAAGGCTCCGGAAGCTTGAGATGCCAGTTCACGAGGATTAGGCTGTAGACATAGTGTTGAATTCTCTGCCTAGTTCATATGACCAGTTCACGCTGGCGTATCATGTGAACAACTCCCAGGCCACTCTGGCCGAACTGCATCGCATGCTCTGCACCGCCGAGGACATAATGAAGGGTAAGAGTATACCCGCTGCTAATCAAGCCGTCCTGGCAATTGCTGGTGGAAAAGGGAAGAAGAGAAAGGGCCCTCCTAAACAGAATTGGAGGGAAAAGGTGCATGTTGGATCGTCCAGCAACGGCTCCAAACCCAAGACGTCTGGCATTCCTCATAATGCCAATCCCAAGGAGGCAGAGTGCTTCTATTGCAAGGAACGGGGCCATTGGAAGAGAAGCTGCCCTACATACCTGCAAGACTTGAAGGATGGCAAAGTCAAGACGACTTCAGCAGGTATTTACACTATCTTTAAAAACTCACCATCTTCCAGTTCTTGGGTCCTTGATACAGGATGTGGTTTTCACATTTGTTCTGATTTGCAGGGCCTAAGGGAAAGCAGGGAGGTGGAGCACGGTAGACTCAACCTGATCATGGGGAATAGGAGATCGTTGCCTGTGACCAAGATCGGGACTTATAGTTTAGTGCTCAGTAGTGGTGTTTGTTTAGAACTTATTAATTGTTGCTATTCGCCAGAAATGGCAAGGAATATTATTTCATTTCATGCATTGTTTAGACAAGGATTACAGTTTTCGTTTGATAATAGTAATGGTTCCATTTCTGTTTTTCAAAATGGTATTTCTGTATTTACTGCTTTACCTTGTGATGGTGTGTATGAAACTGTGCAATGTGTAGACAATTTAGGTCATAGTGTAAACTTTATTGATTCTTCTAGTGGTGTAGAAAAGGCGTTCTTGTGGCACTGTCGTCTTGGGCACATTAACAAGAAACGCATCGCCCAACTCCAAAAGGATGGAGTGTTGGAATCATTCGACCTCAAATCGGATGATGTATGCGAGTCTTGTATTTTGGGCAAGATGACTAAATCACCATTCAAAGGGTCCTTTGAAAGAGGTGAAGGTCTTTTGGACATCATACACACAGATGTGTGTGGTCCCTTCAGATCTACCACAAAAGACGGCACACGGTTCTACGTGACCTTCACTGACGATTTTAGTAGATACGGATATATCTACCTAATCAAACACAAGTCAGACACCTTTGAAAAGTTCAAAGAGTTCAAAAATGAAGTTGAGAATCAATTGGGCAGGAAGATAAAGATGCTCAGATCCGACAGAGGCGGAGAGTATCTTAGTATCGAGTTCCTAGACTATCTAAAGGAATGTCGAATAGTTTCACAGTTATCGCCTCCTCGAACACCACAGTTGAACGGTGTTGCCGAGAGACGTAACCGAACCTTGTTAGACATGGTTCGTTCCATGATGAGTCGACCTTCACTTCCCATTCACTTCTGGGGGTATGCCTTAGAGACTGCCGCCCACATCCTTAATCTTGTCCCTACTAAGAAGGTTCCTAAGACACCTCATGAGATGTGGACGTGGAAAGTTCCCTCATTAGCACATATCAAAGTCTGGGGTTGTGAGGCTTTCGTTAGACGAGAGACTCACGATAAACTCGCAGAGAGAAGCGAGAAATGTTTTTTCATTGGATATCCCAAACAGTCATTTGGATACCTGTTCTATAGACCAAGCGAGGACATGGTCTTTGTAGCGAGACGGGGATTCTTTCGAGAGAGAGAACTCATATTCAAAGAGGACAGTGGGAGTACCATTGACCTTGAAGAAATTCAAGAGTTACCCGACAATGCAACCTTAGGAGAAACTAGCAACCAACAAGAGGAAGACGTTCCTGTTGGTCCGACTGATATATCCTTACCTCTTAGGCGTTCCAGTAGAGTTAGCATGCCACCCGAGTTTTATGGATTCCATATAACTACGGATAGAGATACGTTTGTCATTGATAGGACACTGATAAATTTGGATGAACCTGCTAACTACCGGGAAGCGATGGCGGGCCCTGAGTCTGCCAAGTGGAAAGAGGCAATGGACAGCGAGATCAAGTCCATGTATGACAATCAAGTTTGGAACTTGGTTGACAATGTACCGGGTCGAAAGACAGTCGGGTGCAAATGGATCTTCAAGAAGAAGACCGACATGGACGGAAAGGTACACACTTTCAAAGCAAGACTGGTTACAAAGGGCTTTACTCAAACCCCAGGGATTGACTATGATGAGACCTTCTCACCAGTGGCTAAGATAAAGTCAATTAGGATTATGCTGGCCATAGCTGCATTTCATGATTATGAAATTTGGCAGATGGACGTCAAAACCGCTTTCCTTAATGGGAAGTTGACTGGGGATGTTTACATGAATCAGCCAGAGGGTTTTGTTGATGCAAAGTATCCTAACAAAGTGTGTAAGCTTGAGAAATCCATCTATGGATTAAAACAAGCTTCTCGCAGCTGGAATCTTTGTTTCCACGAAAAAGTCAAAGAATTTGGTTTCTCTAGGAGCGAGGATGAGTCTTGCGTATATGTCAAAGCTAGTGGGAGTATAGTCACCTTCCTGGTGCTGTATGTAGATGACATACTGCTCATGGGAAACGACGTCCCGACTTTGCAAGATGTCAAGTCTTGGCTCGGGAAGTGTTTTGCCATGAAAGACCTAGGAGAGGCAGCCTATATTCTCGGGATAAGAATATTAAGAGATAGGAAGAAAAGACTAATTGGACTTAGTCAGAGTACATACTTGGACAAGGTACTGAAAAGATTTAGTATGGAAAATTCCAAGAAGGGAGAGCTACCAATGCAAAGTAATGCTAAGCTGAGTAAGACTCAGAGTCCAAGTACAGACGAGGAAATTGCAGACATGAGTCGGGTACCTTATGCTTCGGCTGTGGGGTCGATCATGTATGCCATGACGTGTACTCGTCCCGACGTGGCCTTTGCCTTAAGCATGGTCAGTCGATACCAGAGGAACCCTGGTAGGGCACATTGGACAGCGGTCAAAAACATACTCAAGTATCTGCGCAAGACGAAGAACTTTGTCTTAGTCCTTGGTGGCAGTGATACCTTGAGAGTTGACGGGTATACTGATGCCAGCTTTCAGACAGATAGAGACAATGGTCGGTCTCAGTCAGGCTGGGTATTCCTGTTGAATGGGGGAGCAGTGACTTGGAAAAGTTCCAAGCAAGAGACGGTGGCTGATTCAACATGCGAATTAGAGTACATCGCAGCGAGTGAAGCGGCAAAAGAAGCGGCTTGGCTGAAGAACTTCATCGGTGACCTTGGAGTAGTCCCGAGTATTCAGGAGCCTATTGAACTTTTCTGCAATAATGAAGGAGCGGTTGCTTTGACGAAGGAACCGAGAGATCATGGAAAGTCCAGACACATCGACAGAAAGTACCACTACATAAGACATAAGGTAGAAGAGGGTCACCTCGTAGTGAAGAGGGTATCATCAGAAGATAATCCTGCAGATCCACTGACAAACGCTCTGAGTAGGGTTAAGCACTATCAGCATGCACGACGCATAGGATTAACAGATGATATTAGTTTTTGTAATTAGATAGGATTTTGAAACTTGTTGCAATATAAATGTAATTAACTTTGGTGAATTAATAATATAGTTTTGTTGATGAGTATTTGATACTACCATTTGTTGATTGTTTATTATTGTGTTTCAATTTTGCATGTTTACTTCCTGAGTAATTTAATTATTATTCGAATGTCCACAGTCACTCATACTTCTTGGGAAGTAAGTATGAATGAAGACTGTCGTGAATTGTTTTGTAGATTGTCTAATGAGTTAGACATAGCAATAAGATTGCTATAATATTCATGAGTACTTAGAAAATAGGGATTTGAGTATTGGATAAACCCACGCTCAACTGATTGCTTCATGGATTTCATCATAAACAATGTTGAGACGATAACATCTTTTGATCTTTAAGTAGAGACATATAAGTTATGTTTTACCAAGCGGTTGTTCATTGACAATGCGAAAACGTATCGGTAACACGGTGTTATAAAACGTGTTGTTGTGAATGATTTGACTAGTAAAAGACATAAGTATATGAGTCAAAACTTATTCGTCCCTTGACCCTATCGGGAAAACAGATATCTGTGGGCCTCTCGATGATTTTGAAGTTGACTAAAGGGTTGGCCAACCAGGACTAAATTGACATGGTCAATTGGTAGTCTTAAAGTCATATGCAGATCAGAAATCGGGAAACAGAGAATCAGACAAGGATTGATCTTAATCCATGTCCTGAGTCTGAAAAATATCTTGTTGGATGGAGGATCATCTGATCACTTATCATTGGACAAAACTGACTAGGTCAGAGTTCGACATCAGTTTCTAGGAAGCTACAGTTGCTAATTAGTTAGAGGGTAAATTGGTAATTTTAGTCATAGACATATCCAAGTGGGAGACTGTTGGATTAGGTGTCTAAGCCATGACTAATAATTAATATTTACCTAATTAATAGTAGCATAGTCCATTTGGGTTGCCCTCATAGTTGGAGGATTGGCAGAAAGTCCGGTTGAGAGAAAGGTTGATTTATTATGTGATTAATAAATCAATTGAAATTAAATAAATAGTTTATTAATATATTTAAGTGTTAATATATTAATTAGAAACTATAATAATTAATTAGAAATTTTTCTGGAATTAATTGGAATTAATTTGGCAGTTAAATTGATTAATTAAAGGTTCAGGGACTAAAACTGTAATTATTCGATAGTTGAGTAAGTGGCAGTGTTAGTGACCATGTGGTGGCCGAAAATATATATATAGATATATATATATTTTCGATATATATATATATATATATATATATATATATATATATATATATATATATATATATATATATATATATATATATTATAGATAAATGGTGTTTGAATGATTAAAATAATAGTTTATCTAAATTCGAATTCAAAAAGGCTTATCTGTAACGATTATCTGATCACCACATGGAGGCTATAAATAGGGAGGCTCTCCCTAACCCTAAAGCCACGATTTGTACCCTCTTTCTCTCTAGAATTTTCGGCCAAATACCTCCTGCTGGGTGTGACTGCATTTGAGGCAAGAGATCTCTGTTGCTTTGCTTCCAAGATTCACTAAAGGTTAGTTTCTTGATCTTTCTTTTTAGTTTATTTTTTCTGGCCTACTAGGAATTGTCATATGTTTAATTAGAAGAAAAACTTAGATCTATATAGGTTGCATGTGAACTTAGGAATTTTAGTTCATAGTTGCAGAAAACCTTTCAATATACTCGTCAGGAATCCTTTCTGGAAAGAGAGAATCCATCAGAGTAGAGTCAAAAACGTCAGCATGTTCAGATTGAATAACATCTTCAGGGGAAGTTAACTGTTCAACAGCTGGAGAATCGCCAACAACTTGGGATAAGACATCAGGAGCATCCTCACTTATGGTAGCGGAAACAGGAGATGCGTCGTCATTATGAATTTGATCTTGAATAATAACAGACGAAGTAACAAGATCAGGAATGATATCATCAGCATCCTCTCTATTGGTTCCACTGGGGCCTAGATGTGTGCCTGAAACAACATGAGAAATCACATACAAAGGTTTAAACAGTTCAGCGTAATCAAACAACCAGTCAGGTCCAATACGAGCATCAGTCGGATTCTCTTCTAGCCAGCAAGCATCAAATGATTCCATGATTTGCTTTGTCACCTTGTTGTACACTCGATACGCGGTTTTATTTGCATATCCAACGAAGTAACACTCAGCTGCCTTGGAGTTGAACTTCGGAGCAGCTTCAATATGAAGAAGAGTGCAAGGGCCGCCAAAGGTGCGGAAATGTGAAACATTTGGCTTGCGACCGTAGAGAATCTAGTAAGGTGTCTTCATTTGAGGTTTATTGATGATGACCCGATTCTGAACATAGCAGGCTGTGTTGATGGCTTCAACCTAGAAAATCACGGGCAGTTTAGAATCGCACAGCATGGTACGTGCAGCATCAATAAGTGTTCTGTTCCGTCGCTCAGCAACACCATTCTGTTGTGGAGTATGGGCAGCACTAAACTGATGCTGGATACCCTTGTCTGCACAAAACTTGTTAAGAACTGCATTCTTGAATTCCGTTCCATTGTCGCATCTGATGGCTTTCAGCTTCTGATTCGTTTGATTTTCAATGAGCTTGATGAATTTAATGACGAGATATGGAGTTTCACTCTTGTTATTTAAGAAGAAAACCCATGTAAAACGTGAGTAGTCATAAATAATAACAAGACAGTAAGAAATGCGATTGAGACTAAGAACATTAACCGAGCCAAATAGATACATGTGAATCAGTTGAAGAATCGAATCAATGGAATTGATCTGCTTGGCCTTATGTGACTTTCTGTGATGTTTGCCTTGAGCACAGGCAACAAATTTCTCGAATATAATAAAGCCCTTGATTGGAAGTCCTGCAACCATGTTGTTCTTTGCAAGGAGATTCAGATTCTTTGCATTGGCATGACCGAGACGTCTGTGCCACAACATCGCGCTTTGCTCTGTAGCTCAGGAGAATAAGCAGGTGACATTTTCAGGAGTTTTGTGATTCATGTCGATGATATAAGCATTTCTTTTCCATTTCGATCGAACAAGGATCCACTCCTCTGGAATGACTACGCCAGGCTTGAGAATCAGACATCCCTTCTTCGTGAAGTGAGTTGAAAAACCTTTGTCGCATATTTGAGAAACTCTCAGCAGACTGTGCTTGAGCTCAGGTACAAAGTTCACGTTCTCAAACTTCAACACACCATTCGACACCGTCCTTCTTTGCGTGATCATCCCTTTTTCACCTCCCGCGAAGCAAACACATCCCCCGTTGAATTTTTCAATGTCGTATCGTTGGGACATGTCGCCTGTCATGTGCCTAGAACAGCCACTATCAACATACCAAGATCTGCTAATATGCCTCCGTAACTGTGAAGGGTTTTTATGCAATCAATGAACACAAAAATTCCTATGGTTCACATGCAACCCTAATATTGATCTATGTTTTCTTCTATGAAGATTAGAACTAAAAACCTAAAGGATACAATTCAATTCTAAAGATGAATTAGGAAAACCAACCTTTGATCTTATGATCCTTCAAGCAGCAGCAAAAGTATCCTGCCTCAAATGCAAGTCACACCCAAGTGATGGAAGAATCAGTCCAGCAGAGTAACACAGAGAGAGAGATGGCGTGAATATGAGGTGCCAGGGGGTTCCTTTTATAGCCTCCTAGGGTTACACCTGAAACCCTAAGGAGCCTCCAACTGGACAAGGCTTTTGACCACTTTGACCAGGCTTACCAAAACCCTAATTAGGGTTTCGCCAAACCCTGGAGGAGCCTTAAGGGTGGCGCCATTTTGGCCCCTGGTTTTACCTGGCCAGTTATTCAACTATTGAATAAATGCCAAACCAGTCCCTGCACCTTTTAATTAATTAATTTAATCATTGAATTAAATCCAATTAATTCTAGATTAAATCTCAATTAATTAATATAGTTTCTAATTAATATGTTAACACTTAAACATATTAATAAACCATATATTTATTTTCTATTGATTTATTATACGATTAATAAATCAACTATTCTCTCTACTAAACTATATATATATATATATATCTTCCATCTATGATGGCAACCCAAATGGACTTTGCTTTTATTCATAAGATAAATACAATTATAAGTCATGGCTTACACACCTAATCCAACAGTCTCCCACTTGGATAAGTCTATGACTTTAATTGTCTGAACTCTGACCCAGTCAGTTCTGTCCAAAGATAAGTGATCTGATGATCCTCCGTCGAACAGGATATTTTCAGACTCTAGACATGGACTAACATCAATCTTGGTCTGACACTCTGTTTCTTGATTTCTGATTTGCATATGACTTTGGAGACTACTAATTGAACACATCAATTTAGTCCTGATTGGCCAACACTTTCAGTCAACTTCAAAATCATCGAGAGGCCTACAGATATCTGTTTCCCATCGGGTCATGGGACGGATAAGTTTCGACTCATATGTCCATAACTTTTGCGGGTCCAAATACATACAACAATGTGTTTTATAGCACCGAGTTACTGGCACGATTTCGTATTGTCAATAAGCACTTGTATCGCAAATAACAGATCATATCTCTCCACTTAAAGATCACCGGATATTATCGTCTTAACATTGCTCGTGATATAATCCATGAAGCAATCTGTTAAGCACGGGTTTATCCAATACTCAAATCTCTATTTTCTAAGTACTCATGAACGTTACAGCAGTCTTACTGCAATGTCTAACTCTTTAGACAGTCTGCAACCAATTCATGGCAGTCTTAGTTCATACTTACTTCCTAACAGTATGATCGACTGTGGAGTTTTAAATAATCTAATTATTAAGAAAGTTAAACATGCAAATATAGAAACACAGAAATAAACAATTGACAAAGGCAGTAACAATACTCATTTATAAATCTCTATTATAAAATCACCGAGTCAATTACATTTATACTGTTACAAGTTTCTAATCTATCTAATTACTAAAACTAATATCATCTTTCAATCCAATGCTCCGAGCATGCTGATTGTGCTTGATCCTATTCAGAGCCTTAGTCAAAGGATCTGCAGGATTGTCCTCGGATGATACTCGCTTAACCAGTAAGTGCCCTTCTTCTACTTGATGTCGAATGTAGTGGTACTTTCTTTCAATATGCATGGACTTTCCATGGTCTCGCAGTTCCTTTGCCAAGGCGACTGCTCCTTCATTATCGCAGAAAAGTTCTACTGGCTACTGAATGCTCGGGACTACTCCAAGGTCCCCGATGAAATTCTTTAGCCAAGCCGCCTCCTTAGACGCTTCACTCGCTGCGATGTACTCTGATTCGTACGTTGAATCAGCCACCGTTTCCTGCTTGGAACTTTTCCAAGTGACAGCTCCACCGTTCAAAAGAAATACCCAGCCCGACTGGGATCGTCCACTGTCCTTATCTGTCTGGAAACTGACATCTGTATATCCACTCACTTTTAACTCATCACTGCCACCAAGGACTAATACCATATTCTTTGTCCTTCGCAGATATTTGAGTATCTTTTTGACCGCAATCCAATGTGCTTTTCCAGGATTGCCCTGGAACCGGCTAACCATGCTCAGTGCATAGGATACGCCAGGACGAGTACATGTCATAGCATACATGATCGACCCTACTGCCGAAGCATAAGGTACCCGAATCATTTCAGCTATTTCCTCATCGGTACTCGGACTTTGAGTCTTACTCAATTTAACACCACTTAGGATTGGTAACTCTCCCCTTTTGGAATTTTCCATGTTAAACCTCTTTAACACCTTTTCCAAATATCTACACTGGCTTAGGCCTATCAATTTTCTTTTTCTATCTCTAAGTATTCTTATCTCGAGAATATAAGCAGCTTCCCCTAGGTCTTTCATGGCGAAACACTTCCCGAGCCAAGCCTTAACATTCTGTAAGGTCGGAATGTCGTTTCCCATGAGTAGTATGTCATCAACATACAGCACCAGGAAAGTGACTATACTCCCACTAGCCTTGACATATACATAGGATTCATCTTCACTCCTAGAGAAGCCAAACTCTTTGACTTTCTCATAGAAGCAAAGATTCCAACTGCGAGATGCTTGCTTCAACCCGTAGATTGATCTTTCAAGCTTACATACTTTATCAGGGTGCTTAGTGTCTACAAAACCTTCTGGCTGACTCATGTAAACATCTTCAGTCAGTTTTCCGTTAAGGAAAGCGGTTTTGACATCCATCTGCCAGATTTCATAATCATGAAACGCAGCTATGGCATGCATTATCCTGATTGACTTAATCTTGGCTACTGGTGAGAAGGTTTCATCATTGTCAACCCCCGGGGTTTGAGTGAATCCCTTCGCAACCAGCCGAGCTTTATAAGTATGCACTTTTCCATCCATGTCGGTCTTCTTTTTGAAGATCCACTTGCATCCGACTGTCTTTCGACCCGGTACATTGTCAACCAAGTTCCAAACTTGATTGTCATACATGGACTTTATCTCGCTGTCCATTGCCTCTTTCCATTTTGCAGACTCGGGGCCTGCCACTGCTTCACGGTAGTTAGCTGGCTCATCCAAATTAGTCAATGTACGATCACTGACTAACGTGTCTCCGTCCGAAGTAATATGGAAACCATAGAACTCGGGCGGCATGCTAACTCTACCTGAACGCCTAAGGGGCAACGAAATGTCGGTGGGTCCAACAGGAACTTCTTCCTCATGTCGGTTGCTAGTTTCTTCCAAGGTTGTTTCATCGGGCGTCTCCTGAATTTCTTCAAAATCGATCGTACTCCCACTGTCCTCTTTGGATATGAGTTCTCTCTCTCGAAAGAACCCCCGTCTTGCTACAAAGACCACGTCCTCGCTCGGTCTGTAGAACAAGTATCCAAAAGACTGTTTCGGGTATCCGATGAAGTAACACCTCTCACTTCTTTCTGCGAGGTTATCTGAAGTATCTCGTCTCACGAATGCTTCACAGCCCCAGACTTTGATGTGTGCCAACGAGGGAACTTTCCCCGTCCACATCTCGTGTGGTGTTTTCGCAACCTTCTTGGTTGGGACAAGATTTAGGATATGGGAGGTAGTCTCTAAGGCATACCCCCAGAAATGGATTGGAAGTGAGGCTCGACTCATCATGGAACGAACCATGTCCAACAATGTTTGGTTTCGTCTCTCTGCAACACCATTCAGCTGAGGTGTTCTTGGAGGCGACAACTGTGAAACAATTCCGCATTCCTTGAGGTAATCGAGAAACTCGATACTAAGATACTCACCGCCTCTGTCGGATCTAAGCATCTTTATCTTTCTGCCCAATTGATTCTCCGCTTCATTCTTAAACTCTTTGAACTTTTCAAAGGTATCCGACTTATTCTTGATTAAGTAGACATACCCATATCTACTAAAATCGTCGGTAAAGGTCACATAGAACCGCGTGCCATCTTTAGTGGTTGTTCTGAAGGGACCACACACGTCTGTGTGTATGATATCCAACAGACCTTCACCTCTTTCAAAAAGGAACCTTTGAATGGTGATTTTGTCATCTTGCCAAGTAAGCAAGATTCGCATACATCATCCGACCCGAGGTCGAATGATTACAACACTCCATCCTTTTGGAGTTGGGCGATGCGTTTCTTGTTTATATGGCCAGGGCGACAATGCCACAGACATGCCTTTTCTACACCGCTTGAAGCATTAATAGTTAAAACATTTTTACCATAATTGTGAACACACATAATAGATTCATACACTCCATCACAAGGCATAGCATTAAATATAAAAACATCATTTTTGAAAACCGAAATTGAACCATTCAATTTATTAAACTCATAGTAAAACCCTTGTCTGAACAATGCATGAAATGAAATTATGTTCTTTTCCATATGAGGCGCATAGCAACAATTATTTAAATCCAATCTAACTCCACTACTCAACATCAGTCTATAAACACAGATCTTGGTAACAGGTGACGTTCGCCTATTTCCCATGACCAGGTTCAGTCTGCCATGCTCCAGTTCCCTACTTTCCTCTAGGCCCTGCAAATCAGAACAGATATGAAAACCACATCCTGTATCAAGGACCCATGAACGGGAAAAAGATGAGTTATTAGATATAGAATACGTACCTGCCTATGACTGTTTCACTTTACCGTCCTTGACATCCTGCAGATACGTTGGGCAGCTCCTCTTCCAATGACCCTTCTGCTTGCAGTAAAAGCAGTCGGCCTCTTTGGGGTTCCGAATATGTGGAATTCCGAAAGACTTACCTTTCGGGGCACTGCTAGATGACCCGACACGAGTCTTTTCCCTCCAGTTCTGCTTAGGAGGGCCTTTCCGTTTCTTTCCTTTTCCGGAGCCAATAGCCAGGACAGGCGGCTTGATAGGGAGCACAGCCTTTCCCTTCATCCCGTCCTCAGCCATACGAAGCATGGCGGTGTAACTCAGCTAGGTTTGCCTGGTTGTTGTTCAAATGATACGCCAGTGTGAACTGGTCATAAGAACTGGGCAAGGAGTTTAGCACTATGTCAACTGCTAAATCCTCATGGACAGGCATTTACAGCTTTCTAAGCCTTTCCACATAACCATGCATCCTCTGCATATGTGCACAAATGGACTCGCCCTCCTTGGACTTGCTGTTAGTGAAAGCTTTTACAACCTCACGCCTTTCGATGCGCTCTTGCTTGCGGAACCTTTCCGCGAGCTCTTTGTGCATCTCGTAAGGCCAATAGTCCTCATAGATACGCTGCAGTTCGGGGTTCATAGTAGTGATCATGATGCAAGCCACTTTGGTTGCATCATCAGAGTGTTTGGTGTATGCAGCTATTTCCTCGGGAGTAGCGGTTTCAGTGTCCACATCAACAAGCTCGGTTTCTAGAACATACTCTTTATGTTCAAACCTTAGAGCCATTTTGATGTTGCAGATCCAGTCATTGTAGTTGGTGCCGTCCAACGTCACCTTTGAGCATAATGACAGAATCGAGGTGACACTACCGGGATTTGAGTGGGGAACGGATTGGTCAGAAGACATCTGAACAAGAAGAAGGTAGTTTTAATTAGATAGAATAATAATAATAATAATCCTTATATTCACCCAAGAACAAATATAAGGCTAGGATCCTACAATAACAATCTACAATACCGAAAAGGGATGCCGTAATCAATATTGCAAATTTTATAAGGTAGGCGAATGACGATTCAGCCAATTCCACCGTGAAAACATAATCATATTATAATGGAATTCCTAGTTTCTTTGAGATTTACCGAACTGTTCAATAGCATGTTTTAATCTCGGGAATGCCTCGGTGTTTTTGACTGGGATACCGAGGATCACAAACCGGGTGTGAATAACCATGCAAATTGCTTGGTACTCTTGAAGTCAATTGTCATCTCTAATTAACGTGCCGGTAAACCACACACGCTCCGTTAATAATGACAAAATCAAGAAACCCATTGCGATGCTTTGCGGACCCCAGTTGGCGTGCCGGTAAACCACACACGCTCCACTAACGTTCCACAAAGTGCAATGTGCAGTTTCATGGATTAGCACCAATTCACATTTTTTTAACTTAAAGTAACTAGATTGTGATTTGTTTTAGGGTTCTAGTACTTTCAATTATAGCATTATATTTTTAAAACGCTTAGCGGTTCTATCATACCCGTTCAGCTAACGACACTCGACTAACCAGGAGAGCGGTGGGTAAGAGGTGGGTAAGAGTAGATACCCATTAGACTAACATTTTATAGTCAGTCGCCTTATACCCTCTTTATAGGACAGTTTTGTGAATGAGGCTTACTAGCGGTAGACTAACCAATTTTCTTATATATAATAAATTAACTTTTAATCATAAATATATATAAGATATATTTTAATCTTATTAAAATATTTTAGAATTAATTTTATCTTAATTTTCGCAAATTATTACTAATTTTTTGAAAATTTTAATTAATTCTTTAAACTGATTTAATTGGTCTTTTAATTAATCTATTAATTAAACTAATTAAATCTAGGTTACAGATTACCAAATTAATCAAATTAATTTATCTGTATTGGTCCTAGTGATTTTCGAAATTCACATGCCAAACAAAAAGGGTTCAAGTTATTTTAATTGATCTTATTACCAAAAATAACAACACACAAATATGGCAAGCAAATCAAGCAATCAAGAGGGACCAATAGGGCATGGCGGCTAGGGTTGTCGACTTCTATGCCTCCCAAGGAGGTATTTTCGCAAAATACCTCAAGGCAAGAACAGGTTTCACGCAGTTCAAATCAAATCACAAGAAAACAAGCTAGCTCTGATACCACTGAAGGGTTTCTATGCAATCAATGAACACAAAAATTCCTATGGTTCACATGCAACCCTAATATTGATCTATGTTTTCTTTTATGAAGATTAGAACTAAAAACCTAAAGGATACAATTCAATTCTAAAGATGAATTAGGAAAACCAACCTTTGATCTTATGATCCTTCAAGCAGCAGCAAAAGTATCCTGCCTCAAATGCAAGTCACACCCAAGTGATGGAAGAATCAGTCCAGCAGAGTAACACACAGAGAGAGATGGCGTGAATATGAGGTGCCAGGGGGTTCCTTTTATAGCCTCCTAGGGTTACACCTGAAACCCTAAGGAGCCTCCAACTGGACAAGGCTTTTGACCACTTGGACCAGGCTTACCAAAACCCTAATTAGGGTTTCGCCAAACCCTGGAGGAGCCTTAAGGGTGGCGCCATTTTGGCCCCTGGTTTTACCTGGCCAGTTATTCAACTATTGAATAAATGCCAAACCAGTCCCTACACCTTTTAATTAATTAATTTAATCACTGAATTAAATCCAATTAATTCTAGATTAAATCTCAATTAATTAATATAGTTTCTAATTAATATGTTAACACTTAAACATATTAATAAACCATATATTTATTTTCTATTGATTTATTATACGATTAATAAATCAACTATTCTCTCTACTGAACTATATATCTATCCTCCATCTATGAGGGCAACCCAAATGGACTTTGCTTTTATTCATAAGATAAATACAATTATAAGTCATGGCTTAGACACCTAATCCAACAAACTGTTCCTGCATAGGTCGCGAGATCAATTAGATTTAGGAACCCAGTCCATACAGAAACTGGGTTTACCCTCACTATCAACACATCTAACAGATTCAAAGCTCATATCACGCTTATCTTTTGACCAAATTGGAACATTAGTATTTGAAGAGGAGTTAGAACTACTAGAAGTTGATTTTTGAGAAGGAACCCCCTGGCACAGTTAAAACAAGTCTGTCTTTTTAAAGGAGTATTGGAATTTTTTCTAGGGCTAGATTTAAGCAACTTATTTCCACACACACACATGCAAGCAACAGATTTATCAAACAAATTCTTCTTCCTAGCAGTTTTTGAATCAACACCACACAAAGGTTTAGAAATAAAGGAGTCTTAGAATCAAGTTTAACATCAACACAAAAATCATCAGAATTAGTCTTCAAACAGTTTTTAATAGAATTTAAAGCAGGCGAGTCTTCAACTTCCTCGATATTCGATTTTAATTTATCTGCACATGAGATAGAAACATTAGTATTTTTCATTTCAGAACTCTCAGCGGTGCCAGACGTACTTGGTTGAATATAACTTGATAAAAAAACAATCTTTAGATTCTTCAGTGTTTGGTGATGGAGTAAAATTATTATTGTAAGGAGGGGGAACAACACTATATCCTAGACCTTCACCTTGTTTGCTTGACCAAACAGTTTGTTTTCCCAAAATAGTTTCAACTACTTTATTAGACATATATACCTTTTTAAAGGTTGATTCTTCCTTTAGAAATTTTATTTTTAATGCATTTAATTCAGCAGTCAAACTAGCAATATCTTCGTTGGCAAACCTAAGTTGACATCTAGCTGTGCTAAGTTCATCTTGCATTCTGTGATAGTCTGAGGTTTTGGCATCTAAGGCTTCTTGAAGGGGCTTTAATTTCTTTTTATGCTTATAGACAAGGCTTTCGGTTTCTAAAAGATCTCTCATAAGATTTTCATTTAATTCACGATATCTAGCAATTATATCAATACAGGACTGAGAGGAACAAGAAGTTTCACTAACCTCATCACCGGCAGGAGTGGTAGATACCATGAAAGAAAACTGCAAGTCCATCATCTCTCCTTCAGCTGCATCCACATCCATCTCTCCTTCAATCTATGCCAGGTGAGCTCTGCCTTCTCCATTCAGGTTCAGGTCCTGCAATTGATCTTCCCAGGTAAACTGTCGAGCCACCATTGCCCTTTCAGCATTTTGAGGATGAGCACCATCATGATTTGTTCCAACTAGCACCATGGTTCTGTCTTGATTCTCCATCCTTGGTTTGGTGCAATCACGAGCAAAATGACCAAGCTCGTTGCAGTTGAAACACCTCAAATTTGCCTTGCTGAGACTCATCTTCCTATCACCAGTGTTGTTCACCCAGTTGTTTCTTCCAGTTCTTTGGGTGAATTTCTTGGCCCTGTGCACTGCCATAGCAATGTGCCAAGAAATGTCCATCTCCTCCAAATCATCTGGATTAGTTTGATCTAAGTCTCCAGCAGTCATGGGGTGAAACAGTTCACCGGCCACCAAGGCATTGTAACAGTTTAAAAGACCAGTCATCAAACCAAGGTTATCTTCAGTGCCTTGAGGAAGAGATTGAGCAACAGTTGGGGTCTTGACAGAAGAAGCGGCAACGGGTGGAGCTTGAGGTGCCACAGAGGATGAACCAGGTTGAAATTGAGTTGGTGCTTTAGAAGTGGCATGACTGGTAGCTTGGACAGAGAAAGCATTGTTAGTTGAAGTGCTGATGTTAGCAGACAGGTACAAGCTAACATGATTCATTTCTCTCTGCTTGTCATCCATGTCACAAGATTTTATGATAGCCATAATCTCAGAAAGTGAGAGTCTAGCTAAGTCTTTCGTCTTCTTGATGACAGCTACATTCATGTCCCAGCTTCTAGGAAGTGAATTGAGAAGCTTCTTGTTGACATCAATCATGGGAAATGAAATCCTAGCTGTAGTTAGTTTTGTGTGAAGGGTAATGAACCGTTGAAGTTGAGCTTCCAAAGATTCTCCAAGAATGTGATTAAACATGTTGAACCTTTGGCGAAGCATATCTTGCATACTTTGCTTCATGTCTTCATTGCCCTCATACACGTCAATTAATGCGTCCCACAAAGATTTAGCAGTTGTATATTCATGGAAACCCTGAGCAATTTTGGGAGAAAGTGCCATAGACAGGGTAGCAAGGGCTCTTTGAAATGGTTCTACCTTCTCAAACTCCAAGTCAGTGTAATCTTCAAACGGTTTGTCTACCAAAACTTCACCTCTCATCGTAGTAACTCTAACTGGTGGACGAAGAAAACATTTCCACAGCTTTACGTCTTTCATTTTGATGTATTGTTCAAACCGATACTTCCATTCGGTAAAACCTTCAGCTTTAAGTAAACGGGGAATACGGGTAACAATACCTATAACCGAATCGAGGTAACTATTAACGGATGACATTGCGAGATCCATCGGTAAAATTTTAAAGTTCGAGAAATTACGTCACAAATTTAAATTCGCAAAAATTAAATATCACGTGACCGAACAACTCGCTAGAACCGATTAACTTGGGCGAAAAATTAATCCGAACGAGCAACTAATTAAAAGCAACCGAACAATTGACCGAGCAAAATCACTTGGACCGAACAAACTTTGACCGAGCAATAGCAAAAACCGAGTAATGAATCTTGACTGAGCAACCGAGCAAAATTCAGGAACCGAACAACTAGCAATAACGTTGACCGAATAACCAAAAGTCAAACTAACCAAGCCACCGAGCAACATAAAGGTCAAACCGAGTAGCCGAGTAACCCAAAGCATACCGAAAAACCATAATCGAGCAACTGCTTTTACCGAACAAAAGGAACCGATCCACTCAATTGACCGAACAGCACAAAGAAAAACCTAATGCACCGAAAAACAGATTTGGGCCACCGAACCACCAGCTTGCTGGACCGAGCAACTTGAAAACGGACCGAACAACAGAAACCCTAGTCTGAATAAAAGCAGCCGCTGAAAAACTCACTAAAACCCTAGAGAATTTAATGTTTCCGCCGAACAACCAACTAAAGCCCTAATCCTTCAACCGATTAACCCAAGCAAACCCTAGATTCCTCCTTGTGCCGTCGAACAACCCTCACCAAACAGACCGATCAACCCAAATTTTAGCAAAACAGTTCTGAAAAACAACTTTTTGGATCAAAATGGGATTTTTGCTTGAAGATCAATGATGAACACCAAGAACACAACCTCAAAAACTCGAAAAACAATCCAAAACTCACAAAAAACGGATCAAAGTCTCCAAATCTCCAAGAACAAAAGATGATTGATATCAAAAATAAGCTCAGATACCAATTGTAGGTCCTATGATGTCACAATAACACAATGATATCAATCAAACAATCAAGAACACAAGGAGATTTACCAACTTCAATGCACTCTTTGTATAGATCAAAGACTAGTACATAAGTTATGTGATTGCCAAGAACAATAATTCTCTCTCTCTAGCTTAGCACTCTTCTCAAGGCAATCAACCTTGACAAATGATGTCATAAATGGCTTAAATACTCTAGACAAATGACCTAAGACATAAGCCCATGAAAACCCATCCACTAGCCGACAATGGGCGTGGACTACAAAGGCCAAAACCGAACAACCTAGTGTTGTTCGGTCCACATCGATTTTCCAAATAAAACCCAAACTATAATGTTTTATAATTTTAGTCCCTTATAAATAAAAGATTAAACCAAACTAAAATAATTCCCAACAAGTATTGATAGAAAAAGGACTCACATCGGTATCTAGTGAGTTTTGGTTGATGCTTGAGCTACTCCTCTAGCTGTTCTGAACAATCTTTCATTGTTGAAAGTGCTTTGGCATTGTTTTCCTCCCTGTGGAAGGTTTCAGTAAGCAGATTCAAGACCTTATCCAATTTCACATTGTATGAATCATCCAGATCTTGATCATTCACAAACTTCGACTCTTCATAGTTCTGATATTGAGTCAGATCCTCGGTCCACAACTCATTATCATCAAATGACTCATTTATGAATCATCCTCTTAATAGTTATAAATCGGGCTTCTGTACTCCTAGCGCAAATCTTGACTTCTGTACATGTAATCATCTGAAACACCATCGCTTAAGCCTTTTCATAAAATACCTTTTTAAACCCATGGTCTATCATCATTGTTCAAAAATCTTCCTTCAGTGAAAACTTTACTTTCAACATCTCGAAAAATATTCAAATCTCGTACCGTTTTAAAACACATTGGGTTTGTTAAGAAATTAATCAGAGTTAAAGTTGTGGAAACTTCATTTGGTCCCACTTTAGATAAAACATATTGGTTTATAAAAGAGCGAGGTTGTTACAACCTGAATACCATTACACAGCTTAAACGAAACCACAAAATTTGCAGCCTTCTAAAATATCTAGATCCTCTAATGTCATCTTATCTCCCCGACCTGAGTACACATCAAAATAATTTAGGCAATGGAATTCATAGTGAGCTTACCCGAGATTGACCCATTTAGAGTGGGTAGTATAACCACCACACTCGGGACAACCCCCAAAAATAGTTTTCACACACTTTAAGAGTTGTATAATTCATCATCTCAAAAGTTATATAAAACATTAGTACATCATAAAGATTTAATCAAAATGCATAGTTCTCATATGTGATGCAATGCATGATGCAACTATCCCAACCCTTGTCTTTTAATGTAAATGCCAAAGATATTGAAGAATAAAGAAGCAAGGAACTTCATTAAAGACCAAACCATACTAGTAGCAATCACACTAGCCTCATGAGGGGTAGCTACCCCTCATGCAGTCCCCTATTGGCGGGAACAATTCCACACACGTCATTTGAGGGTTTATCTTAATCCCTCTACGTGGAAAATCGTCATCAAGGTGGTTATCTCTGCCAAATGTCATTAAGGTCGTCATAAGGTTCACACGGTCAATCCCATCCTATATGCAATGCACAAATAGGATGCTAAAAATGTCTTTCAAAACAACATGATAGTCTTGGTTTAAAAACATCTTTAAAATGATTCATTTCATGCAATGCATACATAGTACTCATACCACAAGTAGCACATAAAAAGAATGCAAGAAAATAGTTGATGACACACACAAAGATAGTAGTAGGGATGTGTACTCCGGGTAAACTCACCCAAAGTCAATTGACGAGTCAACAATAATTCGTATAATCTCATGGAGTATGGAGACATCACGTCCTAAATTTCATCTTCTCTTTCATCCATTTTTCCTATGATCCACCATATAACATCAATACTTGATCTAAATAGGTTATCATTACTCATCTTAACTTAGGCCTCATTCAATGTTGAACTTATGTCTACGAGGACTAAATTCAAGTGTCTAGTCTTTAATTCATATTCCAAGACTTATTGTTGAAGCTAATTTTGTGATGAAGTGTGATCAACCATCCGAAGGTCTTTTCCATGTGAAGCTTGAAATTTTTACCTGAGGATCCGAAGGATGAACTCTGGAGGATCCGAAGGTTTTTGTAACAAACCATATCCTGAGAGCACGTCAGACACGCCTACAATAATGCTGCTCTCTTATTGGCTAATAGTGATACATAATCAGTTAGAATATCCATTGTACTATTAATCAGATATTTTGTACTATGGTATCCTTGATCATGTATAAATATCAAAGATACCTCACTGGGCCGAGTGTTCGTTTTATAACAATCATTGTACAACCCTAAAGTTAAATCAAAGCATTCGGCACCATGTTTCCTCAATTCGTCTATTCTTATTGTTCTTGTGTATGTTGATTGTCTGTTGAATCATTTCTTCGGATAACTTGTTCTTCTTGAATCATAGATCGAATTTCTCATCTAACACATGGTATCAGAGCAGGTTTAGCTCGAAAACCTATTAATAGAAATCTCGTTCTTGTTCTTACAGTTCTAGATCTAGATCGATTCCTAGATCTAGGTTTCCACAATTGTATTCAAAATCTATTACTTGTTTTTCTGTAGAGATCTGTTCAAGAAAATCAATCATAATGACGGATTCAACAGCAACTTACGTAAATATCTTAAACTACACAGACCTTATTGGTTCTTTTACTAAGGCACCAGTTCTCGTTCTGACTTACTACGATTACTGGGCCGACCCAATGGAAGATTATCTGGTTGGATTAGATAAAGATCTGTGGAGATCCGTGACAGAGGGACCTCATATTGGAGCTCATTTTGTTGTCGCAGAAGGTGACAATGCTGAAGTTCTTACAGCTGTTGATCTAAAGAAAATCGAAAACGATGAAAGACCCATGAGATTGCGTAGTGGTCTTGGTCCTGATGTTAGACACCACATCTCTGGTTCTAAATCTGCTAAGGAAATCTGGGATCGTTTGGCTATATGGTTTTCTGGTGACAAAACTCTTCAATCGAGCATGGTTCAAGAAGTTCTCGCTGATTTTGGTAACTTTCAACAACAAGAGAATGAATCCCTTGAGCAGACTTACGAATGATACAGAAGCATGATTTATACACTTGAAAAGTATGGTGAACTTCGTAGTCAACAATAAATTAACATTAAATTCTTGTATAGCCTAAGGAAGGAGTGGAGACCAATCATGCTGATGGTCAAATCTCATGAAAACATCAAGGAATATCAACTTGCAACACTATACAATCTGATTAAGTCACACAAACCTGATATCGTTGTTCGAAGGAGTGAGAATATTGGATCCTTAGCTCTTGTTTCTAAGGTTGAAGAAGAAGAGACAATGGTGAAACGGTTGCTATGTACGCTACAAACAATCGAAAGTTTAAAAAGTCATTTGTGAACAAACAAAGTTCTAGAAAACCATTTGTGAAAACCTTCAACAAGCCTTCGTATGTACCTAAACACAAGCCTGAGATCTATACTCCAAAAGAAGAAAACACCAAATCTTCGGCTCCGAAGACTTCAGATCTGAAGGCTTCCGAAGCTCATAAAGAGAAAAGTGAGGAAAAGAAGGTTGCTGGAGATTCAGGTTACAATTGTAACTACTGTCAAGGGAAAAATCACTTTACGAAGGATTGCATGCTTCGTAAGAAGAATGAAAAGAAGTCTCAAGTCAAAGACGAAGCTTATTATGCAATGAAGATGAATGAGGCAAGAGAGAAGATGAAATATCTTACTCTTGTGGCTTTGGAAGACAGTAAGGGTACATATCAAGTGTAGTCTTCTGACTCGCATGATGATGAAGTACAAAAGCCGACTCACAGCACCTTTGTCGCTGTTGATGACGGTAAGAGCTTTTGGAAAGATGCTTCTGATGAGGACGAATATGAGGATGGTGAAGGATGCGAAGGGATGTTGAAGAACATGGACAAAGCTTTGGATGATACCGACTTCAGCTTGATGGCAAGGGATGTACGTCCAACAATTCCAGAACAGGTATCAAAACTTCTGTCTTCTTTTAAAATTCATGTGTCTAAATATTCATCTATATTGCTGAAATTGCTCGTGATTGTTCTGTCATGAATAAAATGCTAATAATAGGGCAAATATCAGTGAGGAGGAAATTCTTCGGTTGAGAGGGAGAGTAGAAAATCTGAAGTTGTCCCTAGAAAAAGCCAACCTAAGAATCTCTGTACTAGAAGAGAATAGGGAAAAATATTTGAACAATGGTGATGTAATTTTGAAGCAGAAAAACATATTTTGTGAGACTGTTAAGCGATTATATTCACACATTACTAGGATTTATTACTCAGCTGATGTTTGTACTGATCAGCATAAGAAACTCCTGCCTTTTATTGAATTTGATTTAAAGAGTGTTGATGATATTTCATATGAATGCGAATCAATAATTTCCAAATCCGAAGTACTTAATACTTCGTATAAGCATGGTTTAATTTCAGTAGAAAAATTATTGACTGCTATGATCTATTGAAATTATTACCTAATGTGGTGTCAATTCTTAAAAAATCCATTCCTCAAGTTAAAACTGAAAAAGAGGTTAATGTTGAAACTAAATCTAAAATTGATTCGGATATGGAGGAAATTGATTGTTCTTCTTTGATTGCATTAAATACATCCTCTGTATCCGCATCACCTTCTCAAGGTATCTCACAATTACCTTCGGATGACAAAGGCAAAGCAAAAATTGATTCTGAATGTGAAACAACTAAAAATTCAAATTAAAACAAAGAAATTATGAAAGCCAAAATCCAAATTTCAGATGAATGTGTCTCTTACGAATATTATCTCAAGGACAGGTCAAAGAAACTAGTAAGTGTGGCTTGTATCTACCCGAAAGTTTCTTATTTCAAAAACTCAATATTTGTACGACCTGGTGCTTCGCTTTTAGTTGACAATGATCTAGTTAAAATTGTTAAGAAAGATAATTCAACTGTTACTGAGGAAGGATTCTTCTCATCTTCGAAAATCATTGAAAACAATTTAAACGAACACTTGGAAGTAAAAAATCAATGTCAGAAAAAAAAGATTTGTATGGTCATAACATATACAATCGTTTTTGCTATGAACAGGACAAATTTCCAAAACACTTAAATCATCTTCTGAATTGAAAAACTGAGAATTATTTGGAGAGAAATTACAAACAAATTCAAATCATGAATGAGACTATTAAACCGAAAATGGATGTGTTTGAACTAATGGAATCAAATGAATGTGTTCCACTTGCAAAATCCATTGAAAATGTGATTTCAAAACCAAAAATTACAATTTCCAAACCAATGGTACAAAAACCCACGATTTTGAAAAATCATCAAAATATGGCATCCACTTCAAAAACCAAATCAGTTGTTGTGATCTCAAAACCAAAACCAAAATCAACAGTTGTGATTACAAAAGATAAATAGTCAATTTCACTCTTGAAAACAAAACGCATGGATACAAAAGCTTCATCCTCCGGAACAAACAAATTTTCAAAACAAGTTGATATGAAGGCTTCAACTTCAAAAACTAATCAATATTCAAAACCTACCTTCGTACCAACAAAACCAAATTTCCCTAATCCAAAATATCAAAAACCTTCAAAAAAAATTTATCAAAAGGAAACAATTTGGTTGATACATTTCATATGTGGCTAGACAAAAATTTGGATATGTTTAAGGATAAAAATCTATCATTAAACGATTTTAAACTGGCCTACGAAGAATACTTATTTACTTCTACATTATGTAGTTCTTTGTCCAGAAAATCGACAATCGAAAAATCAAATTGGAAAAGGGATGACTTAAAGAAAAATCTTACTTTAAAATCAAAATCTTCTAAGTCATCAAAGTCTTCGAAAACAACAAAAACAAAGAAAACTTCAAAAACCAATAATTCCAAAAATTCCAAACAAGTTTGGGTTCCGAAGATTACAAACATTTCAAAATCCATTTCTTCTGATTCTTCAATGCGTACTAACAGTTCATCTCATTCATTTTCTACTTCGTCTTGTTCTTCACTTGAAACATCTGTGTTGAATAATGTTTTTATGTTTTTATGTGACCATCACTGAAATAAGTCGAAATGTTTTTTAACAGTTTATTTCAGGTTGCGTAAAACCGAGATCAACCAAAACCGGAGAAAATGATGCTATGTACCAAAGAGCAAAAATGTCACCCAGCGACAACAATCGCGACCCAACAGCTTATGTGTCGCGAAATGAAGAAAATCAAAACAAAAGAAGAAAATGGCAGCTACAGTGCAGATCGCGACCCTATCCTTCCTGGATCGCGACCCTATCGTGATGACACACAAGTGACACTATGCTGACCAAAGATCGCGTACCGATGGCAACTCTACGAGATCGCGACCCGATCCATATTCCATCGCGACCCGACCAGATCGCGACCCGATCTTTATCCCATCGCGACCCGATCTCAGCGACCAACTCCACCGAGTCGGGTAGTGGCCAGCACAAAAGCAGGGAACAACTTGAGATCACGACCCGATCTTCCATCGATCGCGACCCGACCTAGATCGCGACCCGATCTTTATCCCATCGCGACCCGATCTCAGCGACCAACTCCACCGAGACGGGTAATGGCCAGCACAAAAGCGGGAACCACTCGAGATCGCGACCCGATCCCATAAAGATCGCGACCCGATCTCCGCTGGAACAGACTATAAATAGATGCTTCATCTTGCTGATTTCTATACCACACCATACAACATACTCTTACTATCCTCAAGCATACTCACGACCAGAAGCCTCTAAATTCTATAATCTCTGCATTTGGCAACGAAGATCAAACCGAAAAACCGCAAGAAACAAAACCTCCACCCGACACCAAACCTCAAACCTCTAAACAACCCTTACCCGACATCAAACTCCAAACCTCTAAACAACCTCTACCCGACTCCAAAAATCACCAAAACATCATCTCACCGTGAAGAACAAGAAATCGACATATCAAGAAAAACGCTATCTTCCGCAACTATCGATAAGTTCTTTTAAAATTATATGTGTCGTTATTGATTTATTTAAACTGTAATAAATCAACTGTACCAAACTTCCAATACACCCGAATTGAACCGTGACAACGAAAACATATGTGGACTGTATTTAACCGAGACATCTAATTTCTAACTTCTAACTTCTAACTTTTAACCTTTTTACTTATTGTAAAAACACGTTATCGTTGATAATGGCGTTTATTACATCTAACATCTAATTTCTAACTTCTAACTTCTAACTTTTAACCTTTTTATTTATTGTAAAAACACGTTATCGTTGATAATGGCGTTTATTACATCTAACCTTTAACTTCTAACTTTTACTTTATTTACCGCTTTTTGTCTATTTAAATACTGTCTAGTTTAGATTTACCGCTTTATTTTATTCCGCAACTCTTATTTATTCCGCATAATATAGATATAATACATATCTGTCACACGGTAATAGGCTTAAAAACCTTGTTCGTGGAGATCAGCTATCGTATTTTTTAACAATTGGTATCAGAGCTTGTGTGATTTAATCTGAAATTTTTGTCGAGAACTATTGTGTAGCGTTTTTATAAACCACCAATAAGTTTTCCTTAAAAATTTCATTTTAATATCACTTGTTCAAAAAAAAAAAAAACAAAAATTTAAAAAAAAAAAAAAACAAAAACAAAAACAAAACCCAAAAAATGTCTTCCACAACCTACTCAAGAGCTCCATATGTCATCGATCAGGTATGGTCTATGATCTCAGAAATCGGTCTTTCAAAAACACCATTTGAGTCCCACATGACTAAGATTGAGAACAGTTTGAAAGCTGATCTCAAACTATATCATGACACAATAGTCAAATCTGATATCTGCAAATCTGAATTACAAACCTTGCAACTCAGATTTGGAGAATCAACAAGGACTAGAGACAAACTTGAAAGAGACGTCGAACGAAAATCAGAAGAATATAATCACGTCTTAGATCAATTAAATGAAGCTCTAAAACAAAAAAGGGACTTAGAAATAAAAAATCAATCTGTTTTTCCATCTGAAATAAAAGATACCTTAGAAATAGAAGTCCTTCAGTTAAAACTAAAAATTCAAGATTTAACTGACACAAACACTAGTTTGATTTTGAAATTAGATGATTCTTCAAAACAAATCAAACTTCTTGAATCCGAGAATCAAAGATTTCAAGGAAAACTGGATTCTATCAATCTTGCTAGAAAGCTAAGTGATGATATTTTCATCAAAGCGACATCCTTAGGATCTGGCAAAATTGATACAAATTACAGACCTGGATTAGGAAGAGAATCCTTCGAAATCGAACAAGCCAAACAAGAAACCAGGACAAACAGTGAAAACTCTGAATCAACTCTAACAGATCTATCCACATCTGTTAATGAGGAAAATTCAGACGACGAAACAGTTATCAACTGTAACCCAGATGATACTGATTTCACTGTTTCCAAAAGATCTTTCACTAATAGGTCTTCAACCCACCAAATCCAAATTACCAACCAAAACTCCTTTTATGAGAAAGGCAGTACCTCTAAACCAATTGCTCTTCAAAAGGAACAAGGCAAACCCAAAGTTTTCAAACAAACCCAAAAGAAACCTTTAAAACCAGCTTCTGTGCCACAAAAACAAACTTTGAATCCAAAACAAAAACCTTTTCAAAAACCAATTCAAAGTTGCTTTCAAGAGATAAACTTCAATCTCTCAAGGAACTTTCAGAGACCATCAATTCACCAAATTCCATTCCATCATCATAATGTTTTTCAAAATCATCCAAATCACAAATACAAAGAAAGGTTATCAAACGGATCTTCACACATAGGATATCTTTCACAAAATCAAAGACCATTTCAACTGACAGGTTTTCAAAAACAAATCTTAAATTGGGAAAATCTGATAAGTCAAATCAAGCCTCAATCACTTCATCCAATTAACAGAAACCATAATGATTTCAAATCACCGAAAACCATTAACAAATCAGGACCCACCATGGTTTGGGTACCTAAACTTTCTGTCTAATTGCAGGTACTTTGTGCTGGAGAGCCCAAGGATGATACATGGTATATCAATAGTGGCCGATCCAAGCATATGACAACAAACCATAGCCTTCAACAAGACTTCAAACCCACACTACCTCCGATACAGAAACTTCACAATCAAACCAAAATGATGCGGATCCAGTCGAGGGGGAACCACCAAAACCAGAACCCTCCTAAAACACCCCATTCCACCTGTCCAAATAATCCCAATGCATCATTTATGGGAGAACCACCAAAACCAAATTCCTCTTTAAACAATCCCAATCTACCTATCCAAAATGATCCCAGTGCATCATTTATGGGGGAACTCTCGTTACCCAATTCTCACCCCCATAACCAAAATTTTCCAAAAACATTCAAATAACCAAAACTTTCTAAAAACATTCAGAAAAACAAATCTTCAAAAATACAATAAAAGACTTGTCATAATAAGCTTTTATAGAACCATGTGATTAACATCTTCTTGACTAAATTTTTAGATACTTATGCTCGATGAATGTTCTCAGTTATATTGATTCTTAATTAAAGAGAAGGTTCAAATTTCAAACATTTTTGTTATGTATATTCTCCTATTCCCTTTGAATTTATTTCAATTATAACGATTTTATCTGTAAAGGGACATAAGATCAGGAGATTCAGATGAAAACCAAACCCATGTGAGAAATTGTGCCTCGTCTTTAACTGCTAAGTGGAATTCATTTCTGTGAGCAAAGGTGTTTTCATTATGACTTATAGGATTTATACTCTTATACCGTGATGCTAGTCTCATTTTTTTGCTTAGATATCAAAATGACCAGGGACGATACTTTCATTTTCTTATATATTAGACAAACTGTCTATTATATCACCTATCCCTATCCTCAATCAAACCACTTCAAAGAAAAGACTGATCATCTGGCATAACGAATCTGACAAATGAAGAAACGACAAAGTCATATCCAACAAATGCTGTCAACAAATCACAATTGGTAACCACATCAGATATCTTTTACACAAGGTGTATTCGCACAAATCAAGAAAAGATAAAGACAAAGGTGAACACATCACCAAAGAAAAAGAAGATTTACAACAACAATCCATCAAGACAGACACCTCTCAAAACAACGAATTCTTAAAAGCTTTATCAAATATAGCTGTTCAAAACCGAAGATTTACCGGGATACTGTAGCCTTCATAATTGAATATTCTTAGTTGCAAACTGCACTATGAAAATTTCTAAAACCCTCTACATGTATTTACCGACGGAGAGAGAGTGAACCTCAATGGCATGAATGAAGAAACCCTCTGAGTAATGCCGAAACCAGTCTTATGTGATTGATTATCTAATATGAAGACCAAGTGACTAATGTATATAGGTATAAATCCACATTAAGCATAAGTCAACACCTTCAAACTGAGAGATATCACGCATCTTTAGTGATTATACACCCGTTCTGCACCCAGAATAAACAAACACCTCAGTCAAGTGTGAGCTATACCTGTGAGCGTTCATCTGAATCGACCTATTAAGATCACTTGTCGTCTTTATAAATGCTATAAAATCTTAAGGAATATTATGAAAATACATATACAAAAACCTTTTGATAATCGAACTGAAGGCTTTGATTCAGAAACAAATATTCTTGACAAACATTTTTTCAAAACACAAGTAAAATCTAGTCACACTCTTTCAAAACAGGTGATATGGTTTTATAAATGTCTTATCCAAATTTCAAGAATTTCAATCAAACATTTTTCTCCTCATTTCATTAATGATCACATAGGGGGAAATTGTTGAATAATGTTTTTATGTTTTTATGTGACCATCACTGAAATAAGTCGAAATGTTTTTTAACAGTTTATTTCAGGTTGCGTAAAACCGAGATCAACCAAAACCGGAGAAAATGATGCTATGTACCAAAGAGCAAAAATGTCACCCAGCGACAGCAATCGCGACCCAACAGCTTATGTGTCGCGAAATGAAGAAAATCAAAACAAAAGAAGAAAATGGCAGCTACAGTGCAGATCGCGACCCTATCCTTCCTGGATCGCGACCCTATCGTGATGACACACAAGTGACACTATGCTGACCAAAGATCGCGTACCGATGGCAACTCTACGAGATCGCGACCCGATCCATATTCCATCGCGACCCGACCAGATCGCGACCCGATCTTTATCCCATCGCGACCCGATCTCAGCGACCAACTCCACCGAGTCGGGTAGTGGCCAGCACAAAAGCAGGGAACAACTTGAGATCACGACCCGATCTTCCATCGATCGCGACCCGACCTAGATCGCGACCCGATCTTTATCCCATCGCGACCCGATCTCAGCGACCAACTCCACCGAGACGGGTAATGGCCAGCACAAAAGCGGGAACCACTCGAGATCGCGACCCGATCCCATAAAGATCGCGACCCGATCTCCGCTGGAACAGACTATAAATAGATGCTTCATCTTGCTGATTTCTATACCACACCATACAACATACTCTTACTATCCTCAAGCATACTCACGACCAGAAGCCTCTAAATTCTATAATCTCTGCATTTGGCAACGAAGATCAAACCGAAAAACCGCAAGAAACAAAACCTCCACCCGACACCAAACCTCAAACCTCTAAACAACCCTTACCCGACATCAAACTCCAAACCTCTAAACAACCTCTACCCGACTCCAAAAATCACCAAAACATCATCTCACCGTGAAGAACAAGAAATCGACATATCAAGAAAAACGCTATCTTCCGCAACTATCGATAAGTTCTTTTAAAATTATATGTGTCGTTATTGATTTATTTAAACTGTAATAAATCAACTGTACCAAACTTCCAATACACCCGAATTGAACCGTGACAACGAAAACATATGTGGACTGTATTTAACCGAGACATCTAATTTCTAACTTCTAACTTCTAACTTTTAACCTTTTTACTTATTGTAAAAACACGTTATCGTTGATAATGGCGTTTATTACATCTAACATCTAATTTCTAACTTCTAACTTCTAACTTTTAACCTTTTTATTTATTGTAAAAACACGTTATCGTTGATAATGGCGTTTATTACATCTAACCTTTAACTTCTAACTTTTACTTTATTTACCGCTTTTTGTCTATTTAAATACTGTCTAGTTTAGATTTACCGCTTTATTTTATTCCGCAACTCTTATTTATTCCGCATAATATAGATATAATACATATCTGTCACACGGTAATAGGCTTAAAAACCTTGTTCGTGGAGATCAGCTATCGTATTTTTTAACAATCTGAAAACTTGATAAACATAACTGCAAATGAAATATCCGAAGAAGTAGTAGAAAAATGGATTCAAGAATCCTTTGCTTACCCTGAGGACCCACGATTGATTGGGTACCAACTTCTCATTCACTGATTGCAGGTTATGTCAAACGAGCAGTATGATTCGAAATGATATATCAATAGTGGCTGCTCGAGACATATGACTAGGAAGAAGGAGTATCTAAGGGACTACTAAAACTTGGATGATGTTGGAAACGTACGCTTCGGTAATAATGAGAGATGTCCCATCTGAGGCTATGGCAAAGTTACAAATGGACAATTTACAATAAATCGTGTAGCATTTGTTGAAGGGTTGAAACATAATCTGGTGAGCATCTCTCAATTGGTTGTTGGAATTGGCAATGCTGTAACATTCAACGATCATGGGAGTATTATCACCAAGGAAGAAACAAAAGAAGTTTTGTTGAAGTCCGAAAAGAAGGGATCAATGTTTCCCTTAAATCTAAAGCCAATAACGGGTGGACCTTCGTTGTGCCTTTTATCCAAAGCTAACTCAGATATCAGCTGGTTATGGCACCGAAAGTTAGCTCACTTGAACTTCAAGGCAATAAACAAGTTAGTAGCTATGGATTTGAAAATATTCTTAAGGAATAAATATGATGCTACAGAAGAAATCATCAATTTTATCAAGAACATGGAAGTTACACTACAAACGAGTATCTGAATGGTTCACAGTGACAACGGTTCTGAATTCAAAAATCAAACCATGGATGGTTTTCTGATAAAAAAGGGGAGTACACATAATTTCTCAGCACCCTATACTCCACAACAAAACGGTGTCGTGGAACGTCGTAATCGGTCCTTATGTGAAGCAGCTAGAACAATGCTCAATTTTTCCAATCTGCCCATGTACTTTGGGCCGAAGCTATCTCAACAACTTGCTTTACTTAGAATAGATCCTACATCCACAAGCGGTTCAACATTACACCTTACGAAGTTCTCAACCGAAGAAAGCCAAATGTCAAATTTCTTCACATCTTCGGTTGTAGGTGTTTCATTCTAAACTTGAAAGATCACTTGTCAAAGGTCAATGACAAGACAGATGAACGCATATTTCTTGGATATTCTTCAAATTCTAAAGCCTACAAAGTCATGAACAAAAGAACACGCAAAATTGAAGAAACCTTCAGCCTTTCGTTCGATGACTACTATAACAAGAAATCTCAGCATGCCTTTCCAATGTCATCCATCTTTCCAGAATCTGCTTTGGATGCACTGCTAATCTTATCCTTTGATGCCGATTTCAAACTTCTTTTTGATCCACCAGTACGAGCTGTGCATTCAGAAACAAAGGTACCAGATAGTAATATGTCTGAACTATCCAAGCTCACTGATGGTATCGAAGATTCACCTTCAAGCAGTATACAAAAACCCTCTTCGGTTGAGGGGGAGTCTTCCAATGGGTCTGAAGACCACTCTGGTTTCGAGGGGGCTCCTCAACAATATAAATCTCAACAACCCTTCACATGAGATTTCTCACATCATTACCCTGTATCCAACTATTCAGGGGGAGCCAGAAGCTTCGACGCCAAATTTTTCTAATCATGGAAGAATAAGCTCCCCAAATGTTGTAGTCGAGGGGGAGCAAACTTTAAAATCATCTTCCATTTCTTCAAACACAAATTCTCCTGAAACAAATGCTGCAAACACAACAAATCAAGAAAACATAATAAATGATGATTTTCCATCCACTTTGGGCTATCCTTTGGACATTAAGGATATCAATGCCGAAGGACCACCTAAATTTGATCCGAATTTTCCACCTTTGGAAAAATGGACGAGAAATCATCCTACATCAATTGTAACTGGAAACATTCAAGATAGGGTCATGACACGTGCACAACTTCATCAAAAACAACTAGATTTAAACAAAACTTCGGAGTTGTGCATGTTCAATGTTTTCATTTCCAAAATTGAACCGAAGAACGTTAAAGATGCATTTGATCACCCTGACTGTATCAAAGCAATGCAAATGGAATTGGAAGAATTTGAAAGAAACAAAGTCTGGAGACTTATTCCAAAACCAGCAAATGCTTCGATCGTTGGTCTTAAATGGACTTATCGTAACAAACTTGACACCAAAGGCAATGTTGTCAGAAACAAAGCTAGGCTGGTTGTTAAAGGCAATTGCCAAACAGGAGGGAATTGACTACGAAGAGACCTTCGCTCCTGTTGCCAGACTCGAATCTGTTCGGATCTTTTTGGCTTATGTCGCACACAAAAACTTTGATTTCTATCAAATGGATGTCAAATGTGCTTTTCTAAATGGAGATCTCGAGGAAACAGTCTTTGTTGAACAACCACCTGGTTTTGTCAGTAAAGATCATCCTGCCATTGCTATGTGCTAGATAAGGCTGCCTATGGTTTAAAACAAGCTCCTCGAGATTGGTATGAGACCTTGACAAAAATTTTGAAACAATCCAATTTTAAACAAGGATCAGTGGATCCAACACTTTTTTGAAAAAAAGTTGGCTCACATTTAATGTTAGTTCAAATTTATGTGGACGACATCATCTTTAGATCCACTGACCCGAATTTAACCAAAGAATTTGAAAATTTAATGAAGAGTAAATTTCAGATGAGCATGATAGGGAAAATTAACTTTTTCTTTGGATTGCAAGTCAAATAATCAAAAGAAGGGATTTTCATTAATCAGCAAAAATATTCCAGAAACCTACTTGAATGATTTGGTATGACTAACTATTCAAATGCAAAGGTTCCCATGGCTGCAGGTACCAGGTTGAATCCTTCATTGGACAAACCGAAGGTCGATCTTTAGTACTATAGAAACATGATCGAATCGTTGCTTTATCTAACAGCTAGTCGTCCAGACATCATGTTCGCAGTATGCAATTTTGCACGTTACCAATAAGATCCACGTGAACCTCATCTAGCTGCTGTAAAAACAATGTTCTGATACCTTCATCATACTCCAGCTTATGGCCTATGGTATCCTGCGAACTCAAGCTTCTACATACAAGCTTACCCCGATTCCCATTTGGGTGGATGTTCGATTGATCGTAAGAGTACATCCGGCGGTTGTCAATTTCTGGATGAAAAACTCATAAGCTGGCAATCGAAGAAACAAACATGTGTATCGATATCCACAGCCAAAGCTGAATATGTAGCTGCTGCAGCTTGCACTTCGCAAATAATTTGGATTCAAAGTCAACTAAGAGATTATGCCATTAATATGAGAAAAATCCCATTGTTCTGTGATTCACAAAATGTTATCCGAATATGCCATAATCCTGTTCAACATTCCAAGACGAAGCATATAGCACTTCACTATCACTTCATCAAAAGTCATGTTGAGGAGGGGAATATAGAAGTTCACTATGTCAAGACCACATAACAGCTGGCAGATATCTTTACAAAAGCTTTAAACAAAGTTTCATTCACAAGAATCGTTCGAGGGCTAGGAATGATTGATGGATCCACTCTTACATGAAAATCATATTTGCATCTTCTTGCCTTATCTTTTTCCTTTTCAAAATAAAGAATAATGCTTATCCGAAGCAATCCGAACCTTCAGAACCCTTCGGAACAGCAAAACTTCTCAATAAAATGTCATGAATGTCAAAAATATAAGAAAGAACAACTGTTTTCATATCACATACAGATAATCTTTCAATCTAGGACATTGCTTTGTTGAAAAACTATGGGTGTTGCAAAACAAATGTCATTCGAAGAGCAAAAATCTATTTTCAAAGATGCGAATGACAAAACTGACCCTCTTTCTTGAAAATCCGGTTAAAGGACAAAACTTTGATTTTAGATTCTGACAATCATACCCAATTGGACTAATGGGTATCTGTGAATCAAATTGCAACATTGGTAATAGAACAGACTTCGGAGTGAGGTCAAGGTTGTTCTACAAAACGAAGATTATGTGTGATTTCAATATCTTTAACAACATGTCTATCACCAAGCTCCCTGTTGAACTCAACTCGCTTCATCATTACATTGATCAAGAAGTTCAATACTTCTCAGGATATGCATATGTTCCGAAGCTTTATTCACAAATGAATCTTGCAATGACTAATAACAAAATTCAAAATTCTTTGTACTTCTGGTTTTAAAATTGAGCTATAGCAAAACAAATTCCAACAAGAAAATTGAAAAATCAAAAGAATCAAAAGAAACAAAAGAACCAAAAGATACTACGAAGGAGTGCAAAGAAAAAGAATAATTCAAAATCCACACTCAAACACATACTTCTCTTTCTTCAATGAAAATATAAGTAGCTCCTATAACATAGTCGAGTACCTTCTAAAGAGTATGAACATCTCAAGTAGTCTGTCTTAAATGACATTGTTGAGGTTGTGTATGGATCCCAAAGGCTTGTCATCAGGGAAACATATCCAAACACCTTCACTGATGAAATGGGATAGATTTTTCAAAAAGGTTTTCAAAGTTCAATCCAAAATTTCAAACTACCTTCTGATGCTCAATTCAAAAGTAAAAACGTTTTCAATTTTAATGCAGTAACTGCTTACCTCATTTTGCAAGAAAATTTTGAATCAACAAAATGAACATCAAACAACTATGCAAAATGAAAATTTGAGTTTAACTTAGGGTGGTTAGACTTAGACAATACTTGACAGATGTTACATCACAGAGGCTTCGGACTGAAAAATGGACTTCCAACATGATCCGAATGCCTCTTAATATGAAAATGCTAAATCATGATTTCATAAACTTCAAGAAGGAAAATGTCAAAGTCTCAATGCATTCATACAAGAAAACTTTCTATCTTGCTAAAATAATGATCTTCGGTGTGTTACAATTTTCCTTCATAAAAACTCTTTTCATCCAAAGAAAATACTTAACCATCCGAATGTTAGCATTACTCATAAAAACTCAACATGCGAATGTCAAAATGTCTCTCACAACCATCTTAAGTGATCCGAAGATAGTTAATGTTAAATTATTTGAGCATTTCTGACAACTCAAAAGACAAACATTTTCCAAAATAAATGACAGTTCAAAAGAAATACTTATGACTCAGCAAATCTCGCAAAATCATAACAAAAATATATTTTCAAAGTGGCGGTTCATTTTAAACTTTTCAAAAACTATGATGACTGACACAGTGCCTTTTCCCCTTTTGCAGGGTTAGTGGGACGTTATGATGCTGATGTGGCATATTCTAAGTAGACCATTCAACACGTGCATTTAATTCCCTTGGGACCACAAACCTTATATATACCACAACATCACTCCATTCCATTCTTTACGCGATGAATTCTCCAAACTTCCTCTACAAATTTCTCCTAAACCCTTACTGTTCATCATCTTCTTTAATCATCATCAATGGCTGCTCCTACAACTGAAGCTTCTTCACAGAGTCCGGAAGAAATGTTGATTCCGATTCTCAATTCCCAATCATCCAATTTCCTTCTTCGATCTGATGTCAAGCTTTACCCAAAACCCATTGATGTCATAGTTGAATGTCTGAAACACTTAGTTCTGGGATTTGCCCTAACTGCTAGCCCGACTGTTCCGGCTACGGTAGTTTACCGAGCACACTTTACTTCAATTACTGTCAATAACGCTGACAACGTTATTGAATCAGTCAATTATGAAGTTTTTAATGCCGACAAAACCACCAGACGAATCATCCTCACTAAATCTAAATTTGCTAAAGCCCTCCAAATCCCAATTCCTGATCAACCAATTGTACCCACTGCTGAGCAAATCGTGGAGATGTTTAACTCCATGGGTTATGATGCTGAGCCTTAGAACATTAGTTCAATCAAGAAGAAAAATCTTCCTACTCTATGGAAGTTCTTCTTTGGAATTTTTCTACGATGTCTCTCTGGCAAGACATCTATCTTGGATTCAGCAAGCCAAACCTTCATGGGCCTTCTATATGGTATTTTCTATGATGCGAAGGTGGATTTTGCATCCATTCTATGGGCCGATTTCTGCTCACATGTCAATCATATGAACAAGGGAACTGAAATCACCAACGCCAGGTTCTGGGCTATCATTGTCCATGAAACATATCAGAAATCAGGTTTTCCCTATGACCCAACTCTCCCACTAATGTCTTATGGAAAGATTGGTATCCCATCTGTAGATGAGAATCCTTCAGGATTTTATGCTCAAATCCCTCAAGCCATGCTTGCAAAAGTTCCGCTTTTGAATACTGTTGTTGATGCTTATCGATCCACTCTTATCATGCCCTATCAGGTTCGTAACTTGACTGCTGAAGTTCAAGCTAAAGTTCCTTCATGCCAAAAAGGTAAAAAGAAAGCAACTGGTGGACCAAGTAGTGCGAAGGTCACCAAAAAGAGAAAAGCCTCAAAACAGAACCCACCCAAAAGAACCCAACCAATGAGAACCAAGCAGAGGGTGGTTGTTGAATAATCTTCGGATTCGGATAGAAACATCTCTTAAAATATTCTAGCAGAAGAGGAAGAAGAACATTAATCCTTTCCTATTCATGAAACCAGAATACCATCACCACCACCAAGTACAGCTCCTTTAACATCAACCATACCCACACCACCTATGTCAGAACCTACCTCAGAACCCATAATTCTAAACCTCCCACTTCAGAAGCTATACCTTCCGAACCCATGACATCTGAACCCATCCACACTGAACCTATAACCACTGCTACTCCACTCACCATAACCATGTAAACCTGATTAATGAATGTTCCTCCACTTTCAACAACATCTGAAACTCCTATTACCTCCATAATCCACACTTCAGAACCAATTATAACATCTTCAAATCCTTTGTTCAATACTCCAACATCTGGCATAGATACATCATTGCCAGAATTTGACATCCCAGAAGGTTTTAGGTTTGAGTTTACATCAACTTCATCACACCAGCCACCCCCAACTTCGGAGGAAGAATACAATGCTTATCACATGGCTCATATCACCATTGATGAGTCAGATGATGAAAACTTAAATGATGGAGATTTTGTACTCATCAAACAGTACAAAACACTTAACACCAATCTTGATGTTCTTTTACAAACTCAAACTGGGTATGATCCGAAGAAACCCATAGAAGGTGACGTGATTGGTAAAATTGAAGAAACAAAGAAGGAAATTCCCGAGAAAGTAAATCTGTTAATTCAACAGTCGGAGAAAAGGATATTGGATCAATAGGTTCGCATCAAAAGCATCCTAGAACAGAAATTGAACATGGCGATAACCGAGGTTGAAACGAAGGACAGACTGCTTTGGGAGGAAACAGGCAAAAAGATAAATGACTTGGTTGATAGAGTTGAATCTTCTAATGCTGATCTGATGAAGTCTCTTCGAGACTTTCGGATAGTGGCTCAATCTTTCAACAATCAATACAAAAACCACTTAGAAAAGGAACTTGAAATGGCAACTGCCAAGATTGATGAATTAAATGCTGTTCAGTCAACCTCTGCGGTAGAGAAGTTTGTCGAGGAAATACAAAACAAGAACTCTGCCTTAACCAGCGGTCTCATCAATCAACTTAAGATTCCACTTCAGCCTTTGATAAATGTTTCTTATCGCATGGGTCGTCCTCAAGCTGCCCAATCGGGACCAAGAGTAACTGCTCAACCTATCCCTACGGTTCATCCTGCGCAATGGGGAGAAGCCGGCGGTTCATGGTCCCATGCCTCAACCTCTGCGATGACAACAACAGCAACCACAACAATAACAACAACAACAACAACTACAGCAACAACGTCATCTACAACAACAACATTCGCCACCCTTTCCACAATATTTGCTACCTTCAGACGACCAGCATTGCTAAATTCGAATATAACAAAAGGTATTGCCATCAACCCTGATTCTTCGGGTCTTACCCTCTCGATAATCACATCCACCAAGGGATCAGGTTCCTCGGAAGCAGGTGGTTCAGGATCAAAGTCTATTGACAAGGGAAAGGGTGTACTCATTGAGCCTAGAAAGAAACAAACTTGGCATGAAAGAGAAGATGGGTTTAATAAAATCTTACAAATCAATGTTATAGCTCAAAGCAGGAAAGAGGACAATGGTTCCATTAACAAAACTTCGAATACTGAGACCATCGAGCTTATGGCTTTGTAGATAATGATGTCTTTAACCGACTTCCTCTAGAAAGCTACTCAACATAAAATTCCATTGATCATCAGCTCGACATCCCCATACAATCTAAAAACATTTTCATTCTTTCAGTTTCTTCGAACCGTGGAGGATAATGAGTTAGGAGTTTTTAAGACAAGAAAGATACATTTTCATGCGACATACATACAAGAACCAAAGGCTGTATGGAGCTTGAAAAGAATTGTTAAACTCATATCCATTAAAGAAGGAGAATTATTTGAAGACTTTCAAATTTTCGATTTTGTCGTCCTCAGAGGTTCGGATGAAGAAGAATCAAGATTCTCAGTGGCTGATTTTCCAATCATGAACCCCCATTATTTCATTGTGATTATTAATCTTATGAAGGATGCTCCAGCCTATGTTGCTCATTCTCCAATCATCTTCAACAGGGCCACGAATCTTGTCTCTGGATTCCTTCTTCATTTGAAGTGTTTTGGCAGATATGATATGGAAGTGGCTGACTGCTTCAAAACGTCTCTTGCTCCCCAATATGTATAGTTCAAAATCTGGATAAATTTAAAAATGGGGAGATCCTTGAAAAACCCTGGGCTGTGGTGTTCAAAGGTCTTTCAAGAGATGAAGCAGTTATGAGCAAATTGTTTGAAGTTGATTTCAAGGGTCTTTACCCTTCCAAAGTAATAAGGTGATGGATTTTAACAAAACTATGAACATTAAGCACTTAAGCTCACATGTGCCCTAAAGGATCTATGTTTTCATCTATTGAACCTATAACTATGAACGAAATAAGAATCAAAAATTTCATAAGAAAAACTAACATTTTGATCCTTAGATCTCTTGGAAGCTAGCACCACAATTATAATGCCTCTAATGGCTCACACCCAAGAACTTAGCAAGAAAGAGAGCAAGAGGGAAGGAGAAGGATTCTCCTTAAAATGGTGTGGAATGAGGGGTGGAGAGGCCTCTATTTATAGTCCAAAACTAATAAGTCTTATGACATATAACTGACATATTTAAGCTTCTGATATGATAACCCATTTATCATACAAGCTAGCTGACTTATCATTACCATAAATAATATATACGCATATATATATTTGCGAGTATATATATATATATATATATATATATATATATATATATATATATATATATATATATATATATTTACGAGTATATAAATAAATAAATATATATATATATATATATATATATATATATATATATATATATATATATATATATATATATATATATATATATATATTTATTTATTTATTTATTTATTTATTTATATATATATATATATATATATATATATATATATATATATATATATATATATATATATTATATATATATATATATATATATATATATATATATATATATATATATATATATATATATATATATAGTCCATTCAAAGAGAGAACCAATATTTTCCTAGGAACCGTAGGAACTTTTTGACTGAAATTTTTTTTTCAAAAAAAATGACATAATACACCTAATCGCTTATATTTAAGACTTTTTGTAAAAAAAAAATTTGAAAAATAATATGTATACACGAAATGTGCATATATGCATTTTTTCGCAAATGTGTATATGATCACGTTTCATGCATATGTGCATATTTCGTGTATATATATTATTTTTTCAATTTTTTTTACAAAAGGTCTTAAATATAAGCGATTAGGTGTATTATGTCATTTTTTTTGAAAAAAAAATTTTAGTAAAAAAGTTCCTACGGTTCCTAGGAAAATATTGGTTCCCATTTGATATTTAGTCTATATATATATATATATATATATATATATATATATATATATATATATATATATATATATATATATATATATATATATATATACATATATATATATATATATATATATATATATATATATATATATATATATATATATATACATATACATATATACACTAGTTGTGTACCCGCGCAATGCGGCGAAACAAATTGTTACGGACGAACACCATGCGGTTCGGTTCGACATTTTGCTAAAACAAACCAAAAACCGTAGAGTATCATCAATTAAGACAACATGTTATTTGAGTAAACGCTCAACATTTTCCAGGATCTGTTTAAAAGAATTTGGAATTCGAAATTCGAAATTTTTTGAATTTTTGTTAATTGAATCTTCATAAAATGGGTTATAATTGAATTTAATTTTTGATATTTCCTTTTGGTCATGAAATAATTAAAATGCAGATAATGGTGAATGACGTATAGAAATAATTAAATTAAACGTTGAATAACTTCCTTGCTCATATTTTTAAAAACTAATTTAGGTAAGTGAAATGAGTCATACACATCATTAAACATAGATTTGTTCACAAGCTGCAACGAAGTAAAATACATGCACAAATATTCTGATATTTCATATGGTGTTAATCATGTCTGCTTTTATTTTTACAATTTAACAAAACCATTAATTATTTCAAACTAAAAAATTTTAATTTTCAAACAAAACCAAGCACGATGGCTAAAATGGAAATAACTATTAGCAAATATCAACACTTTCAAAACCACAAATATGATCTAAACCAAAAAGGACGATGGCTAAAATGGAAATATAACTATTCGCCAGAGTCCAAAATATGATCTTTAATTTAATATTAAATAAAAATAATGAGAAATGGGAACAGCTATGAGCCAATATTAACTCTTTCGGACCCATAGCATCATAGCTCTCATACGTGTAGTTCCCATTGATAATTTAGTATCAAGATCAGTAAACCAATAAACAAAAAGTAAACCAAAATAATCCATATTCTATAGACATTCAAGACATGAAAAAGGATAGCCAAATCTGCCTTCTTCAATATATTCCAAATCTGAAAACACAAAACCAAAAACAAAAAGATCGCATATTTCTCAACTTCAACCTCCCCATCGATGTTCATACCTGATATAAGGTAATTCAAAAAGTGTTGTTAAGATATGAAAACCACCCCAAACTCTCGAAATGTCTAGGAATGCTAGACTTTTCCTCATATGGACAATTAACTCCCTGACACTCAAAATAAAACTTGGCTTCAATCTCAAAGTACTTTTGACAATCCTCAAAATAATAACCATGATCATCATTTTGGATAAATTCTATTGTACCCCTCAACCAAAATCCAGGAACATAAAGGATTCGACCCACTCCAAGTGACAAAATGGGCAAATAATTAACAGTATTAGGAAGGCTCTTTTCATTTGAGAAACTTTTTAGAAATTGATTATATCATGAAAAAATCAACAATATTAGGAAGGCTCCTTAAGAATTATTAGGCAGTGTTTACACCAACATAAAAACTCATTATGATTATGGTTTGTAATTATTTATGGTAAAAAAAAGTTACAATAAATGTAGTAATTTATGAGTTAATGACAGATTGTGAAAGTAGTGTAGAACTTAAAAACCATACAAGCAACGATAAAAACTCAAATTTTTATGAAAGCATTGTTGAACTTATACCATCTTGAATACCTCGCCCATATGTGAACCCACCAGCAATAAAGATCAAGAATTTAATAATATTGCTAATATGGGATCAAAAAATATAAAAAGTAGTGGACCATGTGTCTCAAGAGTAAAATTAGTTCCACCCTGGGTAGTCAATCTCGCACTATAGTGTTTCTATTGCGTCGAGATAGCGTTTCGCTGAGTCAGACCGAGATAGAAATGAAAATCTCGGTTAGTACTCTCACTGGCGCTATTATCGCCGAGATTTTCCGCGATTATTCGAGATTTAGCGCTATTTGGGACCGCTATAGCGGTGCGATGACCGCTATTTGGACCAGGTGATTATTTTTCCGGAATTTTTGAAAAATATTAGGTTGTTAACTGTAATGTGTGTTGAGGTTATTATTTTGTGTATATTTTTTATTATGGGATATGATTCTTTGTATCAAATATGATTGTGATTAACAAGAAATTCAAGTATTACTTATGAATATAGAAGTATAAATATTAATTGTATGTAATATAAAAAACCGCTATTCCGCCGCTATACCACCGCTAAAACCGCTATTTCAAATAACGGCCAGTGACCGCTATTTCATTTTAGACCGCGATAACTGCATAGGTTCCACCAAAACAGATACAAGAAATATATTAATAACAAACAAACCTATAACATCGACTGGTGGCAACCAAAAAAATCCTGCATAGAAAAATAAAAACACCTCCTTGGCATAGGGAGGAAAAGCGCGCTTAACCAAAAAATACGAAATAGCTTTCCTACGGGTGCCATTCTTACGAACATATAAGCTTTGATAATCAATGGATCATTGTCGATGACAATTACCAAGTCTTTTCTACCAATAATTATTCATAAAGTGTAGAGAACGGACGGTCAATCAAGAGGGCAGTACCATTATCTATGATTCGACTAAAGAGTTTCCAGATCAAGTAACCAAATGTGCCATCGAAGTTCCTATTAGACATTTTGTCGAACATCTAGGTTGCATGTTATAAATTGTAAACCCATCATCGGTACATATAACATTATAATAAAGCAATGAATATAAGGTTCTCCACCCAAAATATAACTAAAAGCGAACAAATCTATAGACAAATGCATGCAGATCTACAATAGACTCCAATATATGAGGAAAATCTCACCAGAGCAGTATTCGCTGGTGGTGAGGAAATAGAGAAAGAAACCCAATGCTACTGATGGTTTTTAATAAGCGGAGCAGCAGATTTGTTTTTGGCAGATGCAGGGTCACATTTTGAATAGAGAAAGCATAACAACACCTCGGTGTTGCGGCGGATTTGATCTAGGTATGGAGATGTAGAAGTGACCGTAGTTGATAGTGGATATGGCGGTGGTGGTAGATAATGGTGAGAGCGGTGGTTGAAGATGGTGAAGGAGTAGTAGGGATGACATTGTTTCACACAGCAACGACGTCTGTGGGACAGACAACCATATAGCAGTTAATATCTAGACGCAAGAAATACAACAAGAAACAAAGAAAAAGTGATTAAGTCTAAAATGTGTGATCTATAGAGACATGATCTTTGATCTAGACGCAACAGGTTGGTGCTTTGGTGGAGGCGATATCCAGATATGGTGGAGTAGAATTTATAAGGGTGAAAGGTGGATTATAAAGAGGGAAGGATGCCAGACACGGTGGCAATCCGTGTCCTTACATCTTGTTGAGCCTTTGGATCCGTTCAATTATTAAATGGATGGCTGAGATTATTTTTAAACGGAACATGTATGTAAATTTGTGTTTGTTCATGAAATATTTCATTCAAATTCAATGTGAATAAAGCCCGCCCAAAAATTTCATAAGCTTTAAAGTGTTGTATGTCTTAATTTTAAGACTTCAATGCTTTAACTACTTGTAAATTATATATGCTTTATATATATATATATATATATATATATATATATATATATATATATATATATATATATATATACATACATATATATATATATATATATATATATATATATATTATCTATTGTCTAACTTTTAAACAATTATAATTCAACCCCTGTATATTTAATTAATCCAATTAATCCCAAAATTAATTTCAAATTAATTTCTGATTAAACTTTAATCAAATATTATAATTTCTAATTGATATATTAATCTCATAATATATTAACAAATTAAATATTCATTTTTCTAATTAATATATTATCTCCATAATATATCAATCTATATATATATATATATATATATATATATATATATATATATATATATATATATATATATATATATATATATATATATATATATATATATATATATATATATATATATATATATATGCAATCTTGTCCTCTGCTAAGTCATGAGGGCAACCCAAAAGGACTGGGCTACCATCAATTCTAACATATGTATCAATTATAGTTATGGCTTAGACACCTTAATCCAACAGTATCCCACTTGGATAAGTCTATAACTATAATACAATATGGTTCCAAAATTGATCAACAAATTGTAGCTTTCAAAAGCTGCTGCCGAACTCTGACCCAATCAGTGAAATGTCCTAAGATAAGTGATCATATGATCCTCCGTTCTATCAAGATATCATTCAGACTTGAGACATGGATTAGAATCAATCTCACTCTGATACTATGTTTCTCGGTTCCATGATTTTTAATGACATAGGACTTCTAATTGAACACATCAATTAGTCCTGGCTGGCCAGCACTGAGTCAACACCAATTCACCGAGGGTCCCATAGATATCATTTTTCCCGTTAGGGCAAAAGGAAAGAATAAACTTCGACTCATATCCTTTACTCATCAAATCACGCATAAAAATACGTTTTATAACATCGAGTTACCAATGCGTTTACGTATTATCAATGGGCAACCGACTCGTAAATTATAACTTATATGTCTTGGTTTCAAGATCATAAGATTTTATCGTCTCAGAATGACTCTTGATATAATCCATGAAGTAATTCTCTGAGCGCAGGTTGATCTAATACTCAAATCTCCATTTCTGAGTACTCATGGATGTTGCAGCAATACTATTGCTATGTCTAACTCTTTAGACAGTCTACAATCCAATTCATGATAGTCTTAGCTCACTACTTACTTCCTAAAGTATGAACGATTGTAGATGATTTGAATAATCCAATTATTCGGGAAGTAAAACATGCAAATTGAAACACTAATCTGATAGGTAGCTACTCCTGCTTATTACCAAGTCTCCACGAGGCAATCACCATATCAGATTTATTATAATACTGTTATACGTTTCTAGATTTCTATTAAACTTTAAATTAAGATATTTATATGTCTTTTATACACAAAATGACCTTTCACTCTTTCTATGTATCCAGAATATCTTTCATAGATACACATCATTGCAGACAATCGATCGGATACCATTCTGAGGATTTCTCAATGTGTCATCTTGGTTTTCCTCTCCTGACACCATTTTCGAAATGGCGTTGTGTACTTTGACTTCTCATGGTTATCAGGATCTTTAGTCCAGTGGGCTGCACCCTATGGTGTTGACATCGCAGCGGTCGTCATGCGGTCAAAAATAAGAAAATAAACCTCACTCTCACTTAGCACATTGGAAGTCAGGGTCGATCCACAGGAGTTATGTGGTCGAGACAAGTGACAGATTACCAACTGCAGTGTCACGCTACAGTCAGAGGACCTAGTTCCTAACTTTTGACAACTAATCCCAATAAAATAGTTCCAAGCAAGCATGAACTAAACTATCAACCAAACCTTGTTACTTACTTAAATCAGAAGTACATCTCCAAATCAGAAGCAAACAAAGGCAATCCAAACATCAAACACAATTCAAACATCCAATGATTCATTCAGAAGCATAAAACATCGAAAAGAGATAATTACTTGTAACCAAATGATTCATTAACTCAAAACTCAGATCCAATGACACAAACAGTAACCAAAAGATCCAAAAACAGAATTTAAAACTAAATATCAATGGTTGTCACTCTCAAAGATACTAGCCAATGATTACTAACTATTAAACTAATTGAAAATTAAAGATAAAAACATAAAAATACCAAAAGATAGTTGCTGAAGCTAAATCTCGGAGTCAAAGAGCCTTGGGGGTCGGTTTTACACCAGGTCTTCGCTAGTTTTTTCGACCTAAAAGCGTTTATTTATAGTTGCAAAAATCTCGAGACCGCGCCGCGCATAGATGGATCCCGCGTCGCGCGTAAGGGTTTATACCCGGTTTATCGGAATTTGAATTCTTTCCACCGCCTCATACCCGCGTTGCGCCTTGATGATTTACGCGGCGCGCGTACGTCTTTTTCTGATTTTGCCTTGATCTTCAAACTTCTTCCAAATTGCACGCTTTTAGTCCATGTTTTCATTATTTCTTTCCAAACAAGTGCGGGCACGAAAAGTGAGAATACCACGATGTATATGATATAATTTCACTAAGAATAGGGCTCAACAATGACTAAAATATGTGATATTACTAGGCGTTGTCAAACACCCCACACTTGTGCCTTGCTTGTCCCCAAGCAAGAGAGTTTTTAATAGATTTTAACTAAGACTCAAACAATTTTTGACTGTGTTCAGTTTCAACGCTTATTGCTTTATGAGTTAGGGTGAAATAGTTCGTGAGAACATAATCGGAATGTTCTTTGGAATTCATGGCTTTCTAGAGAACCCTTGATTACAAATTTTCTGTCCACAATGAAGTGTACATACTCATTCAGATTCTAAAGGCCATAAAAGAGCTATCCATGACTTTCGATGTTATCCGTGTAGCGAGCTTTCAGAAATACCATCCCAGACCAGACAATCTTAGGTGGTAAGGTGCATGAATGCCTTTTTCGAGGCCACCCTTTTCGGACCTACCGGCTCGAACAACAAAGGCAACTGATTGACAGTTCCTTCCTAAATTCCAATCCTAAAACAGTCCAATCTTCTAAACTCATAAAACTCAACTTATTTGACTAAACTAATAGCATGATCACAACTACATAGTATTTCTAGAAAAATACTAATGCTATAAACAATCACAAACTATTCATTTCAAAATTATAACCCATTAAAAATTTTGAAAAAGTTGCTAAAATTTTGAAAATCAGTCATTTCCCGCAAAAATTTCAAAAAACTACTCTTTCGACCGTCCACACCCCACACTTAAAATCGTACAACGTCCCCGTTGTACAAAAATTATTTAGAAAAAGGGAGAAAGAGTTACCCCTTTGGACGATAGATCGCTTGATTGGTACTCCGTGTTACAAGTACAAATACGAACAAAGAGGTCCTTGATTTTGCGTTCTGGAGTTGTAGCACAGGAGTGAACACGCCAGTAGTCAAGACAAGTGGAGGGGGCACGGTGACCCCACACTTGCTTGAAACAACTCCTCCAATTTTGGTATAACATGCATGACTCACAAAAACGATTAAACACAAACAGACAACTAAAATATAAAATATAAACAAACAAAAGATGGTAGTGTCATAAGTACAGCACAAATACTCAAAAGAAAAATAAGAAAAATACATCAATTGACACCTGGTGGCCCGGAAGAAATGGCCTCATGATCGTGGGCTCGGGCTGGGAATGGTCGGGGTGGTGCCCCTGCTGTGTGGCTAACTCCAAAAGTACCCCTCCGATCCACTCCAACTGCTCCTCCATCCTGGCGACTCGATCCTTCAATCGCCTAAGCTCAGTCGCCTCCTCCTGCTGTGGTGCTGGCTCTGCTGGTGCTGCCGGTCTCCGGCGTCTCCTACCCGGCTGGGCGTAAGCTGGCTGGGGGTCCTGGGTGCCTCAGTCGCTGCCCTCACGAACTGACCTGGGCGCTGCTGCTCAATAAGCCCCATGCTCTCCAGGGCTCGCGCCGTGGTGCGAGCTGGAGGTAAAGCTATCAAGGATGCCACAACAGGGGCAGTAAGGATCCGGTATGAACGGGCCATGCGGGTGATGTAATGCCCGCGGGCCAGAGGACTGCTGGCAGATGCACCCGTCGCACGGGTGGACAGGGAGACAGCTAGGGCGAACGGGAGGTGAAGGAACCTGGAGGGGTCGAGGAGGACCCAGAGATATGTCATGTCCTTGCCGGACACCTTCTCGCCCCCTCCCTATGCATGATGGAGGTGGAGACGATGCGGTGCATGAGTCGTTGAAGCGGATCGCGAAGATGGCTCTCTCTGGATGTCCCCACCTCGTAGAATACGTTGGACAATGGTGTCCAAACCTCCGCATTGGCAGCCCTCTCGGGTTGCCCCTGAATACACACTGTAAGAAACTGCGTGAAATGGCGGTGCTGGAGGTCCGCCTTGTTGAGAACATTTGTGATGAAGTGCTGAAATAGACTACATTGGCCTCCATCCCTCCTCCTTTATCTCCGGAATGATCTCTCACGTAAACGCTTGTCACGTAAATTCAACAGAAAAGAAGAAGAAGTTCATGGATCACATGAACTGGTACTTGTCGATGAGGAAGACCTTGAAGAGAGCTTACAAGAGAAATTTTCGTGTATAGACTTCGGATGCACTTCACACAAAGGGGGAGATTGTTGAGAACATTTGTGATGTAGTGCTGACGTATCCGAAGTCCCCCTCATGTAGACTGTTGAAGAATGAAACCCCAAAGTGAATAAACAAATAGAAGACCCCAAAGTCTGAAGACTCCGAAGTGCTACGCATGCAGGATCCGAAGACTTCACAGCCTGTCCATCTGTCTTTTGTGTGCACGCGTATAGTATAATACGTGTTGCATGAATCTTCTATCCTATTGGCTAGTACATTGATAGGATATTCTCTGTAAAAGCTGTACTATTGGTATCACTGATTCAGTATAAATATCAGTGATACCTTGCTGTGTAGAATGTGAGATTACGAACAATTGTAAGTCTACCAAATAGAAAACCCAACTGTAAAACCTTACAATCTAATCAAATCATTCGACACAAGTTATTCATATCACCTTGTTCATTTAACTTTCTTGCATTATTATTGTGTGATTGATTGTGTTAACATTAGTCTTAGTTCATCTATTAACTTATTTCAACACCTAACAAGTGGTATCAGAGCAAGTCAGCTTAAAAGCCTATTGATAGAGCTCGAATTCATTTGCTTCAGTTCTAGAATTGAATCGATTCTCACTTCTAGCCTTCCGCAATTGTTGCAAATCTCTATTACCCGTTTTTACAGAAAAGATCCGGTTGAAATACATCAAGATGACTGACTCCACAACAACTTATGCCAATATGCTTAACTATGCAAACCTTATCAGTTCTGCAACAAAGGCCCCTGTTCTAGTAACTTCTTACTATGATTACTGGGTTGGTCGAATGAAAGATTATCTTATTGGACTCGACAAAGACTTATAGAGGTCTGTGACTGACGGTCCACACACAGACATTGCTGGTCAATTCGTTGTCCCTGACGAAGAAGAAGCCGTTGTCCTCAATGCTGCTGACATGAAGAAGCTTGAAAACGATGAGAAGGTCATGCGTGAACTGCGAAGTGGCTTAGGCCCTGATGTAAGCCATCACATTGCTGATGCGAAATCTGCAAAAGAGATGTGGGACAATCTCGAACTCCGCTTTGGAGGAGATAAAATCCTTCATACCAGCAAAGTTCAAGAAATCCTTGCAGACTTCGGAAACTTCAAGCAAGAAGAAAATGAATCCTTGGAAGCCTGTTATGAACGTCTGAGCAACATGATTTACACCCTAGATAAGTATGGGGAAACAATAAGTCAAAAAGAGGTAAATATCAAATTTCTTTACAGTCTTCGCAAGGAGTGGAGGCCAATCATGCTCATGGTCAAATCCTATGAGAATATTGAGAAATACAAGCTGGCTGCCCTGTACAATCTATTGAAATCACACGAACCGGATGTGGTGGGTCGAAGAAGTGAAATGGCTAGTTCAGGACCACTTGCCCTCGTTTCAAAAGAGGATGAAGAATCAAGTGATGAAGACATTGCTGCCTACATGGTAGATGATAATGGAGATACTGTTGCTCTCTATGCCGCCAACAATCGTAGATTCAAGAAACCCTTCTTCAAAAACAACTCTGGGAAGCCATTTGTGAAAAACTTTAACAAATCAAACTTCAACTCCAAGGCCAAACCTGAGATACTCACTCTAAAGGAGGAGAACTTGAAATTGTCAACCCCGAAGCTATCTGACAAACCGGCTTCGGAGTCATCCAAAGAAAAGTCTGAAGAAAAGAAAATCTCAGGTGATTCTGGTTATGATTGCAACTATTGCCATGGCAAGAATCATTTTGCAAAAGACTGCATGCTTTGGAAGCAAAACGAAAAGAAACCACAAGTGAAGGACGAAGCATACTACGCAAGAAAAATGGAGGAACATAGAGTAAGAACCAAAGACCTAGCCTTAATGGCTGCTGATGATCGTCAAGGATCGTATCAGGTCTGGTCTTCGGACTCAGATGATGACGAAGTAAGGAAGCCATCTCATAGTGCTTTCATGGCCTATGATGTCGGTAAGAGCTTTCTAAAGGACACTTCGGAGAAGATGAATGATGAGGAAATGATGAAGGTTGAAGCGACTGCGAGTCTTGGGTTTGTGACTTCGGAGGGATTGGAAATGATAGCTGCTGATACTCCGAAGACTTGGTTTGAAGACTCTTCTGATGATGATGAGGAGGTGTGCTTGATGGCAAACGACACCCGCTTGACAATCCCAGAGCAGGTATCAAAACTTCTTTCATCTTTTAAAATTCCTATTTCTCATTCTACTCCAATTATAAATGAAATAACTCGTGATTGCTCTGTTATGCATAAATTACTCATTGATGCTAAAAATAGGGAAGTACTCACTGAGCAGGAGCTTCTAAGTTTGAGGGGGAGAATAGAGAGCCTGAAGCTAGCATTAGAAAAATCCAATCTTAGAATCTCCTTGTTAGAAGAAAATAGAGAAAAATTCCTAAACAATCATTAATCTTGAAACAGCGAAACATATTTTGTAAAATAGCCAAACGATTATATGCGCATATCACTAGAATTTATCATTCAGCTGATGTTTGCAATGTCCAACATAGACAACTATTGCCTTTCATTGAGTTTAAATTAAAGGAAGTTGATAGTATATCCTATGAATGCGAATCCATAGTATCAGGTTCCGAAGTCACAAATCCATCATACAAACATGGCCTGATATCTGTAGAAAAACATCTAACTGCTGATAATTTGTTGAAAATATTGCCGCAAGAAATTCCCATCCTAAAAAAGGCTATACCTCAAATTGAAACAAAAGAAAAGGAACTTGTCAATAACATGTCTGAGAAGGATTCTGAGAGTGATTCGGACATCGAGGAGATTGATTGTTCTTCGTTGATATTAGTAAAGTCATCCTCTATATCTGAATCGACCTCCGAAGACATTTCACAACTGTCTTTGGTGGAAAAATGAAAAACAAAAATGGGTTGTGAATAAAAAAATTTTGAAACCAAAGAAACCTCAAACGCCAAAATGCAAATCACAGATGAATGCCCTTTTTATGATCAATATCTTAAGGACAATTCAAAAAGACTTGTCAAAGTGGCTTGTATCTATCCTAAGATTTCTTACTTCAAAAAAACAATTTTTGTAAAACCCGGTGGATTACCCTCAATTAACAACGATCTGCAAAAACTTCTTGAAAAGGATAACTCCACGGTTACAAACGAAGGATTTTTCTCATCTTCCAAAATGGTCGAAAATGAAATGAATGAAAGAATGGAAGTGAAAATTAATATAAGAAAACAAGATCTATATGGTCACAACGTGTACAATCGTCTTTGTTTTGAAAAAGAGAAGATACCTGAAAACATGTCACACTTATTAAATCTCAAAAACGAAGATCACATTTACACAAATCAGAACTACAAACAAACATGTCACACTCTTCGGAGTTAAACATAACTTTGTGCTTTCACTCCGAAGTGCACTAACAACGGTCATAATATTTTTTTTAACACAAAGTCAATTTATTGATTCAAATGATTTCCATATTTATGATCATTCTCAGAGACAAACATTCTTTAAAAATTAACCGTTTTGTTTACAGCTGTCAATGAGATTTTAATGGGTAATCTTAACCATAAAGATTTCTCAAAAGTGGCGGTTCAAATTTTGAATCATTGCAACTGACAGCCGTACGTTTCTCCTTTTTGCAGAGATAGTGGGACGAGCAGGTGCTGAGGTGTCCTTCTCCTACAAGACCATTTCAATCGTGCATTAAATGACCTAGGGACCACCAATACTATATAAACCTCTCACCTCTTCAGTTACACTCTTTACGCGAACACAACTCTCATTTCTCTCTGCAAACTTACTCTCGAAGAAATTCACAACTCCTTCATCTTCTTCATCTTCTTCATCTCATCATCAATGGCGGCTGAAGATTCATCGCACACTACTGAGTCCATGTCTGTTCCAAACCTCAAAAGTCAATCATCAAACCTGGTGCTACGAAATGATCTGTCTCTTTACCCTCAACCAATCGATGCATTGGTGGAATGCATGAAAAGGTCTGTTCTGGGATATGCCTTAACCTGTACTCCTTCAGTCCCCGGGACTCTGGTTCACAGGACACACTACACATCAAATGCCCTGTTCGACTCCAACAACCAGGTCAAATCTGTCTTCTATGAGATTGTTGATTCAAAGGGAAAAACGAAGAAAGTGCAACTAACCAAGGAGAAGTTCGCTGAAGCTCTCCGACTTCCAATCGACAACTCGAAAGAAATGGTGGTCCCATCTGCTGACCAACTGGTTGGCAAGTTCAACGAAATGGGGTATGAACCCCTGCTTGAAAGGATAAGCACTTTCAAGAAAAACCAACTGCCTGATCTCTGGAGGTACTTCTTCAGTATCTTCCTTAGATGTCTCTCTGGAAGAACCTCTGGCCTGGATTCTGCAAGTGTTACCTTCCAAGTCCTTCTATATGGAATTTAATACGATGTTAAGGTAGACTTCACAACAAATCTATGGACCATATTCTGCTCTCACATAAATCACAGTATGAAGGGGACAGAAATCGCAAACGCAAGATTTTGGGCGATTGTTGTTAATGCTCACTACCAGCAGATAGGGTATGTTCCTGATCCCTCTCTTGGAGAGATGAAGTTCACTCCTATTGCAATTCCTATTCTAGACGATGAACCTGCAGCCTTCTCTGCTCAAATTCCACATGTCATGCTCTCCAAAGTCCCCATGGAATGCAATGAGGTAAATACCTATCGTAACACTCTAGTAATTCCTTACCCAACTCGTGACTTAAGTCAGGCTGCACCTGTAAGAGAGCATCCAAAAGGAAAAGGGAAGAGGAAAATGGCTGGTGGACCCAGTGGTCCTAAGAAAGAAGAAAAGAAAAGAAAGACTTCGGTGAAAACCACTCCGAAGAGGAAACAGCCGAAGAGGCAGAGAAAGATAATGGCTGTGGATGAGTCTTCGGACTCAGAAAGGACTCCATCCACAGTCCATGAAGAAGAACAAGAAGAAGAACAATTCGTTGATCAACCTCCTTCACCTCCACCAACATCCAGACCATCCTCTCCATTGCAAACCACTATTCCTCCATCTCCACCTAAAACAACCAGACCTCCTACACCTCCACATAATATTCCACCTCCTCCACCACCACCCACAACAGCTCAACAAACCACCACCATTCACACCACTTCATCTGATATACCACCTCCACCACCACCAACAACTGCTCCTCCAACCTCCGAAGTACCCATATCTGGCATTGATTTTTCATTACCAGAGTTTGACTTGCCCCCATCACCCTCAAGACAAAATCCCACTTCGGCAGCTTTCTTTGAAGCCTTTCATTTGGCTCCTTTGAATGTTGAAGGAGTATCCGATGAAGACTTGCCAGATGAAGGATTTGTACTAATGAAACAGTACAAAGTCCTTAAATCCAAGCTTGACACTCTCATTCAAGCTCAAACTGGCTTTGATCCCACCAAACCCACGTTGGGTGACATCACCGAAGAGATCGAATCTCTGGAGTTCTCCTTGTCCAAAGAAATCAAGGACTCTGTACAAATGCTTGAGCAGAAGCTCATGGAGCAACAAAGTAAGATCCAATCCTCCTTCGAACAGAAGTTGGAATCCGCTGTCACCACCATCAACAAGAAAATTGAGTCCCTTGCCGAAAAGATGGAAAAATCAAACTCCGAAGTCATAAAAGCCTTGCAAGGACTTCGGAATGAATCTCAGCAGAGTACGAAGCTTGAAAAACAGCTTGATGAGGCTAGAGCAAAGATCGAAGAGCTCACGGCCGCCCAAACTGCTTCAGATATCACTAAGTTTACAGAGGAGCTGCAACGAACGAATGCAGTTCTCACACAAGACTTGGTTGCAAAGTTGAGAGTTGCACTTCAGCCTCTGATAAACTTCTCTGATAGATTGTCTAGGCCACAGGGCAGGCCTACCACTGCTCAGCATACGGGGCATGCTTCACAAGGGGGAGAAATGCCTAGACTAATCTCCGCAGCCACAGCAGGTCCTTCAACCTCAACCATCACAACGACAACCATGGGTGCTAGTGGATCAGTTGGAGCTGGAAGCTCAACAGACCAATCACTACAAAGCATAATTGCCCCCACACATGGAAGAAGCCTACAAGGCCAGACGGGCAGATTACAACCTGATGATCAAAATAAACGAATTTGCTCATGACAATAGTGAATGGACCATAGAGGCAATCAAGCAATTTGGATTTCAAAATCCAAATGTACTTAACAGACTACCTCTTCGGAGTTTTGCGACAACTGACTCCGAAGACATCCATGACATCCCTTTCAATCCGAAGACTTTTGGTTTTCTTCAATTTGTCACTTCGGTACCGGATGATCAGAAAGCAAATTTTTGGACCAACAAAATCAACTTCCATGCCAAATACATTTAACGTCAGAGTGTGGTATGGAGTTTGAACAAAATCAAACAAATCATCTCAATCAAGGAAGCTGAGACTTACAAAGGATTCATAAATTATGAATTTAGTGACCTCCGAGGTGAAAATAATAATCAGTCAATGTTTACAATCGCTGATTTTCCTATAATGAATCCAATGGACTTCATTGAAATTCTTGAGATTTTGTGAAGTGGTGATGCAGCTCAAGCCAGATTACCAATGTTTACTGTCAAAAACCATGTTTTGGGTTTTCTAAATAATTACCTGATGAGGTTTGCCAAACATGACTTGGAGTTATGTTCCTACTACAGACAACCATTGAACACTCCTCCCATTGTAGTTCGGAACATAGCTAGATTCAAGAATGGAGAGATTCTAGATGAACCATATGGCATAGTCCTCAAAGGACTTCGGAACGAAACCGAAGTCACAATCAAGTTCTTTGAAATAGACTACATTGGCCTCCATCCCTCCTCCTTTATCTCCGGAATGATCTCTCACGTAAATGCTTGTCACGTAAATTCAACAGAAAAGAAGAAGAAGTTCATGGATCACATGAACTGGTACTTGTCGATGAAGAAGACCTTGAAGAGAGCTTACAAGAGAAATTTTCGTGTATAGACTTCGGATGCACTTCACACAAAGGGGGAGATTGTTGAGAACATTTGGGATGAAGTGCTGACGTATCCGAAGTCCCCCTCATGTAGACTGTTGAAGAATGAAACCCCGAAGTGAATAAACAAATAGAAGACCCCGAAGTCTGAAGACTCTGAAATGCTACGCATGGAGGATCCGAAGACTTCACAGCCTATCCATCTGTCTTTTGTGTGCACTCGTATAGTACAATACGTGTTGCATGAATCTTCTATCCTATTGGCTAGTACACTGATAGGATAATCTCTGTAAAAGCTATACTATTGGTATCACTGATTTAGTATAAATATCAGTGATACCTTGCTGTGTAGAATGTGAGATTACGAACAATTGTAAGTCTACCAAATAGAAAACCCAACTGTAAAACCTTACAATCTAATCAAATCATTCGACACAAGTTATTCATATCACCTTGTTCATTTAACTTTCTTGCATTATTATTGTGTGATTGATTGTGTTAACATTAGTCTTAGTTCATCTATTAACTTATTTCAACACCCAACACGCCTCTGTGTATATGCCAGTGCGCCTCCCAAACTCCCGGAGGTTGCACACCCTATGCACTCCCCCCAATCTAAATCATACCAGCCTGGAACGGGCCTCTGCCGATCCAGGTGCAAAACGGACAGTGGATAGGAACTCCAAAAGAAGCTTAGTATAGACTATGTCCTCCTGGTTGGCCATAAGCCTATCCCAGCCTCGGCACGTGAATGAAGCATCCCCATGGGTCCATGTACGGTGGAGGAATGGCTTGATCTCTCCCCAAAGCCCTGCGTCTCTGAAGATGTCCCGGTCAATGATCGTCGCCTTGAGAACCCGGCGACCAATAAGCGCATCCCTCCTAGAGGCAAACTCCACAGAACTATCCATATCCTCAGGGAACTGGAGAAACCGGTGGTCTAATCTGAACGAAATCTGCACAAAAGAAATTTTTTGCAATTTAGGTCCTTTTCTTCCCTACCGCACCGCGGCGCGGCCCAAGAACCAGGGCGCGACGCGGCGAGCGGTTGTTTCTAATTCCAAATCCAAACTCACGATTTAACATGTTTAAACTCAATCCAAATACACTACAAGGTAGCCTAAGTGCCGACTAACTCATCTAGGGTCATTATTTGGCAAAATAAACACCGTAGGAGTCAGCATTGGCGATTTCTAAGTTTTTATGTTTTTTAGAGAAATCAACCAAATCAACTGCCTAATCACTTGTTTAAACACGTAAAAGCTAGTTATAATGACATACCTTGGTAGTAGGAATGAAATGAGCAAGAAAAAACACGAGAAATTTTCGATGATCAGAGCTCTGCGGCGTGGTGTGTGTGAATAGTGTCGCGGCTTACCTTATTTACGAAGGAATCTGACCGATCAATTCCCGCAGCGGATATGAGCGAACTGCGGCGCGCGTACCCCCAAATCAACCCCTGCACATCGGGTTGGTTTACGATCCCGCGGCGCACAATTTGCCTGACCACGGCGCGGTCATCAAAAATCCAATTTCTTCAAAACAACCCCACACTTGCCTTGGACCAATAATACCTGCAAATGACGATGATATAATTTTCTAATTACTCCTAAGAATACAGTACCTAACCTATGAAAAGATGGGTTGCCTCCCAACAAGTGCTAAGTTTAACGTCTTCAGCCAGACTACTATTCCTGCTCCTATTCTTCTTGAATTCCTGATGACATCTCCTTGTGATTTGGCACGAAATTGTGGGCCATCATTGACATCAATGAAGTGAGCTGAGTCATCCTGTCACTAACCCCGCTAATCCATTGTTGCTGGGCTTCCAGGAGCTGAAACACCTTTCCTTCTCTTTCCCTTGCAACTTTCTCATAGTGATGGTGCCTTGCCTCCAACATCTCCATCATATCCAGCAGCTGCTCCTTGTCAATGGTGGACAACGGATGCTCCTTTGTTTCCTTCAAGACTTCTTCTTTTCCTCCTTCTCCCGTTCGTGTCCATATTGTTCTTTTGTCCCTAACCCCAGGCTCCATCAGCAAGTTGATGTCCAAATTCTTATCATCATACCCTTGAGGTAGAGATATGGGACTTCCAAACATATTTAACCTTCTTTTTCTCGACCCAAAGAAGATATCCAAATCTCTTGTTTTGCAGTCAATAATAGCGCCAGCTGTAGCCAAGAACGGGCGTCCTAATATCAATACAGGCGCATCCTCCTGACTCTCGTACTCCATAACTAAAAAGTCCACTGGGTAAAAGAAATCCCCAACCTTTACTATGACATTGGTAAGCTTACCTCGGGACACTTTGGTTGACTGATCAGCCAGCTGTAACACAGTCTTTGCTGGCTCTAATTCCTCATTCTTATATTTATCATATAAGTATCCCGGTAGCACATTCACACTTGCTTCCAAATACAACAAGGTGTTCCTAATGACCACATCTCCTACAGTAGTAGTGATCAGTGGTGACCCAGGATCCTTTTCTTTCTTGGGCAGTGTTCCCAACAGTGCCTCACTAGCTTTAATTGTCAACCTCACAGTGTCAGGTGTGAGAGTCTTGCTTTTTCCATTTTTCTCGCACATCTCCTGAAGAATTCATGTATCCTCAGGAGCATTCTTAAGTTCATCCCACAAAGGTTGATTCATCGATGGTCCCGTCGATTTGGGCGCTTCCTGCCTTTTCTTTCCCTTCTTGTCCTTCTTTCTTTGTTTGATTCCAGCTATTATTGGCTGCTTTTCCTTCTGGACATCCTTGTTCTCCTTTGGTTGAGTTTCCTTCTCAACAGGAATTTCCTTTAATTCCGTGTCTTCCCTATTCTCCTTTTCAATTTCCACTTTTTCCTTAACTTCTTCTTCTTTTTCACTCTCAGCCTCATTTCCTGATTCTAGCAGATCTTCCAGGGTGACTTTTCTCCATTCAGCCTCGACAGTGTTGACATGTTCCTTTCCGGCCCGCTGACCATGGGTCGGATTGACTTATGTGGTACTTGGCAGCTTCCCATTATCTCTTTTTCGTTGGTCTTCAGTCATTTGGGCGATTTGCCTCTCCATATTGACGATGGCTTTCGTATTGGCCTGCGATTGCTGTTGCGTTGTGTTGAACATTTCATACATTTTCGCGACTAGATCCTCCTGTGTTCCTGGGGCATTGTTGATAAAGTTATTGGGCCCCCTATTGTTGCTGCTACCATTTCCATTGGCATTACCATTATTGTTCGTCGGTTGATGCTGCCTAGTCGGGTTGGATGACTGCCCTTGGTAGTTGTTCTGCCTCTGGTTATTGAAATTCTACTGACCTTGGTTATATGGTTTGTAGGGTTGTCCATTGCTATATTGACCTTGACCCTGACCATAGACTTGATTTGCTTCTTGAGTCTTTAGTCCTCCTTGACCTCCAGTCGGCGTCGGCTCCTATTGCTGCAGCTGTACCTACCGTCTTTCTTGTAGAGAAATTCGCCTTGGAGCCATTACTTAGCTGTTCCAAAAACCGCCAAGCCTCCTCCGGGTCTTGCATCATAATAGTGCCACTAGATGATGCGTTGATCATAGCTTGGTTTGTCTCACTTGCTCCTTCAAAGAAAACCTTGACAAGTTGCCACTTTGGAATATCGTGATGAGGGCATGACCTCATCAACTCCTTTAGACGATCCCATGCTTCATGAAAAGCTTCTCCAGGCTTCTGCTGAAAATCTTGAATGTCCCTCCTGATTTCCGTCGTCTTGCTTGCCGGATAGAACTCTTGTAAGAACCTAGCTTTGAGTTGGTCCCATGTAGTGATACTATTCGATGGTAAAGACGTAAACCAATATTTGGCTTTATCTTTAAGAGTGAATGGGAACAATCTTAGTCTAAAAATGTTCTTATTAGTGTTCCTAGGGGTGTTAGCATTGGCTATTGCTATACACTCATACAAGTGATTGTATGGGTCATCCTGTTTGTACCCCCTAAATTCCGGTAATATCCCTAACAACTGAGGCCTAATTTCTACTTGAGATTCTATATCCTCAGGAATGTAAATGGGCGACGAGTCATCATACTCCCGTGGCTGGAAGTGTGATGAAATCGATTGCCCCCTCGGTTGTGCAAAATACAAAGGTTGAGCACGATTACCGTAAAAGTGATGATCATTATATCTCTGCTGACCTTGTAGTGGTTGATGTTGTTGTGCTCTTCTTGGAGGTCCCCGACCTCGGTTCCATGGTTGGTGTGGTGCTGGTGGAACCCATCCTTCGTCTTCTTCATCATACCTCTCCTCAGCCTCTTGATACTGGTACTGCTGCTGAGGTGGTTGCTGTTGATATTGTTGTTGCGGTGGTATAGGCTGGAATGTGGTTTGTGGTTTAAAAAGTACTGGTGCTGGTTGAGAAATGGGTGTCTGCTGTCTAGATACTGGGATGCCATCGCGGGTCGGCGCTCCCCAAGACATGGCAGATGTAAATGGGTTTGTGGATTGAGGTTGGGATAAAGGTTGAAATGGTGGAATCGACGGCAGAGTGCATGAAGGTATAGGTGCAGGGGCTGAAGCTGCACCACCAGTAGCACTCGTGCTCCCAATGTAGAATTCTGAAACCGGGGGAATAAATGACATCCCCGTTGCCTTACCCAAGGGTTCCTGGGAAACACTCACTATACTACTACTGGCATTACTAAAAGTCATTGTATTCAAACGCCTACGTGCACGGATCTTGCGTGTAGTTCGCTCAATCTCTGAGTCAAAATGCAAAGGGGATAATTGCTCACCCCTACGGGTACGCATGCACTAATGCAACACGCCCAAAAAAATAAAAACCAAAATTGCTAACTAACCAAAAATCAAAAACTAAAAAGTCCTACAAATCACCTATGCTCAATCTCACAACTCCCCGGCAACGGCGCCAAAATTTGACATCGCAGCAGTCGTCATGGGGTCAAAAATAAGAAAATAAACCTCACTCTCACTTAACACAGTGGAAGTCAGGGTCGATCCATAGGAGTTACGTGGTCGAGACAGGTAACAGATTACCAACTGCAGTGTCATGCTACAGTCAGAGAACCTAGTTCCTAACTTTTGACAACTAATCCCAATAAAACAGTTCCAAGGAAGCATGAACTAAACTATCAACCAAACCTTGTTAATTACTGAAATCAGAAGTATATCTCCAAATCAGAAGCAAACAAAGGCAATCCAAACATCAAACACAATTCAAACATCCAATGATTCATTCACAATCATAAAACATCGAAAAGAGATAATTACTTGTAACCAAATGAATCATTAACTTAAAACTCAGATCCAATGACACAAACAGTAACCAAAAGATCCAAAAACAGAAATTAAAACTAAATATCAATGGTTGTCACTCCCAAAGATACTAGCCAATGATTACTAACTATTAAACTAATTGAAAATTAAAGATAAAAACATAAAAATACCAAAAGATAGTTGCTGAAGCTAAATCTCGGAGTTAAAGAGCCTTGGGGTCGATTTTACACCAGGTCTTCGCTAGTTTTTTCGACCTAAAAGCCTCTATTTATAGTTGCAAAAATCCCGAGACTGCGCCGCGCATAGATAGATCCCGCGTCACGCGTAGGGGTTTATCCCCGTTTTATCGGAATTTGAATTCTTTCCACCGCCTCATACCCGCGTCGCGCCTTGATGATTTCCGCGGCGCGCGTACGTCTTTTCCTGATTTTTCCTTGATCTTCAAACGTCTTCCAAATTGCACGCTTTTAGTCCCTGTTTTCATTATTTCTTTCCAAACAAGTGCTGGCACGAAAAGTGAAAATACCATGATGTATATGATATAATTTCACTAAGAATAGGGCTCAACAACAACTAAAATATGTGATATTACTAGGCGTTGTCAGGTGTCAAGAAGATTTCAAGGTGATAACTGATGTGCCGGTGAACAACACGCGCTCCATCATTATCCGAACGAAACTCTTCAACCATGAAGTATCTTAGTGTCAATTACATATTTGAAACTCTTTTCAAATTATTATTGTACTCCTATTATTATTTCACAATGATTTCTCATGTTTGTGTTTAACTGTCCAGTTCAGTATCCTTAGCCAGGTGGTGTCGTGTATCCAACTTGCTATGCTCCAAGCATCAAGTTATTAGGATCATTTCATGACACATGTGATCGATTTAATTTGCGGCAGCTCATTGAATCTGATATTAGTTATATTCTGAACTCTTTCAGAATCCATAATCCTTGTGTCATGATTTCCAGAAAATCCCTTTTCTGTAGTCTTGTATCTTGAGTCTTATCAAGATCATACTTACGTACTGGCAGGGTCAATACTGACAACTTTATCTATCTGATAGATACTGGTAACCACTTGAGTATATCGAATCTCTTTCGGGTCTTTCATAGCAAATCATCTCTCATGTTGAGTCATTACACTTTGTAATGATAAGAGATATTTCCAAGAATAATATGTACCGACATACATCGAAATGTAGATCTTAATGATACTCCCACTAGCTTTGACATAGTTCTGGAACTCTTTCAGACTATTCACAAAACCCAAACCTTTTGGTATACTTTGAGAATACAAAGTCCAGAACTTTTGACATAATCATAGGACTCTTTCGTACTATTCACCAAATCCAAACTTTTGGCATATTTGAGAATCCGAAGATCCTTCCATGCGAGGTACCCATCTGACGAACTTCGGGGCTATGTACCTTTTGTATCAGCATATTGTAAACTTTTGTTGGTTGTGTCTTACACACAACCCCTGTCGTTTTTCCATTTCTGGAAAGCGGTTCAGACCATCCGATCTTGCTATGACTTGCAAGCTGCAGTAATAGCAAACAATATCTTTTCACATTTTTTTAGTTCTATTGAGAGCGTCTCTCTCAAAGTCAATCACATGACTATGAGTATTGCATCACTCAACCATTCTTGTTTAGAATGTAGGTACATTTCTATCTATGTTCCCTTCTTTGATGATTCAATTACTCCTACTGGCTCTTAGCCAGGTGTAAAATCAGTCAAATCGTCACATAGATCGAGTCTCGCTCTTAATTTCTCTTATTTGGTGGCAACCGGGCACACTAATGCTTACAAGTAGCATGATTGCTCATCCATACCAACTTTAGTGTTTTACCACTAACCGGTATGTCATCCAAATCATAACTCCTTATGATGGTGACTAACACTACTGGTTTGCTAAGAGAATGATATGTCAATTTTAACAGGAATCCGATTCATGGTCAAGTCTTAGTGATGACTAAAGGTTCTTTCACTTGGTTAATCCCTGAACTCTTTCAGGATTCTCATACTCCCACTGTGTCCTTAGAATGTGAGTTCCTAAAAGGACTCCACATTTGCAGGAAGAATGGCCAATGAAACGACACTGAACAATTATCTGTTTATAAGTAGGGGTGAACCCTGCTTTACACCTCAAATGGTGTCTATGCAACCTACTTAGTCTAAGATGTGGTTGGAGTATGGTTTTATCGACTGACTGGTTGAATGTCTAACTTGTTGGAAACTTCTTGGAAGTGTATCTAATACATCGAGGATCGAACTGTTTCGATCAATGCTCAATATTCCCTGAGACACGTTATAACCCTTTAATGTTCTTGGAAGAGTATGAATTGTGAAACAATTTCACAGTTATGTTTTACTCAGGTTTTTTGTTGATCTTATACTTCCCTTGAAATCTTTGAACAATTCAAGGTTTCAATTAATCACTTATTCTAATAAGTGAAGTTGTATTTGTCATTCTGAATGGAAAATATTTGGAAGTATAACTAATTTGTGTTGATTTGAGCAATTAACAACAATCATTGTGTTATTTGCTCTTAATATTAATGTCTTTTACATTCTTATGTAAATTATATGACTTTGTTAATTATTTAAGATGTGAATTCATCAAATGACTCTAAGTCAATTGATTCCAAGATCCTGCCTATCGGATCCTTGGGTGATTCATTTCTCGCAATAACCAATTTTATCAAGAACTAACTTCATGAAATGACTCTAAGTCAAATGATTCCAAAGTCAAATGATTCCAAAGTCCTGTCCAACTGGACATTTGGTTGAAGTCATTCTTATAAAACTTATCTTAACAATCATTCAAACACAATCTATAAATCCAATACACTTTGGTTGCATCAACATTCAAGTTATTAATCAATACATTCACAAAACATTTCAAGGATAATTTTAAACAATAATGTTTTAAAAGAAAATAACTTTTATTAAATCAAAATATACTCAAAAAATGTACTATGTGAAAAATGATATCATACTATTTATTGACTAATAACAATATCAAAATTTCTAACTAAACTCCAAAAATGCACGAGCTCGAGATCCAATCCGAATATGCTCCCATGCGTCAATGTCCTGCGTCCTACCGAGACCCTGCATACAAAGAAAATGTGACAATCACATCTTGTATCAAGGAATTAAGGATTAGGAGTTTTAATTTTTTAGATATACCTGAGTTGCCAAACTGTTTGGCTCTGGAGCGTTTTCCAATTATTCTGTGACTGTATCCCACCCTATGGATTCCTAGCTTGAGACATCCCAAAACCCGTCTGGATGGATTCCTAATGTTCTTCAAAGCTTAACTCAATCCTCAACTATGCACCTTCATGAATGACTCATACAGAGTCAACATTGAATGCATTTCCATGAAGGTCTTGTGTAGGTCTTTTTCCCTGTATATCTGTACGAACGGTTCGTACTCCTCAGGTAAAGATGCGAGCAAGCCATTGACTCTCGCTTCCTGATTGAGAGGGTGACCAAGCTAGTATAGCTTTTCCAAGTATCCCTCAATCTTGAAAAAGTGTGCACTAACACTGTGTCCCTTTCTCATCCTGGTCTCACCAAGCTTTTCGTAGATCCTAAGTTTTTCCTGCCTAACCGGTTCTTGGAACCTTTCCTCAACCAATCGTATTAACTCACATGGCGCTAGGAATTCAAAATCCCTACGGATAGCGGGGTCAATGGTTAATAGCATGAGGAGACGAACCTCTTCGTCCTCATCAATCAGGAAGTTATGGTGGTCAATCAACTGTTGGGTGACCCCATGCTTAGGTAGGAAGGGAAGTGGGAAGTTGATGATGTATTCCTTATCTACGTATCTCATAACCAATCTCCATTGGCGGATCCAATCCACGTTGTTAAGTTCAGTCAGTTTATTCATATTCAGTAAGGATTTCCTGAAGCCCTCATAAATGGGTGTAGGAGGAGGAGGAGGAGAGTTGACACTATCTTCAGACATCTATAAAATCAAATTTTATTAGTTTTACTTTTGTCCTTATAAATAATTACCCAATTGATATTTAATAAGGCTAGGGCCCAAAATGCCCCGACTATGGTGTGAAGAGGGATGTTGTAATCACAACATAATGGTCATTAAGGTAGATATACTATTATCAATTTCAGTCTAATGAAATTCCTAGGTCTGTGAGATTCATTGACCGGGGTCAATAGCATGTTTAATCTCGGATTATGCTATTCTGTTTGTGACTGGGATGCCGAGGATCACAAACAAGATGTGAAATAACCATGCAAGTTACTTGGTAACCTCAATGTCACTTATCATCTCGATTGATGTGCCGGTTATCCACACATGCTCCATCAACAATGATAAATACACGAGATACCCATCACCACTCTTTATGGACTCCCCATTAGTGTGCCGGTTAACCATGCACGCTCCACTAACGACCCACAAAGTGTAATGTGTAACTTCATGGATTAGCATATTATTCACATTTTTCCTAAGTAACTAGATTGGGTTTTAAAGGTTCTAGTACTTTGTCACTAATAGCATTATACTTTTAGTGAGATTAGCTTTGTCCCATCAAACCTGTTCTGCTAACGACAGTCCACAGATGAAGGGAGCGGTGGGTGAGAGTGGACACCCATTCAACCGCCATTTTATAGGCAGTTTTCTTATACCCACTTATTGACCAGATTTCTGAATGAGGCATACTAGCGATTTGACTAACTTAATCTTATACATATAGGTATTAACTTTTAATAATAATATGCATAAGGTGTATTTTAAACATTTTAAAATATTTAGGTTTTGTCTTTTTTTTAAATTTTTTTTTTTTCGGAATTTAAACCTTTTAAATTAAAATTTAAACATTAAACCTAAAGTGATTTAATATTTGTCTTTTAATTAACTGTTAATTAAATTAATTAAATCACATGAGGATTAACTAATTAAACAATTTAATTTAATCCTATTCTTGCCCACCAAGTTATCTAAAGTAAGAGTCTAGAGTTTCCATTTATTAGATAATCACAATTACCAAAAATAAAGAAACCCTAAAAGGCTCCTCCTTATTTTCGCCAACTAAGGGGTGGAGGCTAGGGTTTCTAAAACCCTAGCCACAATTTCTATTCCTTGAGACCAAGGATTAAATCCAATTAAAATCCTTTTAACAGTTCAACTATTATAACAGTTCAACAGAAAACAGATCTAGCTCTAATACCACTGATGGGTTTTAAGCAAACTATGAACATAAACCACTTAAGTTCACATGCACCCTGAAGGATCTATGTTTTTATCTATTGAACCTATAACTATGAACGAAATAAGAATCAAAATTTTCATAAGAGAAACTAACCTTTTGATCCTTACATCTCTTGGAAGCTAGCACCACAATTGTAATGCCTCTAACGGCTCACACCCAAGAACTTGGTAAGAAAGAGAGCAAGAGAGAAGAAGAACGATTCTCCTTAAGATGGCGTGGAATGAGGGGGTGGGGAGGCCTCTATTTATAGTCCAAAACTGATAAGTCTTATGACAGATAACTGCCATATTTAAGCTTCTGATATGATAACTCGTTTATCATACAAGCTAGTTAACTTATAATTACCATAAATAATAAAAGGCTCCATAAATAATATATACCCATATATATATTTACGAATATATATATATATATATATATATATATATATATATATATATATATATATATATATATATATATATATATATATATATATATATATATATATATATATATATATATAGTGTATCATACGGATACGCACAGCCTCTTGCCAGCACGCCAGCGGCACGACTCGCCAGCATTTAGGCGGAGAGCTAGCCGCCAGAGGCCTGGCTGGACTTCACTCGACTCGATAGTCGCAAATGGCCGATTGTCATATGTACCAATGCCAGAATGACACGTCACCCCGTAACGATCATTGTGCGATCCGTTAAGCCACGAACTAACCAGGTGGTCCTTGAACTACCACCTGGCCAGACAAATGAGCCAATCACAGTTAGCGGCAGACGATCGACCAATAAGGAAAAGATCCGCTACCAACTGACAAGTGGTCCCCACACATGTGTAACGGTATATGATGATCACGCCCTGGGTGAGATCATCATCACATATCACCATTGTACTCTCATTCTTCCGTACTCAATCCATACTTTCCGACCACCGTGCTAACTTAAACGTCGGAGCGCCCTTCCGGGACCGCCTCCCGGAGTGCGTCTGACCCCATTTCTCTGTTGTGGTGAACTCAGGTCCAGGATTCCATCATTCAGAAGACCATTCCGAGACTAGAGTTTGCATCATTGGCGGCATCCGTTTGTGTGACGAAGCAAAGAACTACAATCCCCCAACATTGAATGGCGACACCATCCGAAAGTCAACAGGGCGACGCCCAGCAAAGCCCAATACGACCCATGACGTCCCTAGGAGCGCTAACGCCCCCGACTCCGGCGACGGCACCCCAGGTGGTTACGGCAGCATCACCCATAACAACAGTCTCACCGTGGCAGACCCCGATGCCAACCCTATTGACGCCGTCGCTACCTTATATTAACCCTTTCGTCCACACAGGACCAACAATAACACAACCGACGTTCCCACCTCCATTGGTTGCTCCTACAACGGCGGGAACATCGACGCCAACCCCAATCCCGGCAAGTTTCCTATCACACTTTCCACCACTGCTTGCCGTAGGAACACCGTCAACCCCATCTCCGACACCCACTGTACCACAGAATTTCTTTGCGAGCGCCCCTACCCCTCCTATCTAATTCACCCCACCACCATTTTACGTTAACAGTTACCCTACTGCTCCAATAATGAACCCACCCTACATGACACCACAATACTCATTCGTGCCATTCTACTAATCGTTCCAACCACAAACACTGAATCCAATTCCGACAATCACTGCACCGCGCTCCCCCTTTGTCAAAGAACTCCTGGATTATGAGATCCCAAGTACTGCTAAACTCCTAACGTTGAAGGTATACAATGGAACCACATGCCTAGACAGCCACATCGACACTTATGAGTGGCACATGACCTCGTTGAAGTTAGATCAGCGCTTCTGGTGCACGTACTTCCCGACAACGCTGGACGGAAACGTGGGTGCATGGTTCAAGAGTTTAGCACCAAACAGTATATACAACTTTGAGCAGTTGAAACAATTGTTTCTCACAAATTTTATGCAACTACGCAAATATAGGGGCGATAATCACGCTATAATGGGTTGCAAACAGCGGGAAGGCGAGTCTGTGAAGGATTACTTCAGGCGATTTAACAAGGCTACATTAGATGTACTGGGACAGGATGACCGCATGGTGACGGGCGCGTTCACCTGGGGACTGTTACCAGGACCGTTATCCCGGAAATTTCTAGGAAGACCCCCACAAACCCGGCACGAGCTGAAAGAACGGGTCGAAAGGTTCCTTAGGCAGGAAGAAGGTACAACGGAGAAGCAACAATATCTCAAGGCAACAACCGACGGCTAATATAGGCGACACAATCGCTATCACTCTCACAGCCGACGCTAGGACCATTCCAGCCTCCCTCCAAGAGGAGGTAGACCTTCACAACGATTCAATCCACTTTATCGGGAAGAACCCTGGAATAGGCAAGCGGATATCTATGCAGTTAAAGAATCCACCACGAGTAAAGCCCCAGATAGTAGACAACGGTATTGCGAATATCATAAGAGCAGAGCTCACGACACCATCGATTGCGCCATGCTGAAGAAAGAAATGGAAGAGAAACACCTGAAGGGTAATTTGACAGAAATAGCGAGAAAACTACGAGAACAATTCGAAGCAGAAAGAAAAGCTGAAAGAGGAAGGAAAGATGATAAGACAGGTGGCAAGGCTCTCGAGATTCTAGCTATCCGGGCTAGTCAGAAGCGACCCGACCGCCCTGATAGAGAGCGCACACATCGTGATGCCGGCCCCGTGAACTTAAGTTTCTTAATTAACGACCCGAGACCTACAATCTGGCAAGGAGATAACCCTCTGGTACTCACTGGATATGTCTAAAATATCAAAATCCATAGGGTATACATAGATAGTGGAAGTGCTGCTGACATTATACATGAACACTGTTTTAACTTACTCCCGCAAGTCATTAAGGAAGAACTGAAGCCTGCCAGAGGACGACTCGTAGGATTCACTGGTCACAGCATATGGCCAATTGGAACCATCTCCCTACCATTCACGCTGAAGAGTTTCGACGAAAAACTCCATACAACTTCACTCATCGAATTTGTTGTTGTAAGAGCACCCTCAGAACATAACATGATTTTGGGACGGCCAGGACTATTAAAGTTTGGGGCGGTAGCATCTACGGTACATGGCCTCCTGAAATTCAGAACACCAAACGGGGAAGCTTGTGTTCTGGCCGCAAGCCCCCAGACCCTAAGCTGCTGTCAGGTCATGCAACCAAAAGACATTATCAGACCAGTCAAGAAAGCCAGGACGGAAGAGTTAAATGATAAAGAAATCATTAACCAAGATTACCCCGAGCAACCGATTCGTATCGGCACCAGGTTGCCCACAACCACGAGAAAGAAAGTGATTATCCTCCATAAACAGTATAAACACGTATTTGCATGGGAGCCTGCGGATATGGTGGGAGTGGACAGAGACGTAATAGAGCATAGTTTAAATGTTAAGCCTGGAAGCAGTACAATCAAGCAGAAAAAGCAGGGCCAGGCAGGTGAACGAAACATGGCAATTAATGTAGAAGTGACCAAATTAGTTGCAGCAGGAATACTGAGGGAAGCCATTTTCCCTGACTGGATTGCCAATCCGGTAATGGTTAAGAAGAGCGACGGAAGTTGGAGGATTTGTATAGACTACACAGATCTAATCAAAGCTTGTCCCAAAGATTGCTACCCTCTACCAGAGATAGATCAAAAAGTTGAATCACTTCAAGGCTTTCGGTGGAAGTGTTTTCTAGACGCATACAAGGGCTACCACCAAATACAAATGAAGAAAGAGGACGAAGAGAAAACAGCATTCTACACTGATCGAGGAACATTCTGCTACCGGAAAATGCCTTTTGGATTGAAGAATGCAGGTGCAACATACCAACGATTGGTAGACCAACTATTCCGCAATCAAATTGGGCCAAACATCGAGGTCTACGTCGATGATATGGTTATCAAAAGTTTGGAAGAAACTGTATTGATAACAGACATAGAAGAGACACTAAAAACATTAGAGCAGGCTAAGATGAAGCTAAACCCTGCGAAATGCGTATTTGACGTGGAGGACGGCCACTTCCTGGGATATTATGTGACAAACCAAGGCATCCTCCCCAATCCCGCTAAAGTACAAGATGCTCTCGGAACCAAGCCTCCAGCCACATTGAAAGAGATGCAGACATTGAATGGAAAGTTAACAGCTTTAGGGCGTTTCATTGCAAAATCAGCAGAGAAAGCCCTGCCACTCTTTAACACGCTAAAAGGGGAAGTCAACAAGGAAGGATTCAGGTGGACAGTGGCAGCTGATGGAGCTTGGCAAAATCTTAAGCAAGCATTGAGAAACTTACCCACGCTGGCTAGTCCTATCCCAGGTGAAATTTTATCCATGTATTTGTCCGCGTCACATGAAGCAATTTCGGCGGTGTTAGTAGTGGAAAGGAGCAATACACAATTCCGAGTGTATTTCATCAGTCGAGCACTCCAAGGCCCGGAAATCAATTATCAAATGCTCGAGAAACTGGTTCTAGCACTCGTACACGCTGCTAGACGTCTCCGCCAATATTTCCAAGCGCACCACGTTGAAGTACTCACCAGCCAGCTGCTTAAGCAGATCCTACTAAAACCAGAAAACTCCGGAAGACTAGCCAAATGGGCTATAGAACTGGGAGAACACACCATCACTTACCGAACTCGTGCAGGCATCAAGGCACAAGCGCTAGCGGACTTCTTAATTGAAGTCCCCGACCAACCATTTACAGAAACACCAACTGTCACACGTTCTCCTGTTAAAGAGCAACTATGCGAATGGACCTTATTCAATAATGGAGCAGCTGGAAAAGAGGGGTCAGGAGCTGGTTTGATCCTGAAAAGTCCTCAAGGTGAAGAAATTACGTATGCACTGCGCTTCGATTTCCAAACATCAAATAACGAAGCGAAATATGAAGCCTTGTTGGCAGGACTTCGACTGGCAATTGAAAATGGGGCAAAACAAGTGACGGCCCTAAGTGACTCGTTATTGGTGACGAACCAGATAAATGGCCAGTACGAAGCCAGAGATAAACGAATGCAAAAATACATGGAAGCGGTGCAAAAGCTAACAAAATCTTTCGACAGTTTTTCAATTAAGCAAACTCCTCGGTCAGAGAATAGGCGAGCTGATGCCCTGAGTAAGCTAGCTTCAACATCATTCGACCATTTAACCAAAAAAGTGTTAGTCGAGGTGTTACCCGAGAGCAGTATTGAAGAAAAACAAGTCAACGAAACTTTAGAGGATTCAACGACCTGGAGCACCCCATTCATGGAATATCTCCAGCATGGGACCCTGCCAGAAGATGATATGGAAGCCCGCAAGATCCGGGTCAATGCTCCTAACTTTTCAATAATCGAAGGGAATCTTTACAAGAAAGGATATTTGACCCCCTGGCTAAAATGTATAACAAAGGAAGAAGGATGCCATGCACTAGATGAAATACACTCGGGGCTAGCAGGGGCCCATGAGGGAGCAAGGGCGTTAACGGGCAAAGTCCTGCGAATGGGATTTTACTGGCCCGACATCCACTCCGATGCAATGGAGTTAACACGCAAGTGTGTAGAATGCCAGACTTTTTCCCTAACACAAGATATGCCCGCCACCACTTTAACAAGCATAGCGAGCCCATGGCCATTCTTCCAGTGGGGCATCCACATTGTCGGGCCTTTCCCGGAGGCCCCCGGAAGAGTAAAATTTTTAATTGTAGCAGTTGATTACTTCACCAAATGGGTAGAGGCGGAGCCTGTAGCCTCCATAACTGCACGTAGCATCATCAAATTCATGTGGAAACATATACTCACTAGGTTTGGCACCCCACGAGTATTAATCAGCGACAACGGGCTGCAATTTGCTGAAAACCCCTTTCGAGGATGGTGCGAGGAGAGACAAATCCGACAGCAGTTCATATCGGTTGCTCATCCACAAGCTAACGGCCAAACGGAAGTTACCAACCGCACCATGGTGAATGGAATCAAGAAGAGACTGGGAAAGGCCAAAGGCAACTGGGTGGAGGAGCTACCGAACGTTCTTTGGTCCTATCGAGTAACACCAAGCACCAGCACACAAGAAACACCATTCAGCCTGGTGTACGGGTCAGAAGCAATGCTCCCACCGGAACTTTCCATAACCTCTCTACGGGTCTGTACCTTCAGCACTGAAAAGACGGAGGAGGACCTAAGACACAATTTGGACTTGCTGGAAGAAATACGCGAACTTGCCAGCGTTAGACAAGCAAGATATAAGTCTAACACAGAAAGGTACTATAACAGACGGGTGAAAGGAAGGACATTCAAGGTAGGCGACTTGGTATTGCGAAAGAATGAAGTTAGTCATGCCCAGCCGAGGGGGAAGTTAGGCCCAACTTGGAAAGGTCCATACAAGGTGGTAGAGGCACACCGGAACGGGGCATACGCGCTGGAAACCATGGACGGCAATCCGATACCGAGGACATGGAATATCCTGCATCTGAAGAGTTTCCATTTCTAAAGACTAATGCAAGGAAGCTCGAACACCAATTGCAACGTACCCCTTTTTTCTTCTTTGTTACCTTCGAACATGTGTAATGAATTTGATGTTGCAAAAAATCGGATTTTGACGATTATATAGCATGACGTTTATGTTTATGCATATTGATAACAATTGGCTGGCCTGATCACCCAACCAACTTAATACAAATGGCCGAGCACCATCTATGTTGACTCACAACTCAGCACAATTGGCCGAGCACCACTCGTATTAAGTCACAACTTAATACAAATGGCCGAGCACCATCTATGTTAAGTCACAACTTAACACAATTGGCCGAGCACCACTCGTATTAAGTCACAACTTAATACAAATGGCCGAGCACCATCTATGTTAAGTCACAACTTAACACAATTGGCCGAGCACCACTCGTATTAAGTCACAACTTAATACAAATGGCCGAGCACCATCTATGTTAAGTCACAACTTAACACAATTGGCCGAGCACCACTCGTATTAAGTCACAACTTAATACAAATGGTCGAGCACCATCTATGTTAAGTCACAACTTAACACAATTGGCCGAGCACCACTCGCATTAAGTCACAACTTAAAGTGGTCAAGAACCACCCACATCAAGTCATATCCCAATATAATTGGCCAAATACCACTTACATTAATACCCATCATTTTCAAACTAAAGCAGGTCCAACACAAACAACTAAATACCATTCCGAAAAGAGAGCAGTTTATAGACACAACCAACCAAACAAAACCAAAATACAACCACAACCTTGTCCGTCATACACACAAATAAAACATTTGTCCACAACTACTTTTAAACAACTAAAAAACAAAAGAGATTATCCAAGAATATCACTACAACCATATCGAAAAATAAAAATGAACAACTTACCCATCAGACTCCACTTTAAGCAACTCCTTCAAGCCATCCACTCCGAGCTCCCCCAAACTCAACAACCCTGCATAATCAAGAGTCGCGAATTCTTCCATTGCATCATCAACCTCCCTGGCACACTCAGAGGATGACCCTCCCTCCCAAGTACCTGAATCTCCAATCTTCAACTCCTGGCGCAGACCACGCCTACCTGCTTCTTCACCAGCCACATAACTTGTTCGACGGATGCGGTTGATCCCATACATAAATTCGAGAATCAGAAATACCTTTTCCACAATCCTAGCAGCGCCCTCCTCTACGACCCACTTGAGGTCTTTTTCTACTGCCTCCAAAGCAACCCCCTTTTCCTCCAAAAGACGATCTTTCTCGCACAATTCAGCATCCACATTTTCCAATCGAATCATCAATGCCTCATTGTCCCGGTTAAGCTTCTCCACCTGCTCCTCTACAGACATCTTCTCCACAACTAGTATCTCGCATTTGTGGTCAAATTGGCAAGCGGCAGCCTCCAACCGGGCAACTTGACCCTCCAATTCCACGTTCGTCTTGCGTAAACGGGCACTTTAGGCCAGAGCATTGTGGGCTTCAAGCTTCAAAGATTCTTGGAAAGAAGAAGAAGTAGACAAACGTTCTATCCTCTTCGCTGCAGCTGCCAAGTAATAAGCGGATTGTGCAGAAGCAAACCTCAAAGTACTCACCAGATTATCATGTGAAAAGCTCTCCATCTCGGCCTTTGCAGCCGGGGGAAACGCATGGAGAGCGAAATCAACAGCATTCTCTTGAGGAAACAAGCGAGACCCATTGACAAGCTTCCACTTAGGGACAAACGACAAAGAGGAAAAATCAGTAAACACATGAGTATCCAAATCCGCACCTCCACTACCACCAGCCCCAGAACCGCCTTCACCCCCGGCACTAGCATCAAAACCATCACCTCCATCGCCTCCAAAACCTTCCATCCCACCGAAACCAGACAAGATTTTTGGGTCAAAAGATAATTCCTTATCACGATCTCCACCACCAGTACTCTCAGACTCTACAGGAGTTTTCTTGTCGCCAGCATTCGTCCCCTCATCATCAGGGATATCTATTACGCCAAGGTCATCTTGCTTCAGTTTGCTCAACAGATGACGACGATTTACCCTCCTGATCAACCTGGTGTCTGGAGGATTCTCCGACCCTCCCATCGATTCCCACGCCAACTTCCTTTTGTTCGCTAACCTGGTAGACCCCCTTAGAATACCCTCCTTACTGTCCTGCATCGACTCAGAAGGTCCATCACCTTTCGATAACCCTCCAACCTTTGCATCCATTAAAGGCACACTCCCAGACGCGTCTTCATCGATCTTTTTATCACCCGAATCCTGTATTTCCTTAGCCCGCGTAACAATGTCCGGATTGCAAAAGGAGAACGATGCGGCTACCTTGTCAACCAGATCGATCTTGCGATATTTCAGTTCTCCCTTTCCCCATTCCTTAGCAAGGACATCCTCGAAAGGCACTTTACATGGGGTATCTGCAAAGAAAAAAAGCAAAATAAGAAGGAATCAAAATCCAGTCAACGAAAACGAAAAGTGGGAAAAGGACGATCCATACTTTTCCGTAGCACATAAAACTCTGGCATCTTCCCTCGCATGCGACATGCCGTACTCAAGCCTCCACCGGCCAGAATAAATTCCGGAAACTCCTCCGGAACGACTCGGAAACCATTTAGGGTCTTCACTATTTGCTCTTGATGGGGAAACAATTTAGGAATCTGGTCAGAAGCAGCACCGGTCCGATGATACACCGTACCAACACGATAAATATTAACCCACAACCATTTATCCTGCCAATTTTTAGGAGAATACTTGGGCTCCGGAATCAGCATATGGACAGAAGTCCTTCTATAGAAAGCATAATTATCCCCAGAAGCAGCGAAACGAAAGAAATGCTTGAACACATAGAAATCGGGCACGATACCTAGACCGCGGCACAAAAGCTCGAAAGCCATTATTTTATTAACAGAGTTTGGTGTTAACTGGTGCAAACCAACGTTGTTGCGACGCAAGACTTCACTCATAAAATCTGATGTTGGCAGACGATACCCAGCATCGAAGGTTTTCAGATAGACGTCGGTTTTCCCCTCGGGAGGCAAAGAAAACCCTATGTCGGCACTAGGAAAGAGAACCCCGTCCTCCGGTTGAAAACCATATTGTTCTACCAGAGGACCATAAACGTCGTCAGGAATCTCTTGTCGATCATGTTCCGCCATTTTTAAGAAAGAAAAGGGGGGAGAAGAGCAAAGGAAAGAAGATGGCAGAGGAAAAATAAAAGCAAGCAAGGACGAGTGAAACAAAGAGGGAGAAACCGAAAACCCTAAAAGGATAGCATAAAAAAGAGAGGAAGCAGGAAATTGAAAAACATTCCTAATGATGGAAACGGATAAGTCGCATCACTCACGTCAACCATAATGACGCCGATTTTCTCGGAAAGAGAACCGATACTTCTCCAATCTTGCTAGTCAAAACTAGACCACGTCATCGCCTTGTCTACCAATACTGGGGGGACTTGATAGTGTATCATACGGATACGCACAGCCACTCGCCAGCACGCCAGCGGCACGACTCGCCAGCATTTAGGCGGACAGCTAGCCGCCAGAGGCCTGGCTGGACCTCACTCGACTCGATAGTCTCAAATGGCCGTTTGCCATATGTACCAATGCCAGAATGACACGTCACCCGTAACGATCATCGTGCGATCCGTTAAGCCACGAACTAACCAGGTGGTCCTTGAACTACCACCTGGCCAGACAAATGAGCAAATCACAGTTAGCGGCAGACGATCGACCAATAAGGAAAATATCCGCTACCAACTGACAAGTGGTCCCCACACAGGTATAACGGTATATGATGATCATGCCCTGGGTGAGATCATCATCACATATCACCATTGTACTCTCATTCTTCCGTACTCAATCCATACTTTCCGACCACCGTGCTAAGTTAACCGTCGGAGAGCCCTTCCGGGACCGCCTCCCGGAGTGCGTCTGACCCCATTTCTCTGTTGTGGTGAACTTAGGTCCAGGATTCCATCATTCAGAAGACCATTCCGAGACTAGAGTTTGCATCATATATATATATATATATATATATATATATATATATATATATATATATATATATATATATATATATATATATATATATATATATATATATATATATATATATATATATATATATATATATATATATATATATATAGAGGGAGGATCAATCGAGGCCAACGAAAAGGTTGAGGTCGCGAGGCCATTTTTGGACCAATCAAATTATAAGGGCATATTAGTAATTATGTATTTCAATTAAATTAAATCAAAATTATAGTTTCCTAAAATCTAGGATTCTGATTCCTAAAATCTAGGATTATGATTATTAGTTACAAAAAAACTAATAAATTAATTTTTATTTTTTTAATAATATCAGATTATATAACGTCAATTTTTTTACTTATTTTTTATTTTTTATTTTATTAATAGATAGTAATTATCATTTTTCAGTCAAAATATATTTTCATTGTATCATTTGAGTTATACGATTTCAATCATTAATGATTATAAAACACAATGTACTTCTAATCATAAATGATTAGAATTCTAAAAATAAAAATAGATATGATTGTAAAAAATAAGATGATTAGAACACGATATAAAGATAAAAATTTCAAAATATTATTAATCATGAATGAATAAAAACACATCTAATTATAATCATAGATGACTACACCTCTAATTATAATCATAGATGACTACATCTCTAATTATAAATTAATAAACAATAACAAAATAAAAGTTACATCTAAATTCCTCCATTTCAAGTTATATTTATTAATTAATATAATTGTAACAATAAATGAATTCACACATGTTGTGTTTGCTTCAAATTTTCTTGTTGCACCATACACGAAAAAAGATGAGACACACATGATCATTGTTGTTTTGGATAGACACCTGCAAAATCAAATTCAAGGATATCAGAAAACGATTATAACCATATTAAACACAAATGATTAATGGCCATATTAAACATATCTAAAGTTATAATCGAAAATGATTATAACTGATGTTCTAATTACTTATGAAATTATATTTATAATCATCAATAATTCTAGTTATAATCATCAATGATTATAGCTAGAATTATTTCAAATTATAAATGTGTTTGATTGAAGTTTTAGATTCTTGATTGTGAAAAAAACCTCTGCTATATATCATCGTTATTTCCTCTACCAGGTTAGAATTATAGATGATTATAAACAATCAACATCATCAATTCATCATGATATATAATCATTTGTGATTAATTACCCAGTAATCATTTATGATTAAATGGCATATAATTATAAACGATTAAACCACCAGTCAATCATTTATGATTAAAATATATATAAACATTGTCCAATAATTCACGATTAAACCACAAATTAATCATTAATTGCTTTTATTAGATTCTTGTAAATGATTATTATCATTTCTGATTAGAACTATAATCATTTATGATTATAGTTATAATTATAAATGATTACGAGCATTAATTATCCTCAAGAGCTTACCCCCAAGAGACTGGAGAAATGAGTCATTACATGTCATTTGACTTGTTTTTATTAATAGAAAGGCTATAGATAACGATTACCTTCTTTCATTGAAAGATCAATTGTCATCATTTCTAGTTCAACTGCATGCCTGCTAAGGTCAACAGAGGAGAGAAAGCGAATCACTACCAAATAAAATTAGCAACGATGGATCATAATTTGCAAACATGTGAAAAGATAGTCCAAATGTGAAAATTTGCTAATATACCCGGGAGATCATCATTTTGTGTTGACTCATCCAGAAAAATTTGGATGAAAAAAGATAAAAAATCATGAAACTTTACCTTTTTGTGTGTAGGAAACACGAGGTGATATCAGGTAGTTTTGATGTTGCAACAAAAATTGATAATAAGTCCAAAAAACAGAGGTATAGGAAGACTTAAGATTTAATCTACTTTGCATTAGTAACACGTTCAAAACCAACATCATATCAAGAAAGGAACTTCTCATGTGCAGTTTCCATTAGTAATACATTTTAATTTTTAAGCATAGTGACTCTCGTTCCTTGATATGGACCCAATTGCATATTTTTCCTAACACCAAAAGTAGAAGCTTCTTATGTTCTTATTAACAAAATTAGACCAACGAATCAATATCACATCCGTTCTTCTAGAAAACAACGTATGAATTGATTTCAAAAACTCATCTCATAAATCCCCCAAAATATCAATAAATCGGTTTAAAGAAAAAATAAATTACTAACTACAAACTTAAAAAAAACAATACACAGTTCGAACTTGTTTTAGAAAAAACAAACCGGTGAGATGTTCGTTCCATTATTATTGTCCTCCGATTTCGATTTCTTGTTGGTTGCTTGTGTTCTTGTTTCTCCACCTTCTACTTCATTGCCAAGATAAACCTTCATAAAGATGATGAATGATAGTTAGGGTTTGAACACGCACCCGATTTATGGAAGACGAGGATGAATCGATTCTGTGCTGATTTTGGAATTGTGATTTTTGATAAAGGAATTTTTGGTACGTCCCTGATTTATGGAAGGCGAAGATGATAAACAAATTTGGATACGTACCTGATTTTATGGAAACAGAAGCTGATTTTATGGAAGCAACAAATAATCAATTACCTTAATACCCTTTTCTTCAATTTAAAAATTACAAATTGATTCAACTAATTTCATAATTTACATAAATGGCACCTTAATCCTAGCCATAGATCTAAAGATTTAGATGGTTATGATTCGGTCTCGCGATCTCAATCTTTTTTTGGTCCTCAATTGATCCTTATCTTATATCTTATAAAGGAAGCATTTTTCCTCTCACCACATGCATTTGAAACCTCCATGACCTTTCAAATTCCCACTTAATATAATCAATCTATTAATTTAAATATTTTATCACATTAATTTGAGATTTTTTTTCTTTATCCCACATTGCTTCACATACATATATGACCTCTTCTCTTTCTCTTATATAATACAATTCATTTGTTTTCATTATCCATCAAACTTGATCTTTCAAGTCTATTATTAATTTATGATCATTTTATCATAGAAACCTTCTTTTATCGCAAGTTTTAAAAGATTTTTACTATTTAGTTTCAACTCTAAAAAGTATTGAAACTCAAAAGTAAAAATTAAAATTAGTTAAAACTTTTAAAAAGTTGACTAGGTTGGAAGTTTATAGTACGTTGTTTTTAAAAAGTGACATCGGTATAAACATTTTTTGGTTCACCTATATGTATATGCGTAGTTAGTTCCTTACCTAAAACTTTTAAAAACTTGACTAATGTTAAATATTTATAGTGTGTCGTTGGTAATAAGTGACACTGGTGTAAACATTTGTCGACTTACCAATATGTATATACGTAGAAATTTTATTAAAACTAAAAAATTAAGATGAATATTACTAAAAAAATTGAACTTTATATATAATCTAAACGTATAATATATTAAACATAAATTCTTATCATAATAGATATCATGTTTGCATACAAAACTCGAAAAAGTTACATAACAACTTTTTTAAATTCAATTATAAATAAGTAGTCAAACATTAAAACCTAGAAAAATGCTATTAAAATCTATTATTAATTAGTGGTCAATTTATCATAAAAAATATATTTTTATCTCAAAGTTTTAACAATTATCCTATTTTAAAATGGGAAATCTCCAAAAAAGTCCCAATATTTTAGACTAATTTATGAAAAAGTCCCAAATTAATTTTTATTTACAAAAAAGGACAGGAAACTGGCTAATGTTTTCAAATTAGACATTTTTAACCTTTTCAGCAGGTAACTACATGTTTTATCTTCAATAAAGTCCTAATATTTTGGCTCAGTTTACGAAAAAGTCCCAACATGTTTTATTTTCAATAAAGTCCTAATATTTTGGCTCAATTTACAGAAAAATCCGGACATTTCACTCAGTTTACTTGAAAAAAATTACGTATTTTTATATGTATTTACATCTTTAATAATGTATTTATGCGTTTGAAAACATATTTTTACATATTTATATGTGTATTTATTTAAAATAGGTAAAAATACTTAAAAATATATACAAATAAGCAATATAATAACTTCATAATTACCTAACAATATGAAATCCAAACAAAATTTATAGCAACTATTATTGGATATCGTTTTTGAAACCACGAAATCATTGCTATTAAAATCTAAATTAGACAAGAAATTTTAATCATCTATTTTCGTTCAATTCAATTTTGTTCAATCATTTTTCAGTCTGTCTAATCATTGTAAGCAAACTTATCGAAATCCATATCTGTCATTTGGAATATATAGATGAATAAAACGTATTTTTTTACGTATTTATACGGTTAATAAAATGTATTTATACATGCGTTTTTACTTTTTTCGTATTTTTGACGTATTTTTTAAATTATTTCTACGTTATTAAAGACGCATTTTTAAGTTTTTTTACGTTATTAAATACGTTATTTTAAAGTATTTTTTATAAATACATAAAAATACATTTTATAAATATGTTATTAAAAACGTAAATACATGTAAAAATACGTAATGTTTTCCAAGTAAACTGAGCTAAAATTTTTGGACATTTCCATAAACTGGATCAAAATATTAGGACTTTATTGGCGATAAAACATGTTGGGACTTTTCCGTAAACTATGCCAAAATATTGTGACTTTATTGAAAATAAAACATGTAGAATTTCCACGTGGCAATGTAACCTGCTGAAAAGGTTAAAATGGGCTAATTTGAATACATTAGCCGGTTTTCTGTCCTTTTTTGTAAATAAAAATTAATTTGGGACTTTTTCATAAACCGAGCCAAAATATTGGGACTTTATTGGAGATTTCCCTTTTAAAATCATCGAAACTAAAAAGATGAATATTTAAATGAGTTAAAAACTATTAAAATAACAATTGAGTTGCACGTTCATATTAAGTCGTGGCCACAGTTCGATGTGTGATGACAATGTTGTAAACATTTTATTTCGTTTTTATAAGATTTATGCACATCGAACTTTCAAACAATAATCCTTCAAAGTTCAAACAAATATGTTTATATCTATAAATATTATAATAGATGTCATTTAATCAATATAGTTTAAGATGAATTTTTATCATGTACCACATTAATTTTAATTTATTAGAAAAAATAGTTCGAAGTGGACATCGGTTAGTAACCGTCAAACTTTTACGAAAACGATGCTAAAACTATAACCAAAGGTTCATGGAATGTTGCAACCGATTCCTAATCTGGTTACAATCAAGAACACAAAAGAACAAAGATATGAGAGAAATGCTTTAACATCTCTACTTATAGATGTATTCTTTCCTTGAAATTTGTTTCTTAAGCTATGTGAGATGAAAATTAAATTAGTCTCTTTACTTATAGATGTTTGATATCTCTTCAGTTGTGTTTTTAAGCGATATGGGATAACAAAATGACACAAAATAACACACTATGAAGGAAATTTTGATCCCACATCGTCATGATAAACCAACTCAATAAGCTTTTTTATTCTATAAATAAAGGTTCCCCTCAAGTTAAAACAATTATATAAATCATTTGATATTTTTTACTCTTGGAAATATTTCCAAATATTAAAGTTCAAGGAAATATATAGTTAAAATTTCTTATCTTAAACCAAAATTATGTATTATCGTATAGTTAAAAATAACGAAGAGATTTTTCTATATATATGTATTTTAATTTGGTATAAGAATAACATGCATTTGTTTATATTCTAACTAATAAAAAATTATCCTGCGCAATGCGCGGGCATTCGCCTAGTTCTATATATATATATATATATATATATATATATATATATATATATATATATATATATATATATATATATATATATATTATATATAATACATATATAAAATACAAGTGTCTTAATGCACAAAAGTCTTAAATCTAAAAAATGTACAAACTAAAGATGCGACTTGAGAAATCAGACGGGCTTGAGGTCTTTGGCGGGGCTTGGCACGGATTGATGAGGTGTTATAATTATATCCATCCATTTTTCTAACAATCCAATGGCTGTAAATATGTTCTGCGACATGGCACGGATTCAGCTTTTGTGTTTTCAATTCTCTTTCATTCCTCCGTCTCCTATTAAAGGTTCCTTCACATTGTCTTTGCATTCTCTCCAAGATCTCTAAGAGCATCCACTATGGTGCTTTTTCAAAGCTTTTTTTAGAGCTTTTTTAAAGAAAAAAGCTTTAACAACCATAGTGGAAGCTTTTTATTAGCAAAGCTTTTTCATATAACTTTGCCATTAAGAAGCTCTACCATTCACGCTTTTTAATATTTATTATTATTTTATTGATATTTGTATTTATACAAAATAATTAAATGTATCAAGATTTATGAAAAAGCTTAATGAAAAAGCTTTTACTATAGTGGAAGATTTATAAGCTTTTTATATAATTATGTGGCAATGACATGTCATAAATTTTTTTGAAAAAGCTCTTATAAAAAGCTCCACCATTGTGGATGCTCTAAGCAGCACCTTCTACCGACTCTACTTGCTGCCGCCGCCACCACAATCGTCCCCTATCATCTTTAGCCACCACCAGACACCACTGTTATCATCACCATCAGACATTCTCGGATCACCACTTAAGCTTCACCGTCGCTGCATCTTTTCCTTCTTCGTTGTCTCTTTCTAAAAAAAAGGATGATTTGGTCTACTCGCTCTACATCTCATCTCTTCTTCTCTCCCGAAACTCTACTGCCTCCATCAACCACGTATTGCAGTACAACACCGCCCTCCTAACTCCTTTAAATCGCAAACCTTAAATTTTGAATCAGTTGACCACAGTATACGACTGTCATAGCCACCAGAAAACTATCCCTCAGTTTTTTTTTGAAATCCAAATGACCTAAATCGAAGGTAAAAGGCGACGGGTCACAAGGTAAAAGACAGATTTTTGGGTCATAAATTTTCTTTAATAGATTTTTGTGTCATAAATTGCTATTTTTGTGTTTTTTTTTTCAGAAAAAAATGTTGAGTAATAATGAAGTTAGTTATGAATGACATATATTTTTCGTGAATTTTCATCTATTTTATCTGTGATTTTTCAGATTCAAATGAATAATACGAGTGTATGCCATGTGTGCGTTGTGTGGACATGAAACCCTTAGATTTGTTGTTTTCTTCCCAGGTAACATACAAAAGGCAGTTTTACAGTTTTATTACCAGGATACGAAACAAGCACCCTATGTGTTTGACAATATGTCTTTGCTATTTGTGTGTATTTATGTAGAATTTTATGAAATCATGTGCATTTGAGTCTAAATATGCACGTGTTTGTATCTGTAAGTGTGTATCCATGTGTGTGTGTTTGTGTCTCTGCGTAAGTATGATGTATATTTGTGTCTAAATCTTGCATATAGCCTAACTTGATTCTTACTTCTTTTATAAAAATGGAAAGAACAAATTTTCAACAGGAAAAATGATTCTTAATGCAGTTTGGTAGAAATGGCCAAAAGATGTACATTGTTGCGTGGAACTATTTAAGTGATTGATTCCTATATTGAAATTTAAGATATGATATACATTCGGTTAACCCAGTAAAACAAATTGCATTTTGCATAACAGAATAACTAAAATCGATTATTATTGATTTTATATATGGCTATCTACATAACAAATTTACTTGTGTAATAATGAACCACCAAACAGGTAAAAAGGTTTGAGAAAATAGATTATATTTGAAATCTTTGTATTACGCGAAACCCAATTTAGCCGTAAAAACAACCTTCACTTCAAAAGGTAGGGACAAACTGTAATGACAAAGAAAGCAATAATAATGCTCATAAAAGCATAAGTTGTTAGATAAAAAAATGTTATACTAAAATGATATCAGGGTATCTATGTTTTATAATAAATTTATTTTACTTTTTTAATTGTTTTGTACTTTGAAAAACTATAAAATAATAAGAGAAGTGTTATGATACAAAAATAATTTAGTGCTATTAACTTGATTATGCTGTGTTGGTCAAGCAAACCTTTAGAAAAATACAACAAAATTTGAAGATGATGGACAAAAGAAAAATACAAATTTAAAAGATGACTGACAAAAGAAAAAAAACAACACAAATAGGTAATGTTATAAATACGGATATTAATATTTGAGTGTTCATTAATTTAGTTCTTAATATGACGTTTTCATATATGTTTAATGTTATAAATACGGATATTAATAGTTATGTGAAAGACAATAATAGAATATAACTAAATATTATTCTTTCCAAATTGGTATTATATACGTTTTAAATATACTATAATTTTTGTTATAAGCCATTTGTTTATTTGTACAATATATTAATTTACGATCTTTAGATTTTTGGAATGATATCATGAATGGTTTATGAATAAGTAAAACTAGAGATGTAATTTTGATGGAACCATACAACTATTAATGTTAGTTAAACACTTAAACATAAATATATAAAAGTAATAACATATAGCATTTTATGACTTCAAAGATAAAATAACAATTATGAATATTATACCTAATCTTATTTGATTGCTTTAATTGATTTTTGATTTTTCGGTTTAGTTTAATCGGTTCATGACTTAAAAGATCACAACGAAACCAAATCGAAAGTTTAAGCGTACTTTTATTTTTAGTTTAAAACAACAATGTCGGCTATCAATATATGTTAATCGTTGATGATATTTGTTAATACATTATGTGTTTTTTTGGTATTCAAGATTATTAGAAAAATAAACTAATCACAGAAAAGAAACTATACACCAAAGGAACATGATTTGTTGCAAGGAAACAAACACCTGCCGATAAATTATTTTCTTAGATGAATTTTTTTTACAATGTGTGTTGCCTATGACAAAGAACTGACTCATTAGATGTTCTTCCAAATATGATATGTTTTTTGTATAAAATTAATGCCTACCCAGAGGCAATTTTGATTGATTGTGAAAGTATGATCGGAAGTCACTATTCGATGTCCGATGAAAAGAAACTAACTGTTGCCCGAAAATATTCACGTAAAGGAAATTAATCGCCGCCCGCTGCATTGCGCGGGTACACACCTAGTGTATATATATATATATATATATATATATATATATATATATATATATATATATATGTATGTATATATATATATATATATAAATATATATATATATATATATATATATATATATATATATATATATGTATGTATATATATATATATATATATATATATATATATATATATATATATATATAATCTATTGTCCAACTTATGAACAATTATAATTCAACCCCTGCATATTTAATTAATCCCAAAATTAATCCCAAATTAATTCCTGATTAATCTTTAATCAATTATTATAATTTCTAATTAATATATTAATCTCATAATATATTAACAAATTAAATATTTTTTTCTGATTAATATATTATCTCTATAATATATCAATCTCTCTCTCTATATGTGATCTTGTCCTCTGCTAAGTCATGAGGGAAACCCAAAAGGAGTGTGCTGCCATCAATTCTAACATATGTATCAATTGTAGTTATGGCTTAGACACCTTAATCCAACATAAGGAACATCATTACTCGAGTGAATACGTGTACAGTCAACTCATACGCAGAAAAGAAGAAGATTAACGAACACCTCGAATGGTGGTTGGCTGTAAGGTATTGCTTGATAGAAGCCTTCAAAAAGCATTTCACCTAAAGGCTTCGGATGCACTTCACACAAAGGGGGAGATTGTTGGAGCTAATTTTCTGATGAAGTGTGATCAACCATCTGAAGATCTTTTCCATGCGAAGCTGAAATTTTGTACCTGAAGATCCGAAGGATGTACTCTGGAGGATCCGAAGGTTTTTGTAACAAACCATATCCTGAGAGCACGTTGGATCTCAAACACGCCTACAATAATGCTGCTCTCCTATTGGCTAATAGTGATACGTAATCAGTTAGAATATTCCTTGTACTATTAGTCAGATATTTTGTACTATGGTGTCCTTGATCATGTATAAATAGCAAATATACCTCACTGGGCCGAGTGTGCATTTTATCACCATCATTATAAAACCTAAATTTAAATCAAAGCATTTGGCACCCTGTTTCCTCAATTCATCTGTTCTTAATTGTTCTTGTGTATGCTGATTGTTTATTGAATCATTTCTTCAGATAACTTGTTCTTATTGAATCATAGATTGAATTTCTCATCTAACACTTATTGTTCATTTTAAAATGGTATATCGTTCATCAAATAAGCTTCTTTACCTAAAAGGCCTCAAGTATGTCTAAAAATGAATTTTTGTTACTTAAACTCACGTTACAACTCATATTACTACCGAAGAATCAAACTTTGCATTTAATTAAATAAATTCATATTTTAAATGATTAATCTATGTATTATAGATTATATTTGGAATATATATATATATATATATTCCAAATATATGTATATATATATATTTGGAATATATATATATATATATATATATATATATATATATATATATATATATATATATATATATATATATATATATATATATATATATATATATATATATATATCATTTACTTATAAGTAAATGGCATGGGCTTAGAACCCAGTATTTTACTCATCGTTTCTTCCTAGCCTCCTCCAATCACACCTGCCACCATTTCACCCGTTACTGGTGTTTTCATGCCTGCTTCACAAGCCACCTTGGCTGTCTTTTTCCATATCAGGAGTTCCCTTTTAATAATGTGTGTTTGTTTCTATTGGATTTAGAGCCACCGTTGATAGTCGGTCCAAAATACTATTAGTTGGTCTTGAAGATAGTCTTCCTCACTATGATTTATTTCAAGTTTGATTTCATGTAAGCCTTCATACTCTTCTCTTATTTGATGATAATAGGTCTGCACAGCTTGACAGCACACGGCTTGACAGCCTCTAGACGGCACAGCGTGGCTGCTAGCTCTGCTTGGCAGCACGGCGTGACAGCACTGCAGGGCTACATCTCCAGCCAACCTTGCCCGACAGCACTGCAAGGCTGCTGCATCTCCTGGCAGCCTTGCTTGGCAGCACTGCTTTTGCTAGCTGGGCCTGAATCGGGCTGGCCCAAGGCCTGACCTAATTGTCCCTATAAATAAAACATGAGGGAACCCTTCTTCCCCAAGGAATGAGCCTCCACTCTCTCCCTCTCCAGACCTACTCTTTACTACTCTCTACACATCAGACTGGATGTACTTGATGATAATAGGTCTGGACCGCTTGACAGCACGCGGCTTGACAGCTGCTAGACGGCACAGCATGGCTGCCAGCTCTGCCTGGCAGCATGGCGTGACAGTACTGTAGGGCTACATCTCCAGCCAGCCTTGCCCAACAGCACTGCAAGGCTGAATCTCCTGGCAGCCTTGCTTGGTTGCACTGCTTTTGCTAGTTGGGCCTGAATTGGGCTGGCCCAAGTCCTGACCTAATTGTCCTTATAAATAGAACATGAGGGAACCCTTATTCCCCAAGGAATGAGCCTCCACTCTCTCCCTCTTCAGACCTACTCTCTACACATACACCATACACTACAATGGTTCTCTCCATCCAGGAGAAACCATCCCATCTCGTATACTATACTAACTTGATCGTCCGAGCCCGCTCCCGGGGCACATGCCCTGGGACGATTCTAACGATTATCTTCTCTGATTGTGACTAGGATCCAAGTCGGGAGCTCGCTAACGACACTAACCTCAAGAACTCCAATCCAGATCCGACACCATGACCCGCTGACAGATTCGATGTTACATCATTTGGCCCCATCTGTGGGTCCTCGAGCAAAACAGCCATTGTTGCCTGAGGTTCAACCTCACGTTAATGATCGTTACAGATCTATTCTTTATAGTTTTATCTCCTCACAGATTTGATCTTCAAATATCTGTTTGTTTCACTCTGATTGCGCTGAAATCATACCTATCTCCAAACACAAAAAACGAAACCCGTTTTAATACTGTGAAGTAGTGATTCGCAAGTTTTCGACAAAAATGGAAAAGGGGTTCGACAGCTTCTTCCCGCTAGATGTGGTGATTTCTACTAAAGATAAACAAGCCTGTATCGTGATCTCAGTATACGTATACCCTCGCCGCCACAAACGGTGTTAACTCCATCTGAAACTAGATTTTGATACACACATATACTCCCTTTCAACACAAAATTTCAGCTCCGCCTATTATTTAATCACCGTATCAATTGTCTGGCTAAATCCCAAAGTACCAATCGCTGACCGTCGATTGGATTTGACCACGGTAGCCTCATCATCGTCGTGCCTCCTAACGTTCGTGGTTGAAAGCTGATCTCGATTTCTTCAGTCAACCGGTCCCAATTTGATATCGCTTTATACCCTTAACCTCTGATACACTCAAACGCAACTTCAAAATCAAATATATTGGACCCTCGATTGCAATCAAACGCATACGCTCCTCATACATGAAATTAGATTTCGGTACATACTCACCCTCGCTTCGGCAAACGACAGAGTGTACACAATGGGACTGAAACACTAAACCGGATCACAATTCTTCACTATCTAACTTTGAAAATCGATGGTCGTGTTATCCTTCTCTCTCCCTTCATAAGAGAAATCCACTTAGGTCGTGTTATAGTATATGTCACCTGATGACAATCTCCTTCCCTAAGGTACTATCGCTACTCCAAAACCCATCATCAAAATCGCTTGAACTGCAAGAATAATTTCCAATCAATATCATTAAAAGTCGAAATCACAATGGGAAAAATTGGATGAGTATTAGAGACTCTATCCAGGAAATTTAGGGCCTATTCAGTTATTAAAGCGATGAGAAAAAGGAAGAGGACAGTTATGCACACAAAGTGCTCGATGAAATGCCCGAAAGAACAATTTCTTTTAAATCCCATTGATACCACTTCAATGCTCTTGCACCTTATCCAACTTGCAATAACGTCATAGAAAAGCCATTTGTTATGATCGATGCCACCAACCACCGACTCCCTTGCCCGAGTTTCCAAGCCATTCTGATATTCGTGATGACCAAGGATCCATGGAAATGGGTCACCGCCAATAGCTGATATCACCTCACGCCGTCTCGGTAGTAACTTTAAAATCAGCACATTCATCTTGGATTCAAACATTCAGTCTCCGTTTCTATCAACATGAATTTTCTTATTTATTTGTTGAGTTGAATGATGAAGAGCGGACAACCCGAAGGTGTTCAGCCATGGTCCTTCAATACATGTTCAAAAATAAAAAGAAAGGGAAACAAGTAGTGCACTAAAGATGTTAGATGCTATACTTCAAAGGAAAATTTCGCACATATAAAACATTTTGACACCACCCAATTACCGTCATTACTCGTTTTTAGCAACAAGGCATAGAAAATACCCTTAAAGAGGGAAACTTCATGTTTGTTTCCCATTTCTTGAATTCATCTCGGTCCAACTAATGGACTCTCGAGCACTATAAGTACGCCATGGGAATTGTATGATGCCACTTATGCAGCAACCAACACCTTTAATTCAAACGAAGCACTATCCCTAATCCCCACCCGCAAACTCAAAAATACACCCTTGAAAACACGCCAAACCCAACAATGCTCAATAATCATACAGAAGCTACAAGGCAAACCCAAATTTGAGAGCAATAATGTTTCAACGATTAAAAAGAATGCGCAAACTCTCCGACGCGGCCAACCCATAGAAGCAGCCCATGTTCAGACACCGAAAGATCAAACTCGACATTCATTGTTTTCATCATTGCATTATCAGCTTTCGCAAAAGGCGGAAAAGTAGCATAGTTGATATTGTTTTCATATCATCTGGACCCCGTCCTTGTCTAGATGCCACATCGGAAGTTCAAGATTTAACACCGTCTTTCTACTTCACCCCAACAAGGCCAACTATGAGTCGAAACTCATCAGGTTGTGGTTAAATCATAACCTGATCGGATCACTTCTGGTTTACCTACCTTTCATTGCTACTTATAGACTAAACCTATCTCTCTCATAACCGATACAAAGACACAGTTTCTCAAAGCCACATACAAAGACACAGTTTCTCAAAGCCACATACACATACAGTTACCCTTTGGCTTCAATGAGCATTTTGTAAAATGGCCCATGGTACAATGTATGAAGCAGGAGGTACATACATTTCACCATATCCTTACACTTACAAAAAATCACTTACGGTTTGCATTGATGCATCAAAGAATATTTTATGTGTATTCCCATAAAGGCCACGTGACATTCTATCCTTATGCACCACATTATCCTCATGCATACAGTAAATAGTGTAATCTTGTATGGCACTATTACATGTTTTAAAAAAAAGGAGAGAGAGAGAGAGAGACAGATAGAGAGAGAGAGAGAGAGAGAAGGAATTTAGTTAGCTTGTGAAAAATAATAAGGGATGTGCTTTAGCAATTTAATCACAAAACACAACCTTGGTTTGATTGACAAAATGACAACACAAAAGAACATCGATTATGCACATTTGATATCACCCACTTTGTACACACAACATTATTAAATGTTTTTTGATTCTTTCCTAAATATTCTTCAAACCCATGAACATGGGTGGAAAAACAATAGCATGTCAAATAAAATCGTCAAGGTTATACATAGACATTGTAGACTTTCCTTTTACACATAACCATTGCGACATTCCACATTCAGACTGCAACATTTTACTTCTTTATAAACAAGCAACCGGACCTTCTTAAATATTAGCATTATTAATACATTTAACTTCTGTGATTACAATAAAAAACAAAAATGAATAACACACCTTTAAAACAAGAATACATGCTACAAATATTATAAAAAACCCAGTCTCGTATAAGTCTGATTGTTATTGTCATTTATATACTCTACAATTCTTTGCACTGTATAGAATTGGAAAACTTATTCTTAATGATGTTTATCTTGGCATGTACGAATGAACGAGACATAAATGCTCAAACAAAAGTCAATATATGAAGCAACCGTGACATGTCCAAACATCCAAAGGATCACTCCCTTTCCCGCATGGCAAGCGTGTCATCATTTTCTCCAAAATAAAAGCGCGGGAGTAGAAGGGCCGACACAAAGCACGATGCAAAAGCATTTTCGGGTGTCGGCTTACAAGAAAAACTCATATTGCCCGCAATTATGTATTCCTAAAATACAAATTATTCTGGTGGAAAAGAATCAAACGACAACACTGCCGTTCTACATCGTGCTACCGCCCAGCAGCTCCCTTGCCCAGCTTCCTTCCAGCATCCTCCCAGCAGCTCCGCTGTACAGCTCCTCCCAGCAGCACCGCTGCATAGCTCCGCCTCCCAGCAGCTCCGCTGCCCAGCTCCTCCCAGCAGCTACGCTGCACAGCTCCTCTCAGCAGCTACGCTGCCCAGCTCTTCCCAGCAGCTCCGCTGCCCAGTTCCTCCCAACAGCTGTGCTGCCCAGCTCTTCCCAACAGCCCCGATGCCCCGTCCTTGCCAGTAGCATCACTACTCAGCTCCTATCAGAAGCCCCGCTAAGCAGCGCCCGCACAACTCTTGACTGCACTCGACAACAACCACATTATATGGTCTCACAACAGCAGCCAAGCCGCATAACACCACTTTCCATTATATTTCTGCCCGTACTGATCACCCGGCGCAGACTCTTTTCATGCTGGCTACCATAAGCACCATCCCAATGGAACTCAAAAGGCATATTCTTTCTCTTGAGTCGCTGGCTGCATCAACCCATGTACTAAAATGAGAAGACTTCAAGACTCGTGGCCCTAATCCGTGGTTGCGCGACCCTTGGTCCCAACCCGTTTACATATCAGATTAGCGAAGCCCCAATCCATGGTTGCGCGACCCTTGGTCCCAACCCCTTTACATATTAGATTCAAGCGGCCCAGTGCCCATTAACAGGACCTTGTGAGCCTTCAAGCGGCCCCGTGTCCATTAACAGGACCTTGTGAGTCTTCAAGCGGCCCAGTGCCCATTAACAGGACCTTGTGAGCCTTGAAGCGGCCCAGTGCCCATTAACAGGACCTTATGCCTCCAGCGCCCATTAACAAGACCTCGTGCCTTCAAGCGGCCCTCGGCCCACTATCTACGGTTACGTGACCGCTGGTCCTAACCTATTCTTATATCTCTTCCCTGTAAAGATCGACAAAGACAAGCATGGCCTTCTTTCTACTCCAACCATCAACAAGTATTTTCTCACATCACATCTCACTGCAACAAGGTTATTCTATAACAACGATATTATTTTGACGACAGACTCGCTACGTATTATCCGGACATCAGATTTTCTACTTATCTTCTGGACAACAACTTTTCTACTTATCATCCGGGAGGTAACCCGACTGTGCATTATCTTAACAGCAGCCTTGCTACAAGTCATCTACACAGCAGCTATGTTACCTATTATCACTACAACAACCTTACGGCACTGTCATGCAACTGCCTCGCTGCGTAATCATGGCAAGGATTGTACCGTATCATGTCGTATCAAGCTAAACTCATGTTTCGTAGATCCAACTATTCTATGAGATCCGCTACAACATACTACGACTCTCGTAGGCGAGGTTTGGTTGTTTCCTATTATATTTTGGCACGTTTGTTGTACCTAGTCCGACGCGATTGTGGGGACTTGATAATATATGATTTATATAGTTGTATTCAGTCCAATGCGATTGATGGCAAACCAATCACATCGGACTGGGAGGATTTGATGATAATAGGTCTGGACCGCTTGACAGTCGCTAGACGGCACAGCATGGCTGCCAGCTTTGCCTGGCAGCACGGTGTGACAGCACTGCAGGGCTGCATCTCCGGCCAGCCTTGCCCGACAGTACTGCAGTGCTGCATCTCCTGGCAGCCTTGCTTGGCAACATTGCTTTTGCTAGCTGGGCCTAAAATGGGTTGGCCCAATAACCTAATTGTCCCTATAAATAGAGCATGAGGGAACCCTTATTCCCCAAGGAATAAGCCTCCACTCTCTCCCTCTCCAGACCTACTCTCTACACATACACCATGCACTACAATTTTTCTCTCCATCCAAGAGAAACCATCACATCTCGTATACTATACTGACTTGATCGTCGGAGCCCGCTCCCGGGGCACATGCCCTAGGACGGTTCTAACGATTATCTTCTCTGATTGTGACTAGGATCCAAGTCGGGAGCTCGTTAACGGCACCAACCTCAAGAACTCCGATCCAGATCCGACACCATGACCCGATGACAGATCCGATGTTAGATCATTATTTGTTTAACATCATTCTAATTTTCCGATAAATGGAAGGTTTTCCTACCATCGTTATCGTCGGTTCTTAGTAACCATTTAAAGCATAGATATCGACAACATCAATTCCACTAACGACGATCGGTATAAAACTTATTTCTCTCTCTCTCTATACTGAAGGACATGTTTAATGATACATATGTTCTTAATCTTAAATATGATGAGCGGTGTTTGTCAACAGAACCACGGCACCTCGATCGCCTATTTTTTTTCACACACAGTCCCTGATCGTTGGATCTATACGGTAAATCGGAGGGTTTATAAACCGGGGATAGGTGAGTCATGACTAACACACAACTGGTATACCATTGCCTCCGTCTCTCCATCGCTCGTTGCCGCCTGCCCCTGACGTTGAGACACATGCTCTGTTTAATCTCCCCTACCTTCCGACTTCACATGACTTTGATATCACTGTGATACATATGCCTCTCTTGTCTCTCCTTGACGCTTTTATCCCTAATCCCTATCACCGCTCACCGGCACCTTTTACCGCTACCAACTGTCAGTTCTTGGGTTTGGACTTTCTTGTCACAATTTGAAGTAGAGCATCCCAAAATATCTAATCGTCGTCGCCATATCTCTTCTCTATCTCGCTCAATCTGATGTCACACACCTGGGTTGATTTTGGTTTGCAGGTGAAAAAGATGAGTAAAAGATTCGGGTTTGTGTCGCAAGTGATGGTTCTACTTAGATTAATAAAAGAATGACACATCAATTTCCCAAAAGCCCCACCTTTTTTTTTTGCTGTTCGAAATTTCAATTTTTTCCGATCAATGATTACGGTTGTTGGTGGAGCCTTTTGAGGCCCTGGTGAATGAATTCAGTGGATGTGAATTTGAAGAACGTATCGAGCAAGAAACCTCGATGCTATCTGAAAAGTACTACTTGAAATCCAGGGGTTTTGGCGATTTTAGAGAATGAAATTGAAATTCAGCTAAGTATTCTCAGGTTTGTAATTCTGGATTTGTTTCATTTTTCTACATTGCGTTTGATGTTTTAGTTCCAGCCAAAGCGTGACTTCATTTAGATTTTTATCCGATCGATTTCTTATATGAGCGTTCCTCCACTATCTCTTAAATTCCTCTTTCTTAGCCCTAGCACCGTCGCTCTCTCTCTCTCTCTCTCTCTCTCTCTCTCTCTCTCTCTCTCTCTCTCTCTCTCTCTCTCTCTCTCTCTCTTGATGAAAAATGCCGACATGGCTGAATAGAAGGTTTGTTTGAGCCCCTAAGGGTGCGTTTGGTTGTAGAAAATTTTCTGTTTTTCAAGAAAATTTTCCAAGAAAAATGAAAAGTTGGAAAACGCGTTTGGTTAATCAACTTTTCCAAAATTTTTCTAGAAAATGAAAATTTTCCGTTTTCCAAAATTACATAGAACATAGAAAACTCAAAATTATTGTTTTCCAAACTTTTCTATTTCTAAATTTTTCCAAAAATACAATACCTCCACACATATTCTACCCATCTCACCCACCCAACCCCACCCCCACCCACCACCAACCACCCTACCCCACCCCAACCCCACCCACCCACCACCCCACTCACACCACCCACCCCACCCTACCCCATCCCCACCCCACCCAACACTACCATATCCCTACCCACCCTGCACCTACCCACGCCACCCTACCCCACCCTAACCCCTACCCTACACACCACCCACCCTACCCTTACCCTACCCACCCCTACCCTTACCCCACCTCCACCCACCCCCACCCACTTCCACCCTACCCACCCCAACCCAACCCCTACCCCACATACCACCCACCCCCACCCACACCTACCCACCTCCACCCACCTCCACCTACCCACCCCTACCCCACCCCAACCCCTACCCCACACACCACCCACTCCCACACCCCACCCACCCCACCCACCCCACCCACCTCCACCTACCAACCCCACCCCAACCCCAACCCCACACACCACCCACCCCCACCCACCCCTACCCTTACCCTACCCACCCCCACCCAGCCACCTACCTCCACCTATCCACCCCACCCCTACCCTATACACCACCCACCCTCACTCACCCTTACCCTTACCTTACCCACCTCCACCTACCCACCTTCCACCCACCCCCACCCACCCCCTACCAACCTCCACCCACCCCTACCCTACCCCACTCGGGTGGGGTAGGGGTGGGTGGTGGTGGATGGAGGTGGGTAGGGGGTGGGTGGGGGGTGCGATAGGGGTAGGGTAGGGATTGGGGTGGGGTGGGGTAGTGGGGTAGGTTTATAAATATGTGTTATTTTGTATTATTTTAAAGTAAAAAAATAGAAAATGAAAACTTACAGAAAATACATATCCAAACGCGTTTTCTAATTTTTTAAAACGGAAAACGAAAACTCAATTAGATTAACCAAACGCGTTTTCTACTGAAAATGAAAACGAAAACTCCACTCCATTTTTCTGAAAATGAAAATGGAAAACAGAAAACACTTTTCCGCAACCAAACGCACTCTAAGATATTTTATTTCAGGGTTTTGAAGGTCATTTTCAGGCTTCGAGTTAATCTACTTTTTCATATGATTAAATTCAAAATTAAAGATGAATGGGTCGATTTCTGCCTTCTCTATATGACTACCGATTTTTCATGTACTTTTCCTATTGGCTTCTCGAATATCGCCCTTCCTAATTGAGGCTTGGTTTAATTTTATGTTTTAGCCGGTTTTTTGATCTAAAGCTTTATGATAACAAGACTTCATTAGTCTAGACCATCTATCACCGTTAAGTCATTACTAATCTGATCAATTTGCCATTGTTTCTTTTATCTTTCTATTTCTCAAGTGTATTGTCATTTTCTTAAATATATTTTAAACAATATTTATTCAGAGAGCTCTTATTGGAATATTATAAACTAAATCTCCATAGTGAAAATCTCTACAGACCAACTATACATATATTGATATTATTGGAAGACCGATTGTGGTTTTGGAAAAGAGTTTCTTTTATAATTAGATTTCTATTTGACTTTTGAAGGGTGTTCAACAAGCTCTACTTATGATGTTGGAACCGTAAGCCATATTACTCATGGTAAAATGGAAAATCCTAAATCTCTAGCATTAGCTTTTGGCAACTGTTAAGCCTTATATTATCTTTATTTTCCTCCCTTTTATTTGTATTTACGTTTTATCAGTGTTTTCTATAACTGATTTCAGTATTTGTTGATTAGATTTTAGTGATTCGGAACTTGAAATTTATAAACCGATAACAATTATTTTGTTGGATGCAGTCAGCTTAGAGGATGATGGTGAAAATGTAGAAATATTTAACCTTTTTACTCTGAAAATGTAGTTAAAGTTAGAACAGAAATTTGATTTTTATGTGTTCATCTATAAATGTAAGGTCCATGGGTTGCTGCATATTTTGGGATTTGATCATCAGCTTATATGATGTTATGTTGGTTAATGTTTTGTAACTTTTTTTATTCTTTTAAGGAAAAAATGAGATCTCACCTCACGCAAAAGTAGAAACTGATATCAAGATGGCTAAATCATCCAAAAAGTTGAAAAAATCAACACGATAGCAAGTATAAAGATGGGCATATATTTTATGTAAAAAATTTATTGGTATAGCATTTCTTGCTATTGGTGGCTCGTGGAAAGAAGCCCATGTGGTCATTTGATTTGGCATTGTGCAATTATGAAGAGGGTCGAATATGGTGTTGATGTTGTATGTATGTAATCTTTTCTATACCATGTTATGTAGGTTCAAGAGAATCGTTTATTCTTTGTCTTTATTCATTCCAGTTTACCAAAAAGAAAGCATCACAGAACAATATGGTACAACCCATTGATGCAAACAACCATCACTTTTGTGTGCTTGTCACTATAGTTGTGTTTGTTTTGAAGATGTAAAATGTCTTTTGTCTTTTTCCATGTCTGCGGAAGAAGACATAGACTAAAAGTCTTTTTTCATGTCTTCCGTCTTCATAAAAAAAGTGTTTGTTTTTTATGTCTTTTTGATTAGGGTCATTTGAATGTTGAAGAAGTGGTAAAATTCACATCAAACACGAGAAAATAAATAAGGCAAACAACGTAAAGAAGAAGCAAAAACATTTAAAAAAAGCAAAAAGAGCAAAAGATTGAAAATCCCAAAAACTAATTAATTACTGGACCATGTTATTAATAAATGTGATTTTATTCAATAAAAAATGACTGATCTTTCAATGCAAATCGGTGGACAAAAGGAACCTTGTGGTTTAAATTTTTAAAAGATTTCTCAAAATCACCACATATATGCTTTAAGAAAAGAAAAAAAAAACCCAAAAGGATGTATTAAGAGAGAGAGAGAGAGAGAGAGAGAGAGAGAGAGAGAGAGAGAGCCGTGGGAAAAGGTAAAGGTGAGGCGAGAAACTCATTCGCGTAATACAAATCCGGCAAAAAAAGAGAGGTGAAAACGCAACGAAAGAAGACGAGGTGCTGCATCAAGATTCAAGAAGAGGCAAAAAGGGTTTTTTTTAGGTCTTTTGGAAAAAGGGGTTAAAAAGTCTTTTTCATGTATTTTGTCTTCTGAAAAACAAACAGTCTTTTTGAAAAAACATCTACCCGCCGGAAGATGTTTTGGAGAAAAAGTCTTTTTCAAGAAAAACAAACACACCCTATATCTAAGCATAATTGTAGACGTTGGTTAATCTGGGTGGGCATATCAAACTCAAATGATAAAACTATAAACGTAAATAAAAAGATCAAGATATTTTGATTTTTTCAGGTCATTGCCAAATGGATGCCACATTCGTTGTAAAACCGAGTTGCTTTGTGGACCCAAAATGCCATATATCTATATATTTGATAATGGGTATTTTTCTGTCTTTTGTTTTCCTTATTTTTATAACAGAATGGTGGAACTTGCTGGGTGATCTTTGGTCATATTGATAAATAGATTATAGACTAATAGTATATATCTTTTATAATATTCCAATAACTTCTTCAATTTGATTCTATATGCTATTTTATGCAATTATAACTTTTCACAGCTTAAATATCTAGCAATCCATTTGCATCGGGGTATCGGTCTTCCATATTTACAAATTGGTTACAAGGCAAATGACACTTCTAGGAGTTTTTTTTTACCAAATTAACCGGCTCTTAGGTGATATATTTGAGGATAAAAGAACACGGGTAATTGTGTAGTGTCCATGGTATTATTTTGACTCACATAAAAATTCTTCAATATATACAATATATGAATTGTAGCAATATACATAGAATTCGTTACCATAATAGCTATCTACTTTTGTTTTGACCTGCAATAGCAATGCCATTTCATATCCTTATTCTTAATAGATATGCAGTTTTATTTCCTTACCAATAATGGCAACAAACATTGCTCTTTACCGATAATAGGAACATACATAGAAATAGAATTCATTACTGTAATAGCAATGTACTTATGCATTGTCTAATCTACTCAACCAAAACAATTTCATTGACATAATATATGACGACACTGGCCACCTTCAAATTTCCTAGTATGTATATATATATATATATATATATATATATATATATATATATATATATATATATATATATATATATATATATATATATATATATATATTGAAAAAGCAACTTATATAAAAACCGAGCTAAACCTTAGCAAGACGCTAAGGAGCCCCAAAGTACAGAACAACTACATTACATATTTTTAATAGCTAGTCTAGGGGTATTACCCCAGCTAACTCTATCTAACTCCACTTTATGAGCTCAGACATTAATCCACAAAAACGCTTCACATTGAATTTGAATGAAAATATCTTCCGCCTTTCGAGGATTATTGTTGAAAACCCAATTATTCCCGTTTCGCCAAAGTAGATGTAGCGTAGCAAAACCCACAATCTCCAAAATCCTTTCCTGACATCGGTTATTAGCTGCACAACCAAGCTAAACAAAAATGTCCTCCAAGTTTCCCATAAGGTCCATGTCAATCCTCCACCATTGTTGAATCATTGACGACTTTCCTAGCAAATTCACACTCCACAAAGACATGTTGAATTGTTTCTAGATCTTTTTTGCAAATATCACAAGTGGATGGATTCTGCACAATGTCCATCGTATTTAACACCTCTTTAAACGCAACACGCTTTCTAAAACACCTCCATATAAAAATATTCATTTTGATTGGAGCCCATTTATTCCAATAATTCTTTCCAATATTCTGTTGGTTTTTCTTGGTTAATTCCTCTCGAAACCAACTCACAGAGAATATTCCTTTCGGACCTCTTTTACATTTCCAAGCGTCTTGGATATTGGATAATCTCTCATTTCTAATGCTCTCTTGTAACATATCCAGCTCCGCTTTTGTTCCTCCTTCTCTCAGATTTCTACTCCACTCCCACCCCTCACCACTTTCCCCATTCTTTCGTACACCTTACAGTTTTTATTCGGCTCCATTTGAAATAATCTGGGAAATTTTTCCTTAAACGGCTTATCCGCACACCATCAATCTGTCCAAAAGAAAGTGTTTTTCTCCATTGCCCACCTCCTTTTTTGTGACATCCGCCTAAAATGGATTCGGGTCAACCCAACCCAATTGGAAATTTAATAAACCCTACTCGAGATTTATCGATGCTAATAGGATCATAACCCATACACTACGATATAAATTGACGTTAATAGCAATATAACATAGTATAACGTTATAACTATAATCAAATTAAATTATGATACCATATTAAAATTAAATCAAAGTATGATGCTCTAATTAAATTAAAAGAATCAAACTTGAATGCTATAATTAAACTTCAAATCAAAGTAGATTGTTATAATCAAATAATAACATATCTTTTATAAAACTCTATTTTTATAAACTCTACATTAAATTTTATAAAACTCTTATATTAATTAATATATTATATAAAAGATGCTTGTGTTAGTGGAAAATTATGAAGACCACCAAAAGCAAAAGGTTATTCCCATTGTCTCCCACTCACACCTCCCATCATCTTTCCTTTCGTTTTTCTCCCAACACATTATTCTCATCACCACTCAAACCATATCTATTATTCCTCTCACTCTCAATCTCGAAATTCCTCCTAGAAATCTTCATTTGTCAGCCAAGAACACTCCAATATACTCAAATCTCCATCCCTCTTGAAGCATTCATCAATGTATGCTGTTAAAAGTTCCAAATTCATACATGAAACAAGTTAAATCCACCAAACTATCTTTTTTTTGGAACCGGCAATTTAGTGGTCTCACCAGAGGGTACTCGACCCCGCCACCCAGGGCGGTTGGCGATTACCTAAGGCGCAAGGCCTTTTCCCTCAACCATGCCTCGCCTCTAGGGAAAATCCCCCACATGGGGTTAGTCGGATTCGAACTCCAGACCTTCCACCACATGGGTATATAACCCGGGTGCATCCACCCAGCTAGGCTGGACTTTACTTGCAAATCCACCAAACTATCTAAAACTCATTTTATACATAAACCTGATTTTTTTCAGAATCCCATAAATAAAATAAGAAGTTCTGGAAATTTTCAGAAAATAACTTATTTTTATTGAATTACTATAATTATTGCAATATAATAAGGCAATAATTCACATAAAATACCTTTTTAGTCAATAAATTCTGGGAAAATTCTAGGATGACCCATACATTGAGTAAAGTGGATTTATGAAGTTTCATACATTTATATTACTGTTTTATTCTTATTTTGTATTTTATTTTGTTGTAGATAAATAAATATAAAAATATAGTTATGTATGTTAAAAACTAGATTTTATATTTTTTGCACCTTATTAACATTTTAAAGAATCCATGAAAAAATTTACAGATTTTAGTAAGAATGTTTGCTTATTTGTCCTGATTTAATGATTATTTAATGGCTTAAATTGATAATAAATAGCTACACATGTCCAAAAATTATAAACTCTTATCAGAATATAATATATAACATTTTAATCATAAATAAAAAGTTTAATGAATTTATCTTAATATGTTCCTATTATTTATGATTTTATTGATTAGTTAATAATGAAAAACATAAGAAATACTTCCCTAGTCAAAAATATCCAAAACATTTACAGTAGGCTCAATATAATGTTAGAAAACTATGGTTATTTTTCCAGAATTTTTGGGAATCATTTGTTATTTTTCCCGAATTTTGTTGTTGTTTAATCATTAAAATACTAAATAAATACTAAAGCAGTTAAGAAAAATATGAAAATAGAGTAATTACTATTTTATGAAATAATGATTTTCTGATGATTTTAGAATGTTTCATTACTGTTTAGTATTTAAAATCATTTTCCTAAGTATCTAAGCATGTAAAAATGCATTTTTAATGATTATTTCATATAAATAATTGTTTATAATATATAAAATCTGTAAATACTTATAATTTGACAAGTTATTATTTTAATAAGATATTATTAAAATCTTGCCTAAAGTGAAAATATAAATTAATTAAGCAACGTAATTAATTCAATTTAAAATTCATCTAACCTATGAATACATTAATATTCAAAACAAAATTTGATTATTGTTAATTCATCTAATATAAGAATATGTGTCTAATTATTTTTATTAATACTCCATTCCCGTTTAGTAGTTCCTAAACCAAAACTATTAATTATAATAGGTTCCACGTCGTTTTGACCCGAGCCGTCTATCGTACAACACGCGTATTCCGTTTGGACTAATGTGAGTAATGTACCCCATATTTTATAATTTTCAATACTTTTGGGGTGTATCATGTGGTTCTAATATGTTCCAACTTCATTTTATTATATTTTCACAATTGAGACATTGTTGGGACATTTATACATGAATCATTATTTGTATAATTATTATTTGTTTACGCTACATGTACTTGTAGTGCATTACCATTTTTAGTCTAATCTCCATGACTATGTGTTAGGTCGGATTTGACGGTTGCGGAATAAAAATAATGTGAAGATCGAAACAAATATCCAAAGTGCCGAATGATTAATATTCAAATGTAATCAAACATGTGAGAGTGTACAAGGTTATTGCATAAAGCACCTACACCTCACATTGTGAGCTCTACCTAACAAATGACATAAACAACACTATATATAGGTAGGAGCCACAACTAGGGCAAGGCCCATCACAATGGGCCATCTAAGCCCACCAAACATCAATCCATGTAGGGCTTTGTACCCCAACAATCTCCCCCTCAAAGGTCGGAATGGATGATGTGGCGCAAGACGACAAATGGGCAATAGCGGGACCGAAGATGATGACCACACGAGATGTAGAGGCGAATCCGATCTCCTCATATACGTGAAAACTCCCCCTCAACGTGTCACCGGTCTTCATACAATGTGATCGTGAAATAACCCGCTAAATATGAGAATGCGCTCAATCGGAAATTTATAAAAACTCCCCCTCGACTTGAGCGTATTCGTCAATGCTCAAAAATTCGGCAATTGTTTTTTTTTTAAACAATATGACTTTTGGAGTTCAAAATTTTTCTTGTGTTCTTGTTCTTCTTTGTTTTGTTCCCGTTCACCAAAAAAAAATTTGTTTGCTGTGGGGGTTTGATTTTGTTTAGAGTGGGGGTCCGAAATTTTACAAATGGGGTCGTTGTTGTTTAAAAATTTTGGGTTCGGATGGTTTTTGTATTGGGTTCGGATTGGTTTTTGATGTTGGTTTTGGGCTGAGTTTGATTGTTTTTGTTGGGTTATCAAAGTGTTGGGCTGTAACAAAAATGAGGTATGTTCACGTGTAGGCTGAATTTGTTTTAATGGGTTAAATGGGTTTCGAAAGAGTTTGGGCTGAATTGGGTTATTGGTTTGTGCTTTTGGTAGAATTGAGTCACGCGTATTTGTTTTTAGTTTGACAATTAAGTCAAATGTGCACCTGCACATCATCATCTTCTACATTACGCCGACTTCACCCTTTTCACCCTTTTAGACTGCATCTCAAACCTGCAACTCCATTCTTCTCCGTTCATTGTAGACTTGCGAAGGCAGCCTCCCCACCAGCGAATCCAGTCACCGAAGGCATCACCCTTCGCCGTCTTTGTTCATCTCAGATCCACCCTTCCCCTGCGTATATCATCTCATCAGCCAACTGATTTCTTTTCCATTTGAACCCAAATCAAGGTTCTGATTTTTGCTTCACCGTGAAATCACCGGCAAAGGTAGCCGGCATCCCATCGGAGCCGCAGACCACCGAAGACAGTCACCCCTTCGGTGTTACTCTTCCGATTTTCTATCTTTTCATCTCCGAATTGAACCCGTCTTCCTTCTTCTCGATCAACACCGCAGACCACCGAAGACAGTCATCACTTCGGTGTCGCTGTTCCGATTCAGTTCATCAATTCCATCCCATCGAACCGAAGAGATGCAACTCTTCGTAGTCTATTTTCAATTCCTTTGTTCCGATTTAAACCCAATCCAGGTTCCGGTAACCATCACTACCCACCGAAGGCAATTTTTCCATCCACTTCGTAGTCAAGTCATCTCACTTCTCCGTTTCTGTCCCGATTGACCACAATCCGCTCTGTCTTTTGATTCAGCACTTATTGCGAAGTCAGTCTAGATCCATAATCTTCTTGCGATTTACACCCTGAACCACCGAAGGCAAGCTCTGAATCCATTGACTTCAGTTCTTCGCCATTGATATCGTACATACCCAAATGACCCACAAACAACTTTTTCCAACTTAAGCAAGCGATTGAAGATCTGGGGAAGTTCACGACGCAAAAATCACCGTCAAAGTCGAAGAACAACGTTGAACACCAAAGAACATCATCGGTAGCTCAGCACTTCCCTAATTTTCCAGAAACGAGTCTAAAATCAGGTGGTACCGAGTTCATTGACTTATATACATGTGATTTTTGATTTTCGCTTTGTTTTCCGATTTGGTTTTGAAGTTTGAGTACGTATCATCATCGACTTGATTCTCAGTTCCAGAACTATTTTCAATCCAAAATAAGGTAAGAAAAATTATTGGTGTTTGTCTTTGTTCAGATCCATAAATCGCCGATTAACACCACCAACTCACCTGCTCCTTTTACAACTTGATTTTTGGTTGCAGAACCACATTCTAATCTTCCCCAAATAACTGGTATCAAGATCCACGTACTTCATTTTCATTGATTTGGAAATCTAATTTCGATACAAAATCATGCGAGTTCCAATTTCCATTTGTATTACACGAGAAAGTTGTTTTGAATGAAATTTGGATCTGGGATGTCTAGCGATTTTAGAAAGATTGAATGCAAAAAAAAAAATTGGCTCGATATTTAAACAAATGTGGATTTGGAATTTTGGTTGTTCAGTAGATCCAATATGAATGTGTATCTTAAATAAATATGTAATCAAGATTGGACCAACAAACAATCATATTGAAATCAAATATTGGACACAGAAATAAGTAACGAACAGTGGATAAAAAAAATTTAAGCTCAGATCCAGATCTAGAAATTTAGTTTTGGGGCAAATGAACAGTAGCAGACGAATTCCAGAATCAAATGAAGGAATTCCAGAATCAAATGAAGGAATTTGAGAATCAAATGAACGGTAGATAGTAGGTTTGAAACAAATTTTGTATAAATAGCATGAACAGTGAAGATCCAAATAAATGAACAGTAACACACAAAAATTATAGTTCCAAACATTCATGAGAGACTCACCAACAATCTTTGAAACTTTGAAACAATCTTCAAAAGTTGTCAAATGGAGATCGTTCCCTTGAAATAATCGCAAGATCTTCAAGGTACGGCTCTGATACCAATTGTTAAGTCGGATTCATCTGTGATTTGAAGTTTAAAATTTGAAGTTTCTTTGGTTTCAAAAATTTTTCATTCACAATCCATTTTTGTTTTTCCTTTGTCCACCGAAGACATTTGTGAGATGTCTTCGGAGGTCGATTAAGATATAGAGGATGACTTTAACAATATCAAAGAGGAACAATAAATCTCCTCCATGTCCGAATCACTTTCAGAATCCTTTTCAGATTTGTTATTGACAAGTTCCTTTTCCTTTGTTTCAATTTGAGGTACAGCCTTTTTCAGGATGGGAATTTCTTGAGGCAATATTTTCAACAATTTATCAGCAGTTAGATGTTTTTCTACAGATATCAGGCCATGTTTATATGATGGATTTGTAACTTTGGAACCTGATACAATGGATTCGCATTCATAAGATATACTATCGACTTCCTTTAATTTGAACTCAATGAAGGGTAATAGTTGTCTATGTTGGACATTGCAAACATCAGCTGAATGATAAATTCTAGTAATATGCGCATATAATCATTTGGCAGTTTCACAAAATATGTTTCGCTGTTTTGAGATTACATCATGATTGTTTAGGAATTTTTCTATGTTTTCTTCTAACAAGGAGATTCTAAGATTGGATTTTTCTAATGCTAGCTTCAGGCTTTCTACTCTCCCCCTCAAGCTTAGAAGCTCCTACTCAGTGAGTACTTCCCTATTTTTAGCATCAATGAGTAATTTATGCATAACAGAGCAATCACGAGTTATTTCATTTATAATTGGTGCAGAATGAGAAATAGGAATTTTAAAAGATGAAAGAAGATTTGATACATGTTCTGGGATTGTCAAACGGGTGTCATTTGCCATCAAGCACACTTCCTCATCATCATCAAAAGAGTCTTCAAACCAAGTCTTCGGAGTATCAGCAGCAGTCATTTCCAATCCCTCCGAAGTCACCAACCCAGTACCCGCAGTTGCTTCAACCTTCATCATTTCCTCATCATATAACTTCTCCGAAGTGTCTTTTAGAAAACTCTTATCAACATCATAGGCCATGAAAGCACAATGAGATGGCTTTCTCACTTCGTCATCATCTGAGTCCGAAGACCAAACTTGATATGATCCTTGACGATCATCAGCAGCCATTAAGGCTAGGTCTTTGGTCCTTACTCTAACTTCCTCCATTTTTCTTGCGTAATATGCTTCATCCTACACTTGTGGTTTCTTTTCGTTTTGCTTCCGAAGCATGAAGTCTTTTGCAAAATGATTCTTGCCATGACAATAATTGCAATCATAACCAGAATCACCTAAGATCTTCTTCTCTTCGGACTTTTCTTTGGATGACTCCGAAGCCGGTTTTTCAAATGGCTTCAGGGTTGACAATTTTAAGTTCTCCTCCTTTGGAGTGAATATTTCAGGTTTGGGCTTGGAGTTGAAGTTTGATTTGTTAAAGTTTTTCATAAATGGCTTTCTAGAGTTGTTTTTGAAGAAGGGTTTCTTGAACCTACGATTGTTGGCAGCATAGAGAGCAACAGTATCTCCATTATCATCTACCATGTAGGCAACAATGTCTTCATCACTTGATTCTTCCTCTTCTTTTGACAAGAGAGCTAGTGGTCCAGAACTAGCCATTTCACTTCTTCAACCCACCACATCGGGTTCATGTGATTTTAATAAATTGTATAGGGCAGCCAGCTTGTATTTTTCAGTATTCTCATAGAATTTGACCATGAGCATGATTGGCCTCCACTCCTTGCGAAGACTGTAGAGAAATTTGATATTTATTTCTTGTTGGCTTCTTGTTTCTCCATACTTATCTAGTGTGTAAATCATGTTGCTTAAACGTTCATAACAGGCTTCTAAGGACTCGTTTTCTTCTTGCTTAAAGTTCCCGCAGTCTGCAAGGATTTCTTGAACTTTGCTAGTATGGAGGATTTTATCTCCTCCGAAGCGGAGTTCAAGATTGTCCCACATCTCCTTTGCAGATTTCGCATCAGCAATGTGGTGGCTGACAGCAGGACCCAAGCCACTTCTCAGTTCACACATGGCCAACTCTCATCGTTTTCAAGCTTCTTCATGTCTGCAGCATTAAGAACAACGGCTTCTTCTCCGTAAGGAACAACGAATCGACCAGCAATGTCTGTGTGTGGACCTTCAGTCACAGACCTCCATAGATCTTTGTCCAGTCCAATAAGGTAATCCTTCATTCGACCAGCCCAATAATCATATTAAGAAGTTACTAGAACAGGGGCCTTTGTTGCAGAACCGATGAGGTTTGCATAGTTAAGCATATTGGCATAAGTTGCTGTGGAATCAGTCATCTTGATGTATTTCAACTTAATCTTTTCAGTAAAAACGGGTGGTAGAGATTTGCAACAGTTGCGGAAGACTAGATCTGAGAATCAATTCAGATCTAGAGCTGAAGCAAACGAATTCGAACTCTATCAACAGGTTTTTGAGCTGACTCGCTCTGATACCCCTTGTTAGGTCAGATTTGACGTATGCGGAATAAAAATAACGTGAAGATCGAAAAAAATATCCAAAGTGCCGAATGATTAATATTCAAATGTAATCAAACATGTGAGAGTGTACAAGGTTATTGCATAAAGCACCTACACCTCACATTGTAAGCTCTACCTAACAAATGACATAAACAACACTATATATAGGTAGGAGCCACAACTAGGGCAAGGCCCATCATAATGGGCCATCTAAGCCCACCAAACATCAATCCATGTAGGGCTTTGTACCGCAACACTATGCCCGTATTCTTGAGGTACGTTATGGACAATAATAGCGCTATTGGGTTGACCACCCCGCCTTGAGACGCTAAGGTGATTGATCGCACGTGGTTGAGTGTGTATGATGATTAGATGCTCCATACTATATATATATATATATATATATATATATATATATATATATATATATATATATATATATATATATATATATATATATATACATATATATGTATATATAGGGTGAGGACTTATTGTTGTTGTTATCATTTGTTAATCAATTTTTGATTTATAAACTGTTATCTCAATAACACTTGCTTGCCAACTTCAAAAGAAAACAAATTTCAAATTATTCAAACTCACAATTTTCTTTAATAAAACTAGATTACTCACCAACTCTCGTAGTTGACCTGTTTTTACCCATGATGCAGATTTAAAGAATGAAGTTGATGAAAAGTAGGGTTTACCTTAGAAACCCACAAGACTATTTAAATTTGATGTAATAAATGTTAATGTATTTTGATTTGTATTTGTATGTTGTGGATCTTGTTTGCATACTTAGTACTTAATTGAATCTAATCATATTATAACATAGTTGTCATGAGACTTTGAACATATATCACGCCTTGATCGATTCCGCCAAGGATCGGGGTGTGACAGATTGGAATCAGAGCCCTTGACTATAGGGAATTAGGTTAATTGCCTTGACCTAGTCTATAGCCTCTAGGGTCCTCTCGTATGCTAGTTTATAAAATACACACACAACTGCATGTAACTCGCACTTAGAAAATCCTAGGAATACCTTTGTGTGCTAATTGCTCCCTTATGTGCTTACGTATTATTCCCGATACTTATATGTGTGCAAACACTTGTGAATTTTCTTCTCTTTCTCTTAAAATCACACACATACTCAAATGGTTTCAAAATAAAAATTTATATACATATATATTCCTTAGAGCTCATAGGAAATTAAAAGTCATCCACTCTAGTTGGGTAGGATCAAAGTAATGGACGCGTAGTAACTGGAAGGGGGAGGTGCCGGTAGCCTGAAAGTCCTGACTAGGTAAGCATTCGTATACATCCCAATCAACCGAAGGACCAGTTTGCTTACCTGGGGACCAAAGGCGAGAGTTCCTAAACCTATAGGCCAAAGCGCGTTATTCACATTACTTTTGAGCCATCAAAATACCCGACCTTATCAAACGTATCCGAAAGGATACACTCCAAAATGGCCAACTCATTGGACTATTAAGTTCCCTAATGGGCCTAGAAGTGGAAAAAACATGTGAAAACTTAGTATTGTGGGTGCCCACGCAATTGCTACATGCTTCACATTTAGTACCCATGGAAACCCAAAAGGTGCCCAACACTCCTAACCATGGCCCAACAAGTGTTTTACAATCATTTTACCCAACAATGTCTACAAACTTAATTTACAAATAACTCACAAGTCCATATGCGTGTTTCTCATACATGGCATTACGACCCCCTCTGTAACCATTGTAACTATCACCATATGTCCACCAGCCCGTGTCGCCTTTGTACGACTTGTGGTCGCTATGGCCACTTGGTGGACACATTCCGTACAACAAAAAACTCAGCGACCATTCGCTCTACCCTCAAATCAGCAAACACAAACCCGGTATCCAACTGGAACATGCTTCAACTGTGGTGACCCCACCCATTTCAGAAACACGTGTCCTAGGCTTGTCAATATCATTAACACTCAAGCCCAGACAAATCCAACAATGCAGGTTCCAGCTCCCAAAGGCCGAGCATTTGTCATTACCGCAACCCAAGCACAGACCGATAACAAGGTCGTAAATGGTACGTTTCTCATAAATGACTGCTAGACCGATAACAAGGTCGTAAATGGTACGTTTCTCATAAATGACTGCTACGCGTCAGTACTTTTTGATTCAGGTGCCGATAAAAGTTTTGTGTCTTTAGAATTTGAACCCATACTTCACACACCTCGCACGATTCTTGATGAAAACTTTACCGTAGAAGTCGCCAATGGAAAATACATTTCACTCAATGCAGTCATCAAAGATTGCACTTTCGATTTTTGCGGTCATAAATTTTCCGTCAATTTAGTTCCTATGGAACTTGGTAGCTTCGACATCATCGTGGGAATGGATTGGCTATCCCAAAACCATGCTGAAATAGTATGTTACGAGAAGTTTATTCGTATTCCTCTTGCCGACGGTCAAAGTCTTCATATTTATGGCGAGACTCGTTCAAAAAAGCTTAGTCTTATGTCATGTACTCAAGCTCGATCATATCTACGTAAAGAATACATGGCTTTCTTAGCCCATGTGGTGGAAACAAAGGTCAAAGAAAAGAAGATCGAAGATATTCCGATTCTACAAGACTTTCCCGACATCTTTCCCGATGACGTATCTGGACTCCCTCCAGTACGTGAGCTAGAGTTCCGCATCGATCTCGTTCCTGAGGCTGCTCCCATAGCCAAGTCTCCATATCGGTTGGCTCCAACCGAGATGCAAGAATTGGCAAGTCAGCTCCAAGAATTAACCGATAAGGGATTTATCCGCCCTAGTACTTCACCCTGGGGAGCCCTGGTTCTCTTCATCAAAAAGAAAGATGGTTCGTTTCGTATGTGTATCGATTATCGGGAGTTAAATAAATTGACCATCAAGAACCGATATCCGTTACCTCGGATCGACGACCTTTTTGATCAGCTTCAAGGAGCTTCATGCTTCTCAAAAATTGACGTCCGCTTGGGTTATCACCAACTTCGAGTATGGGAGGAAGACATCCCCAAAACCGCTTTCCGAACCCGCTATGGTCATTAAGAGTTCACCGTTATGCCTTTTGGCCTAACGAATGCCCCTGCCGCATTCATGGACTTGATGAATCGGGTATTTAAACCTTATCTCGACCGTTTTGTTATCGTATTTATTGATGACATCCTCATTTACTTCAAGACAAAGGCAGACCATGCGAGTTTTGGTTAAATGAGGTACAATTCCTCGGTCATATTGTAAGTGACAAGGGTATTTTAGTCGATCCCGCAAAAGTTGAAGCAGTTAAGAATTGGAAAGCCCCACGTACCCCCAAGGAAATTCGGTCATTCCTCGGTTTAGCCGACTATTACCGGCGTTTCATTTCAAATTTCTCAAAGATCGCTTTACCGCTTACTTTTCTCACTTGCAAGGGTACGCCATTTGATTGGGGACCCAAGCAGGAAGACGCTTTCCAAACTCTTAAACAAAGATTGTATGATGCTCCAATTCTTACACTCCCTGAAGGATCCGAAGATTTCGTGGTATACTGCGATGCCTCCAATCTCGGTCTAGGTTGTGTTTTGATGCAAAAGGGAAAGGTTATAGCTTACACATCGCGACAACTTAAAATCCATGAAAGGAATTATACGACTCATGATTTGGAGCTAGGTGCCGTGGTTTTCGCTCTTAAAATTTGGAGGCATTACCTTTACGGCACTAAATGCGTAATTTTCATCGACCACAAGAGCTTGCAACATATTCTTAATCAAAAAGAACTCAACATGAGACAAACACGTTGGGTCGAACTCCTAAATGATTACGAGTGTGAAATACGCTATCATCCGGGCAAGGCAAACGTGGTAGCCGACGCGTTAAGTCGAAAAGAACATGCCAAAGCATGTCATCTAATATGTTCTCTTATCTTGTCCAATCTCAGTGACCGAATTCGAGGAGCCCAACACTCGGCAATTACCGAAAATGACATGCCCACGGGAATTGATGGGGAGTTGGAAAGTAAATCTGATGGTATTTTCTATTATCAAGATCGCATCTGGATCCCAAATCGCGACAATCTTCGTACCTTCCTGATGGAAGAAATCCATAAAACTCGATATTCCATTCATCCAGGTGCTGACAAGATGTATCATGGCCTGAGAACCAATTATTGGTGGTCGGGAATGAAAAAGGATATTGCTGTATTCGTGGCCAAATGTCTTACATGTTCCAGGGTCAAAGCAGAACATCAACGACCCTCTAGACTATTGGTCCAACCGGTAATCCCCGAGTGGAAATGGGAAGCGATCGCCATGGATTTCGTAACCAAACTTCCCCGTACCACCAAGGGACACGACAGCATTTGGGTAATCATTGACCGTTTGACCAAATCCGCTCATTTCCTTCCCATCCGTGAACATTTCAAGGTCAAACAACTTGCTCGAATTTACATCGACGAGATAGTTAGTCGGCATGGCATCCCTCTCAGCATCATTTCAGATCGTGATGGGAGATTTCTCTCTCGTTTTTGGCAATCACTTCAAGCAGCCATGGGAACCCGCCTCGATCTCAGTACCGTCTATCATCCTCAAACCGATGGTCAATCTGAGAGAACAATTCAAAAACTCGAAGATATGTTGAGGGCGTGTGTCTTAGATTTCGGAGGAAACTGGGACTCTCATTTACCGTTGGTGGAATTCTCCTATAATAATAGTTATCATTCTAGCATCAAGATGCCACCATTTGAGGCATTGTATGGCCGTAAATGCCGATCTCCTATTTGCTGGCATGAAATTGGCGAGTCCCACGTGATTCGCGCAACAGTGGATTCTCCAATCGTTGGTCCTGAGCTTATCCAGGAAACAACCGACAAAATCACTCAGATTCGCAATAACCTTCTCGCAGCTCATAGCCGACAAAAGAGTTACGCCGACAAGCGACGCAAACCGCTTGAATTTACCGTGGGTGACATGGTCATGTTAAAAGTGTCCCCATGGAAAGGTGTGGTTCGATTTGGACGCAAGGGTAAATTGGCACCATGCTATATGGCCCGTTCGAAATCCTGAAAAGGATCGGACCAGTAGCCTACGAGTTGGATCTACCAATAGAGCTTAATAAAGTTCACCCAGTATTTCATATAGCCAACCTCAAGAAGTGTTTAGCAGACGAGAACCTTCATGTTCCTCTCGAGGATATCCAAATCGACGAGACAATGCAATTTATCGAGAAACCCTTGGAAATTGCCGACCGAAAGGAAAAGCAACTCAAAAGAAGTCGCATTCCCCTGGTGAAGGTCAGGTGGCAGTCAGCACGTTGACCTGAGTATACATGGGAGCGTGAGGATCAAATGCATACCAAAATACCCGCAACTTTTCTCTTAAGGTACTCTCTTCTTAAATTTCGGGACGAAATTTCCTAAAGTAGGGGAGACTGTGACATCCGCCTAAAATGGATTCGGGTCAACCCAACCCAATTGGAAATTTAATAAACCCTACTCGAGATTTCTAGATGCTAATAGGATCAAAACCCATATACTACGATATAAATTGACGTTAATAGCAATATAGCATTGTATAACGTTATAACTATAATCAAATTAAATTATGATACCATATTAAAATTAAATCAAAGTATGATGCTCTAATTAAATTAAAAGAATCAAACTTGAATGCTATAATTAAACTTCAAATCAAAGTAGATTGTTATAATCAAATAATAACATATCTTTTATAAAACTCTATTTTTATAAACTCTACATTAAATTTTATAAAACTCATATATTTTAGTGGAAAATTATGAAGACCACCAAAAGCAAAAGGTTATTCCCATTGTCTCCCACTCACACCTCTCATCATCTTTCCTTTCATTTTTCTCCCAACACATTATTCTCATCACCACTCAAACCATATCTATTCTTCCTCCAATATACTCAAATCTCCATCCCTCTTGAAGCATTCATCAAGGTATGTTGTTAAAAGTTCCAAATTCATACATGAAACAAATTAAATCCACCAAACTATCTAAAACTCATTTTATGCATAAACCTGATTTTTCTCAGAATGCCATAAATAAAATAAGAAGTTCTGGAAATTTTCAGAAAATAACTTATTTTTATTGAATTACTATAATTATTGCAATATAATAAGACAATAATTCACATAAGATACCTTTTTAGTCAATAAATTCTGGGAAAATTCTACGATGACCCATACATTAAGTAAAGTGGATTTATGAAGTTTCATGCATTTATATTACTGTTTTATGCTTATTTTGTATTTTATTTTGTTGTAGATAAATAAATATAAAAATATATTTATGTATGTTAAAAACTAGATTTTATATTTTTCGAACCTTATTAACATTTTAAAGACTCCATGACAAAATTTACAGATTTTAGTAAGAATGTTTGCTTATTGTTCATGATTTAATGATTATTTAATGGTTTAAATTGATAATAAATAGCTACACATGTCCAAAAATTATAAAATCTTATAAGAATATAATATATAACATGTTAATCATAAATAAAACGTTTAATGAATTTATCTTAATATTTTCCTATTATTTATGATTTTATTGATTAGTTAATAATGAAAAACATAAGAAATACTTCCCATAGTCAACAATATCCAAAATATTTACAGTAGGCTCAATATAATGTTATAAAACTATGGTTATTATTACAGAAGTTTTGGGAATCATTTGTTATTTTTCCCGAATTTTGTTGTTGTTTAATCATTAAAATACTAAATAAATACTAAAGCCGTTAAGAAAAATATGAAAATTTTAGCGTAATTACTATTTTATGAAGTAATGATTTTCTGATAATTTCAGAATGTTTTATTACTGTTTAGTATTTAAAACCATTTTCCTAAGTATCTAAGCATGTAAAAATGCATTTTTAATGATTATTTCATATAAATAATTGTTTATAATATATAAAATCTGTAAATACTTATAAGTTGACAAGTTATTATTTTAATAAGAAATTATTAAAATCTTGCCTAAAGTGAAAATATAAATTAATTAAGCAAAGTAATTAATTCAATTTAAAATTCATCTAACCTATGAATACATTAATATTCAAAACAAAATTTGATTATTGTTAATTCATCTAATATAAGAATATGTGTCTAATTATTTTTATTAATACTCCATTCCCGTTTAGTAGTTCCTAAACCAAAACTATTAATTATAATAGGTTCCACGTCGTTTTGACCCGAGCCGTCTATCGTACAACACGCGTATTCCGTTTGGACTAATGTGAGTAATCTACCCCATATTTTATAATTTTCAATACTTTTGGGGTGTATCATGTGGTTCTAATATGTTCCAACTTCATTGTTTGTTTACAATTGAGACATTGTTGGGACATTTTATTGTTTGCATAGTTAAGCATATTGGCATAAGTTGCTGTGGAATCAGTCATCTTGATGTATTTCAACTGGATCTTTTCAGTAAAAACGGGTGGTAGAGATTTGGAACAGTTGCGGAAGACTAGATCTGAGAATCAATTCAGATCTAGAGCTGAAGCAAACGAATTCGAACTCTATCAACATGTTTTTGAGCTGACTCGCTCTGATACCCCTTGTTAGGTCAGATTTGACGTATGCGGAATAAAAATAACGTGAAGATCGAAAAAAATATCCAAAGTGCCGAATGATTAATATTCAAATGTAATCAAACATGTGAGAGTGTACAAGGTTATTGCATAAAGCACCTACACCTCACATTGTGAGCTCTACCTAACAAATGACATAAACAACACTATATATAGGTAGGAGCCACAACTAGGGCAAGGCCCATCATAATGGGCCATCTATGCCCACCAAACATCAATCCATGTAGGGCTTTGTACCCCAACACTATGCCCGTATTCTTGAGGTACGTTATGGACAATAATAGCGCTATTGGGTTGACCACCCCGCCTTGGGACGCTAAGGTGATTGATCGCACGTGGTTGAGCGTGTATGATGATTAGATGCTCCATCCTATATATATATATATATATATATATATATATATATATATATATATATATATATATATATATATATATATATATATACATACATATATATGTATATATAGGGTGAGGACTTATTGTTGTTGTTATCATTTGTTAATCAATTTTTGATTTATAAACTGTTATCTCAATAACACTTGCTTGCCAACTTCAAAAGAAAACAAATTTCAAATTATTCAAACTCACAATTTTCTTTAATAAATCTAGATTACTCACCAACTCTCGTAGTTGACCTGTTTTTACCCATGATGCAGATTTAAAGAATGAAGTTGATGAAAAGTAGGGTTTACCTTAGAAACCCACAAGACTATTTAAATTTGATGTAATAAATGTTAATGTATTTTGATTTGTATTTGTATGTTGTGGATCTTGTTTGCATACTTAGTACTTAATTGAATCTAATCATATTATAACATAGTTGTCATGAGACTTTGAACAATATATCACGCCTTGATCGATTCCGCCAAGGATCGGGGTGTGACATTTTTAATCATGTCTCTTGGATCCAACTCCCTCTCATTTAGATCCTTCCAAACTTGAGTTATTCTTTTCCACGTATGCCCTAATCTAAGATCGTATTTCTCTTTGTCTCCAGTCGCCTTTCCATGAATACTTTTAACAATTTTCGTCCACAGCGCCTCTTGCTCGTTTTTAAGTCTCCAATACCATTTGACCAACAAAGCATTGTTCATATCTTCTAGAGCTCCCATTCCAAGCCCTCCTTCGCCTTTTCCTTTTAACACATAACTCCATTTTACCCACGGGATCCTTTTTTCTCCATTGTGTTCTCCCCAAAAGAATCTCCTGCACAACCCGTCTAAAATCGTAATAATCTGCTTCGGAGCCTTGTACAAAGAAAATAAATAGTTTCCCATAGTACCCAATATGTTCGTAGCAATTGTATATCGCCCTCCTATTGACAACGTCTTGCTTTTCCATCTAGACAGTTTCGTTTTGACTCTTTCCACCAGGTTTCTCCAAGGACTAATCGAACCCATATTCACACCAATAGGCATTCCAAGAAACACAGTAGGCAGCGATTCCACCTTACATCCTAGGATAGAAGCCATAGCATCGATCGAGACTTGATTAGTACCAATACCAAAAAGGGCACTTTTTTCGAAATTGACTTTAAGACCAGCAGCCCTCTGAAAACAATATAAAATTCTGATAAGATTTAAAATGTTTTCGACAGACCACTCTCCGAAGAAAATAGCATCATATGCAAAAACAAGATGGGTTAGTAAAATTTTGTCTTCACCGACTTCGATTCCTTTATAACCCCCATTTTCCACCACTTTGTTAATTGCGTGGTTGAGGCCTTCCATAACCAGTGTAAAAAGAAAGGGGTATATTGGATCCCCTTGTCTATGACCCTGAGAGAGAGAGAGAGAGAGAGAGAGAGAGAATTCGGCTGTAGGACTAGCGTTGACCAACACTGACAAAGAACCCGATTTTAGACATTCAAACACCCATCTTCTCCACTTCATTCCAAAACCTTTTTGAGCCATCATAGAGTCTAAGTACTACCACGAGACGGAATCATATGCCTTTTTAATGTCAGTTTTGAATATGAGCATGACTTTTTTTCTCACCTTAGCCCAATCAAGGACTTCATTTACCACCAAGGGACCATTGAGGATCTGCCTCTCCTTAAAAAAAGCAGATTGAGTTCTACCAATAATTTTAGGAAGCACTTTTTTCAACCTGTTTGCAAGCATCTTAGAAAGGACTTTGTAAATACTCGATATAAGACTTATCGATCTAAAGTCTTTAACCTCTGTAGGATTTTTCACCTTTGGGATCAGAGTTATAAAGGCTGTGTTAACACCTTTTGGAATTTTAGGGCGTCTAGCAAATTCATTAAACGCTTCCAACAGGTCTTTTTTAACTATCTCCCAAAATTTCATCAGGAACTCCACTGTAAAACCATCCGGGCCTGGAGATTTATTGTTACCACAACTCCACAAAGCTTCCTTCATTTCTTTTTCATCAAATTCCTTCTCCAAACTAGTCCTATCCGACTTTGATATCCTATTAGTAACCCCCAGCTCTTGGCTCCAATTGCACTCCTCATCTTTTTTAAAAATATTTTCAAAGTAGCTTTTAAAGTGATCTTTAACTTTCTAAGGCTCCACTTCCCATATACCTTCGACTCGTATACCTTTTATGTTTCTAATGTGTTTCTTTTTATTAATGTTCCTATGATACAATGCTGAGTTTTCATCTCCGTCAAGGCACCACTTGTTCTTATTTTTCTGAGCAATATCTTCATTGTCTTTCTTTTCTTTTTGGAATATTTTTTTCGAGATATCCAATCTTTCCTGCATCGTGTTTTGACTAATTAATCCCTCTACAATTTTCTTGCCAATCTCAGCGAGTTTTTTAAACATTCATTTTTAAACTCCTCTTCTTTTTTTCTTTTCTGAATTGCCCAGTCTTTGACTCTTTCTTTGACTTTTTTGAGTTTTTGCATAACAACAAACAATCTAATATGTTGTCCCTCTACAGGCTCTTCCTTCGAAGACTCTAACATGATGCTCTCGATTTCAGGTTCTTCCAACCAAGTATTAAAAAACTTGAACGTAACAGCCCCATAATTTCTCTTCATTTGTTTTAAGATAAGAGGTTTATGGTCCGAGTGCAATATAACATCACAAACCACTTCGAAATTTGACCATCTATCTCCATAATTCTCACTTACAAGGAATCGATCAAGTTTCAACATTTTTGATCCCCCCCTTTTATCCAGGTAAACTCTGTTCCACCAATCTTCGCATCCACTAGATTATTGCTCCTAATGAACTCATTAAACACTTCGGTAGCTTTCCTGTTGTATGACAATCCCCTTCTTTCCGTTTCTTCTCTAACTTCATTGAAACCGCCAAAGATAATTGAAAAGCCACTATATATATATATATATATATATATATATATATATATATATATATATATATATATATATATATATATATATATATATATATATATATATAGGGCCCGCTCCGATGATGACTCTTTTTTCGGTGAGGACTCATATGGACACCTTAAAATAATTGAAAAAAATATAAAAAATACAAATCATAAAATCGAGAATAGTATTGTATCATTATAAAAAAAAAATTGGAAAAAAATTATGGATCATTGAAAACGGTGAAGACTTCAATTTTGGTGAGGACTGCGAGGACAATTCTCGTCCACTCATTTCTTTAAGGCAATAACGTCAAACGTAATTATTGGATTTGACGTAATCGCATGCGGCGCTCGTCCATGGAACGTAATACGAACTCGAAGATATAATCATATGTTTCTCACGTCCGTACAACATAATTTAGCCGGGTTTTTTTTATTTTTTTCGTTTTCATTATTTTTAGTTTTTTAGTTTTTTTTTCTTTTTCTTTTTCGTTTTCTTTTCTTTTTTTTTTCCAGTTTTATTTATTTATTTTATTTATTTTACTTTTTTCGTTTTTTTTTCAGTTTTTTTTTCATTTTTTTTACTTTTTTCGTTGTATGTTTTTTTAATTGGTTTTGGATCATAACGAGTTTTGAATTTTGGATGATAACGAATTCAAAATCTCGGATCATAAGTGTTGGATCATAAAACATATTTTGGTTTTAATATTTTTGGACCATGTATATATATTTTTTACTATTTTGATAAGTTTTGATTCATAAAATAATTAGTTATAACAGTTTGAATCATAAAAATATTTTGGTTCTTAATATTTTTGGATAATGTATATTTTTTTTGCTATTTTGATTAGTTTTTTACTTAAAAATATAAAAATGAACACATCAGAAACCTTTTTTCAGAAAATTCTTTGTGCAAACTTACTAATATAACATCTACAATGATCCCTTAAAATTTCATAATTTTTTGGAGAAGTTTTTTTAATGTTTGATTTTTTATAAAAATAAAAAATAAAAAATATATATATTTTTTCAAATTTTCATGATGATGCTTGTTTTGTAGAGAATTAAATTTTAAGAACTTTGATTTTTTCAGAATTTTTGTTATACAAAGAAAAAAAATTATGACCCAAAAACAAAGTTGGTGGAATAAAAAAACCGAGCAAACAAGATTGTGACAAGTGTTGCAATGGGTGGGGTACTCGATCAGATTACTATATTACCCTTCTTAATTTGTCTTATCCACCCATTAGTTTTATTTTTTAGACAACTAGCTCCCTAAGCTTTTAAGATGTGTCATTTTTTCACAATAAATCTTAGCCACCCATTTTTCAAGATTAGAGGTCTAGATTTGTACTCACAGTCCTTACCGAAATTGGAGTCTTCACCCGATACTAATTCTATATTCTATATATATATATATATATATATATATATATATATATATATATATATATATATATATATATATATATATATATATATATATATATACACACACACATATACATATCCCCAAGCTTTTAAGATGTGTCATTTTTTCACAATAAATCTTAGTCACCCATTTTTCAAGATTAGAGGTCTAGATTTGTCCTCACAGTCCTTACCGAAATTGGAGTCCTCACCCGATACTAATATATATATATATATATATATATATATATATATATATATATATATATATATATATATATATATATATATATATATATATATATATATATATATATATATAAGCGATCGGGTGAGGACTTTTCTTAAAGTGAGGACTCGTGAGGACACCTTAAAAAATTGAAAAAAATAAATAAATAATAAAATGGATCATAGTACTATATTGGAGAAAAAAAATTCGAAAAAAAACTTTTGAATCATTATTTTTTTATAATGAAACAATGATCCACAAAATAAAAAAAACTTTGGATCATTACTATTTTTCAATGATCCAAATTTTTTTAATAATGATGTAGTACTATTCTCGATTTTATGATTTGCATTTTTTATATTTTTTTCAATTGTTTTAAGGTATCCTTACGAGTCCTCATCGAAAAAAGAGTCAACACCGGAACGGGACCCTATATATATATATATATATATATATATATATATATATATATATATATATATATATATATATATATATATATATATATATATATAAGTCATGGCTTAGACACCTAATCCAACAGTCTCCCACCTGGATAAGTCTATGACTTCAATTCTCCATTTATCTTCAGATTAATCAACAAATCTTAGCTTACTAGAAACTGCTGCCAAACTCTTGTAAGACTAAATTGACAATCAATGCTAACAACGAGAATGAACTTTTAATCAGTCGAATGATTTTATTCACTGTAAAAGAAATAAGTGCTCCAAGTCTTTTTAACGACGAGCAACTATGAGAGCATTACAATGATTATTCAACTGTTAAGGAGTACGTGCTCAACATCTAGGGTTAAAAGTGTTTTTATACTAGGGTCTAATTGGATAAACACATAATCCAAATAGTTATAGATAAGCATAAAACCCTAAACATTATCTACTATAAAAGATAAGTACAAAAAGTCTTCAGATAAGCTCGTTGACTTCGCATCAGCAGTCTCCAACTTCGCATAAACCCTTCGCTTCGCATATCAATCTCAGGACATGAACATATGTACTTCGGATGTCAAATCTCAACACAATCTGAATCCTAACATTCTCCCCCTTTGTCTTGAAGATGCCAGGTATCCGAAGTCTATATCATATGAAATGCTTTTGTCAGTTTCTTCCTTATAGATATCCACCACTTCAGATGAGCAATAACTTCTTTCTTCGTTTCTTCTGAATTCTCATTATTTACTCCAACCCTTGTGATCATTCCTTCAATGAACGTTGTTGGAAATTTCTCCTTTTCGTCCATATCAAAGAACAACCTCTTTAAAGCTCCCTTCTTCGTTAATCTTCCCTTGTAAACAACCCCCCATGGACTTTGCAAAATCTTTCCATCGCTGTATTTGCTAATTCCAATGAGCTCTTTGTTTGCAGCAGGTACGTTTTCATTGAACAGCTTTGCAATCTCGAAATCATAGTTGGAAAAATTTCTGAGATAAGCACCAAAGAATCTTCCTATCAGCTTTTGACCTCGTGTGAGTGCTATTTGCTTGGATATCTTCGTTTGATTTAAGCTGTAGAAGTGTTCCACCAAAACAATGAAGTCATTTGGGTTCATCAAAGGAAAGTCTGCAACTGTGAAGTTGCTTTCAACCTTTTGTTCACCCCTTCGTACATGGTAGGTAAAGTTTTGATATACATCTTCGAAGAGTATACCCATTTCGATCCGATCCAATGCAACAATCTTTAAGGAAGACCATACCTCAGTTTGATCCGCAGCCAAGTTCGCATGGAATCTTGCTTTTTGCTCTTGAATTTTTTTTTGTCTTTGGTATCAAACTCAAGGTCAAAGATGTTTATGGCGAACAATTTCGGATTGAATGGTACGTCTAATTGCAGTTTCGTTGAGTTTTCAGTTTCGTAGTACACAAGGGGTCTCTATCGAACATCTCTATTGCCGGGAAGGAAAGTGTCATTATCGTTTCGAACGTCCAGATTTTATTGACTGGACCCAGGATGGCATTCTTTCCCATACGATCTCTTGAAACTAAATACAAATGCCTTAGCTTTTCGTATTCCTCAGACTTCTGTTTCTTCTGTTCTGCTTTTGATAGCTCTTGCACTATCTTCTTTCCCTTATCAACCGAAGGACCTGTCTCTGGAGGTACTTGAGAACTTGTAATTATTGTTGATGAAGCAAAAGGTGCAGAGCTCTGTCCGATTTTGATTCCACTGGTGAATCGTTTGATCAGGCTGGAAGTGGATCCGGTGGTAATCAGAGTTGTTGTAGAGATGGTTGTGTATAATGGAGCTGAGGTGAAGCCAAAAAATGGCTTTGTTACTTGAGCTGTTGTGATGGTTGACGTTTGAGTTAGTGGTGCGAGGGTTGTAATTGTCGCTGTTGGTGCAAAGGTGGTAATTGTTGCTGTTGGTACGAAGGTGGTAGTGGTTTGTCTTCTGGTTGGTCGAGAACCTTCTCCCCCTTGTGACGAAGGCACAGAGGGCCTCGGAGCACCAGGTAACCGACTCACCAGAGAGAGTAAGGGTGCAATGTCCTTTAGGATTGAGTCAGTGGTTTGGGACACCAAGATATTCATCTGTTGTTGAGTAATGTTGTTGGCTTCTTTGTATGCCTGGAACTCATGCACCATCGGTTCGTACTCAGCGATTGTCTATTTCGCAGCATTAAGATTCATCCGAAGGCTTGTTAATTGAACATCAAATTCCTCAGCGCTTCGTTTGGATAGATTATCAACCGAAGTGGTCAATGCAGCAAGCTTGGCTTGTACATTAGTGTGTGCAGAATCGAGCTTGGTTAGGACGTTTTTAAGGCTTGCATTGTGCTGATCCTGGAGATGCTGCATTTTGTCTTCCAACATCTTTTCAACAGATTTGCATCTGAGGTCTATTTTCTCCAGGACATTTCTAGTCATTTGTTTAACATCGGTTTCGACTAGCTTGACCGCTTCATCAATCTTTTTTTGAACCTTCCCAGTGATTGATTCCTCAAAGGATGTTAGAGAAGTCACCAGAGCCTCAGAGGTAACCACCGACGCTTTGTCCGAAGAGTAGGTGGTCTGGGCTTGTATTAGAATATTGAGTTTCGCATTGAGTTGTCGAAACTGCTTCATGGAGACTAGACTGGTGTCGGGTTCATCATCATCTTCATCTTGGATATTGATTGGTGCCGTCTCGAAGTAATCTTCCTCTCGTTTATCACTTTCATGGGAGGATCGTGAGTCGGCAAGATCATCCATGAAAAATGAATGTAATGGAGGAGGGATCGCAGTTGTTGTTGTGAAGATGGATGTTGTTTTCGTTGGCGGTGAAGTTGGAGTATCTTTGACGAACTGATCATCCGATGTGAGATGTGCGTCCACATTAGATGTGTTCACAGAGGTCTCAACATGACTTGTCTCCACATTAGATGTTTCAATAGAGGTCATATGTGTAGTCACCATCGGATTTTCAGTTGTTGTAATAAGTGGAGTTTCAGGCGGTACCGTAGTAGTTGTCGTTCCGGTTGGAGATGGTGGTGTGATGGTATCAGCCTGAATCGTGTTGTCTTCCTCTTCCTCTTCATCTTCATCTTCATCTTCGGATCGAGGAGTGGATGGTCTAGAAGTCTGAATTTGTTTCTTGTTTGCTGGTTTAACTTCCTGAGTCTTCTTCCTGGTTCGTGTCTTCTTGGCTGGGACTTCGGATGGTTCAGCTTGTCCCTTGCGTTTGCCACCCTTGGCCTTAGGAAGTTCGGATTCTGTGACCCTTGTGAAGACTCGGAGGGGTGCAGGTGTGGTGACTGTCTCGTGGTAGTCAATCAAGGTTTGATTGTCATCAGGAACCTTGCACAACATCGGCTCTGGAATTTGGGCGATGAAGTCCATCCTTTCATTCGAATTTGCACCAGATGGGACTTGGACAATACTGAAGTCATGAACAGGCAGATCCGAAGGGACTGGTACTTTTTCATGGGCATACGTAGCTTGGACGATAATTCCCCAGAAACGTGTTGAAGCGATGTCTGTGGCTCGCTTCGCATGATTCAGGTAGGTTGTGAAGTCCGTCCACATGATCGAAGCATAGTCGACAGGAACGTTGTAGTAGATCCCATAGTGAAGTTGCAGGAAAGTGTAGGCTGCAGAATCAAGACCCGAAGTCCTTCCTGAGATACTTCGTAGGATAACACTGAAAAAGTATCCCCAGATTGAAGGAAGTCTGTTTTTCTTGAAGGAACTCATGGATCGAGTTATTGGGGTATGACCCATCTCATTTAGCATGTTCAGGATTTCAGACTGAGACGCAATCTAAAACCGTCCAGACACTGGTAGATGAAGGATTTTTGCAAATTGGTCTTTCTTTACAGTAATCGTCTTCTTGTGGTCGTTAGTGGTGAGAATGTCAAAAGAAATCGATTGACCATCGGCATTAAGACGTGCTGTATGGTGTGCCCTGTTGACCCATAGCTTTGGAACTTGAGGAGTTGCTGTCATGGCGTATGAAAGTGGTGAATGTTGAAGACATAGCACCAGCATTGACATCGGTAGAGAGTAAGCCTCAGGGTCAAGGTTTGCAATATGGTTTGCAGACATGGAATTCAGTTCAGGGACGGAATCGACATCATCGGTGGCCATTTTAACGATTTTGAGGAGGGAGACTTGGGAGAATTTTGGGAAATTTTGATTGTAGTTGCAGAGGTTAAGAAAGCGGAAGGGATGAATGTGGGTGTTGCCTGGGTTATATACGGGTGTGATTGAAGGGTTTTCTAGCAAACAATGAACAAATAATTTCTTATGGTTCACATGTAACCCTAGAAAGATCTATGTTTTCTTCTATGAAGATAATAAACTAAAATCCTAAAGCCAACAATTATTTCTAAAGATCAAATAAGAAATTAACCAACCTTTTGATCTTGTTCTTGAAGCTAGCAGCAAAGAGATCCTGCCTCAAATGAAGTCACACCCAAGCAATGGAGAAGACAGTCCAGCAGAGTATTATTGGTGAAAAAATGGCGTAGAAAAGGAGGAGCCAGGTGCCTCCTTTTATAGCCTCCAAGGGTTACAGCTGAAACCCTAAGGAGCCTCCTTAGTGGGCAAGTTAGTATTCAACTATTGAATAATTACATAACCAGTCCCTGTCCACTGGCCAGTTAGTATTCAACTATTGAATAATTACATAACCAGTCCCTGCACCTTTAATTAATTAATTTAATCATTGAATTAAATCCAATCAATTCTAGATTAAATCTTAATTAATTATTATAGTTTCTAATTAATATATTAACACTTAAATATATTAATAAACCATTTAATTAATTCTATTGATTCATTAAACAATTAATAAATCAACCTTTTACTCTACCGAACTCTATCCTAACCTCCAGCTATGACGACAACCCAAATGGACTTTGCTTCAATTAACAAGATAAATATAAATATAAAGTCATGGCTTAGACACCTAATCCAACAGTCTCCCACTTGGATAAGTCTATGACTTTAATTTATCTTCTAATTAATAAACAACCTGCAGCTTCCAGGAAACTGCTGCCGAACTCTGACTCAGTCAGTTCTGTCCATAGATAAGTGATCATATGATCCTTCGTCCAACAAGATATTTTCTGACACGAGACATGGATTGAGATCAATCTCTGTCCGATACTCTGTTTCCCGATTTCCGATTCTGCTTATGACTTTCAGACTTCTAATTGAACACATCAATTTAGTCCAGGCTGGACAGCACTTTAGTCAACTTCAAAATCATCGAGCGGCCTACAGAGATATCTGTTTCCCATCAGAGTCAAGGAACGAATAAGCTTCGACTCATATGCTTGTGTCTTTTACTTATAAAATCGTATACAACAATGCGTTTTATAACATCGAGTTACCGATGCGTTTACGTATTATCAATGCACAACCGACTCGTAAATTTCAACTCATATGTCTCCGCTTCAAGATCATACGATATTATCGTCTCAACATTGCTCGTGATGTAATCCATGAAGCAATCTATTGAGCGCGGGTTTATCCAATACTCAAATCTCTATTTCTAAGTACTCATGAACGTTGTAGCAGTCTTACTGCAATGTCTAACTCCTTAGACAATCTACAAACCAATTCACGGCAGTCTTCGTTTATACTTACTCCCGAAAAGTATGAGCGACTGTGGACTTTTGAATAATTAAATTATTCGGGAAGTGAAACATGAAAAATTGAAACATAAAATCTGACTGGTGGCTACTCGTGCCTAATTACCAAGTCTCCACGAGGTAATCACCAAGTCGAATTTTACATAAAACTATTATCGTTTTCTAGATTCCTATTAAACTTTTTAATTCGTGTTATGTATCTATGTCTACTTGACCTTTCACTCTTTCCATGTATTCAAATGTTATACATTTATACACTTCATCCGATCGGATATCCTTCCGATGATATTTCAATTTTGGTCATACTGTCATTCTTACTAACAACTCCATTTTATATACTGTGACTTTCCATGGTTCTCGGGATCTTTAGTTCACATGACTGCACCCTAAGACTATTTTGAGGTGTTACGATGTGCCGGTGAGCCACACGCGCTCCATCGGAATGCCAATGAAATTCTTTAACCATTAAGTCCTTATTTGAAAACTTTTTTCAAATTGTTATCAACATTCACCCCAGTCATTTTCCAATGACTTCTCACGTATGTACAAAATCCATTAAGTATTCCCAGCCAGGTCATAACCTGAATCTGATTCAGTATGCTCTAAGCATCAAGTCATCAAGACATGTTCATGACACTTCTGATTGATCCAAGAAACTTGTTGGATTCGATCCAGTCCTATTCCAAACTCTTTTAGAATCTAAGGATTACTTATAATCCTTGTGTCATGATTTTCAATAACTATTTCCTTTCGGAGACTCTTTTCCATGCATCTTGAATCTTATCAAGATCATGCTTACTATGGCTAGGTCTATACTGATGACATCATCTATCTGATATATGTTATTGGATTATGTGAGTATGTTGCACCTTTTATATCTCTCATGCCAAATCATCACACTTTGCAATAACAGGAAAGTCCTTTCCTGAGATGTGCATCTTGAGTCTCATCAAGATCATCTTGGCAGAGTTTCGATCTATCTCATAGACGTTTGTAACCACCTGAGCATGCCGTATCTTTATTAAGTCTTTCATAGCGATCCGTCTCTTAACACCAAGTCATTACACTTTGTAATGAAAAGAGACATTTCCTAGAAACATTATGTAACACACATATTGAGATAGATAACAGCAATACTCCCACTAGCTTTGACACGGTTATGGACTATTCACAAAATCCAGAGCTTATGGCACATTTTGAGAATCCAAACCTTTCTGACATCTTAACGGATATCTTTCAGCTCTTTCTCAAAATCCAATCCTTTGGCATATTTTGAGAATCTGAATATCCTTTCTTGCGAGATGCCCATGGGGTAATCTCGGGCCCATGTACCTTTATACTGGCATACTCTTTGTGAGTCCCCATTAGTGTGCCGGTGATCCACACGCGCTCCACAAACGACTTAAAATATGCAGTGTCCTTTCGGATTTCATCTTCTATTGAGAGTGCTTCTCCCGGAATCAATTACTTGACTCTGGGTATCGTCTCACTCAACCAGATGTTCTGAAGGTACGTTTCTGTCCATGCTGCTTTCTTTTGATGATTCGATTACTCCCACTGGTTTTTAGACCAGGTGTAAAATCAATCAAAATGCCACATAGATTGTATGTCGTCCTAAGGTTCTCTTAATTGGCAGCAACCGGGCTCACCAATGCTTCCAAGTAGTCGGATTGTAAATCCGTACCAACTATAGTGTTTTACCACTAATCGGTATGTCACCCTGATCATAACTACTTATGATGGTGATCAGTACTACCGGTCAAGAGAAGGTAATGTCAGAATTTTTAAAACAAAAATCTGATTTCTGCTCTAAGTCTAGTGATGACTAAAGGTTATTTCACTTGGCTAATCCTGAACTCATTCAGGACTGTCCCAACTCCCACTGTTTGCTTAAAACATGAGTTCTTTCTAAAAGAGCTCTTTCCTTTCCAAGTACAGCGGGATAGCTAGTGAAATGACATTTCTGATTGTGTTCAGGCTGGTCATGAGGTTCGGACGAACACTACAAGACCCTGGGCTTTTAATGTACAAGTGGGACAATCCAAGCTTTACATTTCAGACAGTGTCTGCAAAACCTACTTAGTCGAAGGATGTGGTTGGAATATGGTTTATATGATCTGACTGGTATAGTATTCAATTTATTGGAAACTAATTGTCAATGTATCTCATACATCGAGGATCGAACTGTTTCGACCAATGCTCCATCATCTTCCTTAAACACATTATAACTATTAATGTTCTCGGAAGAAAATAACTGTGAAACATTTTTCCCAGTTTATGTTGTCACTCAGGTTCTGTGGATCTTGTACTTCCTTTGAAGTCCTTGAACTGTTCAAGGTTTCAATCCAATCGCTTATTCTGATAAGCGAAGTCATATTCGTCATACCGAATGATAAATATTGTGAAGTACAAACAATTGTGTTCTTTTTGAAGATTCGAGCAATACACAGCAACTGATGTGTTCGTTGCTTCTAATCTCAATCTCTTTTACATCTCTATGTAAACTTATGACTTTGTTAATTCTGTTCAAGACTTGCAATCTTCAGTTAACTCTAAGTCAGCTGATTCCAAAATCCTATCCTTTGGATCTTTGGGTGATTCATTTCTTGCCACATGTGCTTTATAAAAAACTTAATCATCATTTGACTCTAAGTCAAATGATTCCAAAGTCCTGTCCAACTGGATCTTTGGTTGATTCGTTTCTTGACACATTAAGAACTCAACTCATCAAGTGACCCTAAGTCAAGTGATTCCAAAGTCCTGTCCAACTGGACCTTTGGTTGAATCGATTTTTATAACATTTATTCTAACAATCATAAGACACAATTCCTAAAGTCCAAACACTTTGGATGTATCAATATTCAAGTTATTACTAATCATGCATTCAACACAATCATACAACATTTCAAGGATATTTCAAACAACGAGTGTTAAAAGAAAATTGACAATTTTATTAAAACAAAATCCTTGAACAATGTATTATATGATAGACAATGTCATACGCATCTAATAAGCTAATAACATGATTTCAACATCTAACTAAACTCTAAAACTGCATGAGCTTCAGATCCAATCTGAATATGCTCCTATGCAACAACATCCCTCATCCTACAGAGTCCATGCATATAGAGCAAATGTGAGAAACACTTCCTGTATCAAGGAATTAAGGATCAGGGGTTCTAAGTTTTAAGATATTCCTGAGTTGCCAAACTGTTCGGCTTTGGAGCATTTTCCAATCTTTCCGTGAATGTGTCCCACCCTGTGGATTCCCAGTTTGAAACATCGAGGAACCGGTCCAGACGATCTGGATCATTTCTTGATGTGTCCTATTACTGGACTCAATCCCGAAGCAGCTGAATCAATGGAACTATGCTTCTCTATGAACGACTCATACAGAGTCAACATTGAATGCATATCCACGATTGTCATATCTGGTTTCCCTTCCTATACATCAGGATGAACGGATCAGCGAGTCAAGCTAATGATTTAACTCCCGATCAAAAAGGGACCCAAATTTATACAGTTCACCTATGTGTCACTCAGTCTTGAGAACATGTGAACTGGTGCTACTTCCTGCACACTTCAAACTCTTTGAAGATCTTAGCTCGTCCTTTCTCAGCCAGTTCATGGAACTTTTCCACAACTAGCTGTGTTAACTTATCTGACCCCAGGAATTCTAAATTCATACAGAACTCGGGGTCAATGATCAGTAGTATAAGGCAACGAAGTTTCCTTGACTTAACAATCAAGGAGTCATGCTCATCACAAGCTACTGTGTGATGTCATGCTTTGGGGGAGCGGACACTCAGTCAGATATGGCTTGCCAGCAAAACAGAGAACTATTCTCTATTTATGAAGCCATATCATATAGTTCAGGCCAGTCAGCCTTACCATATGTAGCAGGTGCATTCTGAAACTCTCAGAAATGGGTGAAAGAAGATAAGGAGGAGAATAGACACTTGATTCAGACATCTACAATAAACAGAATTTTACTAGTTTAATTTATCCTTTTAAATAATTAGCCAATTTATTATTTATTAAGGCTAGGACCCAAAATGCCCCAACTATGGTGTGAAGAGGGATGTCGTAATCACAACATAACGGTCATTAAGGTACATAATACACTTATCAATTTCATCTTATGAAATTCCTAGATCTGTTGAGACACATGGAACTATTCAATGGCATGTTTGGTCTCGGATGTGCCCCACTGTTTGTGACTGGGATGCCGAGGATCACAAACCGGGTGTGAATAACCGTGCAAATTAGCTTGGTACTCTAGAAGTCAATTGCCATCTCTAATTAACGTGCCAGTTAACCACACACGCTCCGTTAATAATGAAAAAATCGAGAAACCCATTGCAAGTCTTTGTGAACCCCTATTGGTGTGCCGGTTAACCACATACGCTCCACCAATGTTTCACAAATTGCAATGTGCAATTTCATGGATTAGCACCAATTCACATTTTTAAACCTAAAGTAACTAGATTGGGATTTATTTGAGGTTCTAGTACTTTCAATTATAGCATTATACTTTTAAGAGGCTTAGCGGTTCTATCAAACCCGTTCGGCTAACGACACTAGACAGACCAGGAGAGCAGTGGGTAAGAGTGGATACCCATTAGACTGCCATTTTATAGGCAGTCGCCTTATACCCTCTTTAGAGGACAGTTTTATGAATGACGCCTACTAGCGGTAAGACTAACCAATTTTCTTATATATAAATTATTAACTTTTAATCATAAATATATAAGATATATTTTAATCTCATTAAAATATTTTAGATTTAATTTTCTAAGAATTTTCGTGAATGTATATATATTTTTCGAAAATTTTAATTAAATCTTTAAGCTGATTTAATTGATCTTTTAATCAACAATTAATTAAACTAATTAAATCTAAGATAGATATTATGAAATTAATCAAATTAATTTTCCTATCTAAGGCCCCACAATTTTCGAAAAATACAAGCCAAACAAAGAAGTTCCAGTTATTCATTTAATCCAATTACCAAAAATAACAACAGACTTTATAAGGCAAGTAAATCAATCAAATAAGGGGGGGACCAAGGGGGTGGCGGCTAGGGTTTGGAAACCCTAGCCAAAATCTCGATCAAGGCTATCTCCAAGGGTTTATTTTTCGAAAACCCTCAAGAAACACATAAACAGTTTATGCAGTTTAAATCAAATCACAAGAAAACAAGCCTATGCTCTGATACCACCGAAGGGTTTTCTAGCAAACAATGAACAAATAATTTCTTATGGTTCACATGCAACCCTAGAAAGATCTATGTTTTCTTCTATGAAGATAATAAACTAAAATCCTAAAGCCAACAATTATTTGTAAAGATCAAATAAGAAATTAACCAACCTTTTGATATTGTTCTTGAAGCTAGCAGCAAAGAGATCCTGCCTCAAATGAAGTCACACCCAAGCAATGGAGAAGACAGTCCAGCAGAGTATTCTTGGTGAAACAATGGCACAGAAAAGGAGGAGCCAGGTGCCTCCTTTTATAGCCTCCAAGGGTTACAGCTGAAACCTTAAGGAGCCTCCTTAGTGGGCAAGCCTGTTGAGCACTTGGACCAGACCTTTTAAACCCTGATTAGGGTTTCGCCACCTATGGAGAAGCCTCCATAGTTGGCGCCACTTTTGGTCCCTGTCCACTGGCCAATTTGTATTCAACTATTGAATAATTACATAACCAGTCCCTGCACCTTTAATTAATTAATTTAATCACTGAATTAAATCCAATCAATTCTAGATTAAATCTTAATTAATTATTATAGTTTCTAATTAATATATTAACACCTAAATATATTAATAAACCATTTAATTAATTCTTTTGATTCATTAAACAATTAATAAATCAACCTTTTACTCTACCGAACTCTATCCTAACCTCCAGCTATGAGGGCAACCCAAATGGACTTTGCTTCAATTAACAAGATAAATATAAATATAAAGTCATGGCTTAGACACCTGATCCAACAGTGATGAGTGGAGAGAGAATGAACATTTAATGCGTGTGTTTGAATGGTCGAATAGGGTGTCGCCACGTCATCCATAAGTTGAGGGGACATTCCCTTTTTATCGTTGTGACAGCTGCATCCACCCGAAGTAACGGTTGTGGTTGAAGCTTATTGGTTCCTGTATATCCCAACGTAAAACAAGAATAAAATATATCCCTTAAATCTCGTTGAATCCCAACTGATATTATGACGATCAGTTACCGTAATTAATAAAAAGCAAAGAAAAAGAAAAATAATAATAATAATAGAAATATGATTGATGTTTTGAAATAAGATATTGTATAAACCGAAGGCTGCTCATTATGCATTGGTGTCGACCATCTGAAGTTCAAAGACTAGGATCCATGAAGTTGTGAAATTAATATTTTTGGTTCAATTTGTAGGATCGGAGCTGATTGTCCTAAGCAGTCCGTTTGACACATTGATACTCGAACAAGAGTAATGTAAGGTGCATTCATATGGTTAGTTGTACCTAGTGTGATTATTCTACCATCGCCATGTTAGGAGCATAGTTATCTGGTTAAAAGATTTCAAGTATTAAGTAGAGTAACCTTAGATGACACATCGCAATACGAAGAGTTATTTTTCTGAGTTTTGAATTTTTAAAGTTTGATGGGGTTCATAAAAATCTATCTCGTTTCACCAGATGGAGTATTTGGACACGCTTTTCGGATGACAAGCCTTTGAAAATTATGCACTACTCCACCTTTGTCCTGATGGACAGGTTACTGAGATGTTCATACCTCCAACCTGGTTCTCAACTGTGTCACAGGAGATCTTGATTGTTGCATTGAAGACAGGAGGTACGCCTTGAGTGCTTCGTATTGTGCTAGTTTTAGTCGTTAGCGTATCCGAAGATAGACTTAAGGTATTTTTGAAGTTCTTGTCTGGCTTTTTCTTTTGATTTTTGTCAACTCTTTTGTGCGTATCGCAAGTATTTCACTTTTTGAGTTTTAATATGTAATTCAGCAAGATGTATCATAAATCTGTTAATAAATCCCATCAGCTAAGTATATTGTAATGTTCTTGTCTTCGCATCAGGAATCGTCAAATAATTTTATCCACGCAATACCTGAAATATATCCTGAAAAGACTATGTCTTTTTGATTAGTTATTTGCTGATGCGAGGATAGAACCACTGGGTGCTAGTAAGATATGAGGTATACATGAAGGCTTGTACGAAGTATAGATATGTCACAAGGTCTTTAACCATAATCAGATCATCCGAAGTGTTACCAATGTTGCAATCCGAGTCCCAAATACCTCTTAGTGCTATGAGGTATGCTCAACAGACTCTAAAAACCCTGTTTTGTGCTTTAAATGTGTGGTTGTCATTTTGCAAAGTTTGGTTTCGGATGAGAGTGACGTCAAGGACGTTATGAGCAGAAGTCAGTATGTATGTGTCATCAGAAGTGAACCGAAGCGTCGGAAGTGAATAGTGATTATTGTCAGTGTATACGAGCGGAATCGAAGGTTCGTATAGGTACAGTTTCAGTTATGATGACAGAGATATGTTAAAAAAAACTTAAGTGTAAACGGAGAAAAAATTATAAAACCAAAAAAAGAAAAACTAAAAAAAACTTAAAAAAAAAACATAAGTAAAAAAATATGGGACAAAGTTTTGGGGATAGAAGGTACTTAGCTGATTATGTATTAGGGACTGCGGTTGATTCAAGCATGCCTAATCCATGGATGATTCTTGTAAAAGCTTTCTCATCAAGAGCTTTGGTAAAGATGCCTGCCAGGTGATCATTCGTATGAACAAAATGAACTTCGATATTCCCTTCTTCTACATGACTTTTAATGAAGTGATATCGAAGAGAAATGTGTTTTGTCTTCGAGTGTTGAACCGGATTGTGACAGATTCATATAGCACTTTGTGAGTCACAGAACAAGGGAATTTTCTTCATGTGAATTGCATAATCACGCAGTTGGCTTTGGATGCAAATCATCTGCGAAGTACATGCAGCTGCAGCTATGTATTCAGCTTCGACTGTGGAGATGGAGACACAGGTTTGTTTCTTCGATTGCCAGCTGATGAGCTTGCCGTCTAGAAACTGACAACCCCCAGAAGTGCTTTTGCGATCGAGGGCACATCCTCCTAAATCAACATCGGAGTAGGCTTGTAGAAAGAAGCCGGAGTTGGCTGGGTACCACAGTCCAAGAGAAGGTGTGCGATGTAAATAGCGAAAAATGGTCTTTACGGCTGTTAAGTGGGGTTCTCGAGGATTCGCCTGGTATCTTGCGCAATTGCAGACTGAAAACATGATGTCTGGTCGACTTGCAGTCAAGTAGAGTAGAGATCCGATCATGCTCCTATAGACTTTCTGGTCAACGGCAGGTTTGTCAAGCGAAGGTGTGAGGCGTGTACCAGAAGCCATCGGAACCTTCGCATTTGAGCAGTTTTCCATTCCAAATTTCTCTAACAGACTTCGTGTGTATTTTTCTTGGTTTATGAAAATGCCTTCGGAGGTTTGCTTGACTTGTAATCCGAGAAAGAAATTTATTTTACTTTTCATTAAGGTTTCAAATTCTTTTGAAAGAACAGGTCTGTTGATCCGAAGATGATATCGTCCACATAGATTTGCACTAACATGAGATGAATACATACTTTCTTTCGAAAGAGAGTCGTATCAACAGAACCTTGTTTGAAGTTTGATTGTTTTAGAAACCGAGTTAAAGTTTCGTACCAAGCTCTTGGTGCTTGCTTTAACCCATAGACTGCTTTGTCAAGGATATAACAGTGATTTGGAAATTTGTCATTTACAAAACCAGGTGGTTGTTCCACATATACTGTTTCCTCGAGTTCGCCGTTTAAAAATGCGCATTTGACATCCATTTGAAAAACATCAAAGTTTTTATGAGCTGCAAAGGCTAAAAAGATTCGGACAGACTCGAGTCTGGCAACAGGTGCGAAGGTTTCATCATAATCGATTCCTTCCTGTTGACAATACCCTTTGACAACAAGTCTAGCCTTGTTTCGTACAATGTTACCTTCTGTATCAAGTTTATTTCTAAAAACCCATTTTAGACCAACTACAGAGGAGTTAGCATGTTTAGGAATTAGGCGCCACACTTTATTTCTTTCAAATTCGGCTAACTCACTCAGTATAGGCTCCACCCAATCAGAGTGTTGAAAAGCTTCTTTCACATTTTTTGGTTCAATTTTGGAAATCAAAACATTAAACATGCAAAAATCAGAACGTTTATGCAGTTCATGCTGTTTTTCTTTGAGTTGGGATCTAGTAAGTACATTTTCATCCGGATTGCCAATTACCTGTGTCTTCGGATGATCGCGTGTCCATTTTTCAAGAGGAGGGTAGGAAGGATCATATTTTGGTAATGGTTCTCCGTGCACCTCTTCAGTGTTAGATGGATAATCCGAAGATGATTGATTGTCTTCAGGTATGTTGCCAGGATTTTGATGCTCCCCTTCAACCGAAGTGATCTTGATAGATGACTCCCCTTCAACCGAAGTGACCTTGATAGATGACTCACCCTCAACCGAAGTGACCTTGGTAGATGACACCCCCTCAACCGAAGATGTCTTGTCCGTTGACTCCCCCTCAAAATGAGCTTCAGGGGAATCATTGGAGTGATCAAGATTCAGATTTAAAGGAATGGCCTTAGATGAGGTTGGGTCTTCTGAAGGTTCCTTTGGGTTGCAGTTCTCACACTCCCCCTCAACCGAAGGATGCTTGTCGTTGGTAGGCTGTACCTGATCATTGGTAGAAGGAGTTTGTTCGGATGAAGTTGTAGTGGATTGATCATCATTGAGTTTGGTAACTTCAGGTAGCTTGTTGTCATAGGCATTAGATTCAGCATGAATTGCATGTTCAGGCTCATCGAATAGGAATGTAAAATCAAGATTGAACGCTTCCAGTGGAGTAATATTGGTTGGTGTTTCTGGAAAGATGAGGGATCGAGGAAATTGGGTATCGGATTTCTTGATATAGTAATCATCAAACGTTAGATTAAACGTTTATTCAATCTTTCTATTTGATTTGTTTAAAACATGATAGGCTTTCGCAGAGTGAGAGTAACCTAGGAAAACCCCATCATCGGATTTAGATTCAAATTTCGTAGTTCCAGGTTTGAGTTTCATGATAAAGCATCGGCATCCGAAAACATGGAATAATTGAACGTTTGGTTTCCTTTTGTTTATTACTTCGTATGGAGTTATATTGAATCGACGGTGAATGAATGATCGGTTCTGAGTGAAGCATGCGGTTGCAACTGCTTCAGCCCAGAAGTACATCGGCAGATTCGCATAGTCAAGCATGGTACGAGCGGCTTCGCATAAGAATCTGTTCCTTCGCTCAACTACACCATTTTGCTGAGGGGTGTAAGGGGCAGAAAAGTTATGAGTGATGCCCTTTTCCTTCAGATACGAATCAATTGTTGATTTTTGAATTCAGTGCCATTATCACTTCTTATTGCGCGTACTGGTTTCTTGAGATGTAGTTCGATTTGCTTGATGAAGGCTATAAGCTCTGCTGGTGTGTCTGACTTTTGTCGTAGAAAGATTACCCAAGTGAATCATGAAAAATCATCCACAATAACCAAGATGTATTTCTTCCCTCCAAGTGATTTAACCGAAGATGGACCACAAAGGTCAATGTGTAGAAGCTCAAGTGGTTCGGTTATCTTGGAGTCGATGGTTATCGGATGTGCTTGACGTTTCTGCTTACCATGCTCGCATGCAGCACACAAAGTATCATTATCAAATTTCAACATAGGCATTCCTCTGACTAAATCGAGTGCAACCATCTTGTTGATATTTTTGAAGTTCAGGTGAGATAAACGTCTGTGCCATAACCAGCTCGTATCCGAAGAAGCTTTTGAAATTAAGCATATAGAAGGGGCTCCTACGATGGGCTTCATATCAAGTGGGAACATTTCGCCTTTTCTCCTTGATTTTAGTAGAACCTCCTTGGTCTTTTTCTTTTTGATGATGCTGCCATTTTCATCGAATTTAACTGTCAGTCCTGTACCCACCATGAGTTGAGAAACACTACCCAGATTGTGTTTAAGTCCTTCTACATATGCAACGCGGTTGATAGTAAACTTTCCGTTTGTTATTTTCCCATAACCTTTGATTGGAAAAGTTTCATTGTTTCCAAACTTAACATCTCCTCCTTCTTCCAAGCTTCTGAAGTCCCTTAAGTATTCTATTCTCCCTGTCATGTGTCGTGAGCAGCCACTATCGATATACCATTCTTTGTCGTACTGCTCATCAACCATCACCTGCAATTTAGCGAGAGAGTTCAGGTACCCAACATGGCTTGGGTCCTTGAGGGTAAGCATTCGGATTATAGATCCAAGAGGCGATCATATCATCCTTTTTGGTGCCAGAAGTTGATGCAATATTGGACTCATTAGAGGGTTCATTTATGTGAGTCTTAGTGACTTTTGGGACCCATTTCAAAATTTTCTTTGGATTTTGCTTTTTAGGACTCAAGGTTGAAAGTGAGCTTGGTTTCACATAAACCCATTTTTGGTTTGAAAGGAGAGATTTTCCAGACGAAGTACTACATTGAGTAGATTCGCATAAAAATTCTTCATAAGCAAGTTTGAAATCTTGAATTGTGAGGCTTTTGTCTTTAAACAGATCCATATTCTTGTCAATCCAAACATGAAACGTGTCAACTAAGTTGCTTCCTTTGGTAAAAGTTTTCTTTGTTGTTTTTTCATACTTATTGTTTGAACAAATAGGTTTCGTAGGTTCGAAAACAAATTTCTGAGGTTTTATGGCAGAGTTTTTGACAGAAGACGATTTTAGTTGATTTTGAAATGCTTTCTTTTTGTTTTGAGAATCACGATAGTTTCTTCTTCGTCTATTATCGTAAAATCGTTTGTGTTGTTCAACAGAAGAAGGTTGATTGTTTGTTTGATTTGGATTAACTAAAAAATTTCTATTATTTGTGAGGTTTCGATTATTTGAGAAAGCATGATTATTTGAAAATTTTCGCTTATTTGAAAATTTTTGATTATTACGTCGTCCGAAGGTGTTTTTATCTGATGGATTTCTTGTTTTCGTTTATTGATTTTGAGCTCCATTTCAGCATTTAGCGTATTTTCAAGCATTTTATCAGATAAGAAAAAGCCTTCGGATGTGACATTTGCATTGTCCTCTTTTATAAGTAAATTAAGTTCGCAGTTGTCTTCCAGTGACACACCTTGTTTCATAAAAACATTGTTTTTGAAGTTAGCAACCTTAGGATACGTGCATGCAAGTTCGACAAGCCTTTTGTTCTTGTCAGCACTGTACATTGAGTATCTTTCCGAAGTATTCAAAATTTGCAAAGATTTAATCTTATTATCTGAAGATTCCTGTTGGACTTTAGAAGTCCTTATATTTTCTTTGTTTGTTGCACAAGATTCAGAATTGCTTAAGGAACAGACATTAGATAGAGGTAGATTGTTTTATTAAATCACTGAAGTCTATTTCTTCAATGTCCTAATCAGTGTCATCATTAGAAGTATTAACAATAATATTGCTTGAGAAATTGTGGGTAGAGAGTCATCTATTACTTTTAATAGATCATTAGGGCTTAAAAACTTTTCGAATGACACAACACCATGAGCATAAGTTGGATTTGGTATTTCGACTGAAGAGACTATAGATTCACATTCGTATGAGAGTGAATCTACATCTTTTAGCTTAAATTCAATAAAAGGCAATAACTTTTTGTGATGATCCAAGGTTATATCCGAAGAGTGATAGATACGTGTTATAAAAGGATATAGTCTTTTCGCAGTTTCACAAAAAATATTCCTTTGTTTTACTAATAATTCATTGTTCTTTACATATTGTTCCCCACTTTCCTCTAGTATGTCTATTCTAAGTTGATTCTTATCTAGCACCCCACGCATTCCTTCAAGCCTTCCCTTGAGCAAAATTACTTCCTCCTTGGCCTGGCACACATCACTATTTGCTGAAACAAGTAGTTGATTCATATGCAGACAGTCAGAAGTAATTTCATTAAGGTCATTAATAAAGAGTTCTTCAGGAACATTAAAGTTTTGGAGCAAAAGAGATAACTGTTCTGGAATAGTAAGGCGAGCATTTGATGAAGAGTTTGTTCCTTGTGCCATAAGACAGACCCCAGTAATCATAGTTTCTTTTTCTTCATCCGAACTCTCATCATCAGACCATATTCCATGTCCAGTGTGAGTAGCAAACATTTCTCCATGAGTTGGTCTTCAAATTTCATCATCATCAGAACCAGAGGACCAGATCTGGTAGGTACCATCAACACTATTTGGAACTACCAGTGACAAGCTTTGTGTCTTCGCCCGAACCTCCTCCAGTTTCTACGTATAGTATGCTTCGTCTTTGACTCTCTCCTTTTTCTCATTTACTTTCTTTAGCATGCAGTCTTTGGCTAGATGATTCTTCCTATTGCAGTAATTGTAGTCATAACCAGAATCACCCAACAGCTTCTTTTCAGGCTGTGGAATTGTTTCAGGATTAGGTTTAGCGAAGTCTACCAGTTTGGATGGCTGTTTTCCATTATTAGAGTTTCGATTAAAGTTAGTTTTATTCATTGGTCTTTCTAAAAGGACTTGTTGTTGTTGGAATACAGTGCCTTCGTATCACTTTCTTCTTCTTGTTCCCCTTCATCATCAGCATCGGTGACTTCATCAGATTCAGTTTTTGAAACAAAAGCAAGTGTCACAGCATTGGACTGATCACCAGCTTCATCTAGAACATCATACTCGTATGATTTGAGTATATTATAGAGTTCTTCAAGAGAGTAAGAATTAATCTTCTCATGTGCCCTTACCATCATAGTGATTTGCTTCCATTCCCTTCGGAGACATTGCATGAAACGGAAGTTAGTTTCATGCGAATTCTTAGAGACTCCATGTTTCTCCAGTTCATTAACAATGTATGTGAATCTTTCGAATGTCTGATCAATATTTTCATTGTCCAGTTGTTTAAAATTGCTGAAATCAGCCAGAATATTGTTGACTTTGCTTTTCTTCATGACATCACTGCCTTCGTATCGCATCTTCAGTCTGTCCCAAATTTCTTTAGCAGACTTGGACCCTCGGATCAGATTGAAGGAAACAGGAGGCAAACCGCTCTTCAGTTCTCGCATACACCGTTTATCGTTCTCGATCTTCCTCTTGTTCGCAGCAATAGTAGCTTCAGTCTCGACAGGAGGAGTAGCAGATTCACCAGACTTGGCAAATCTAGTCTGGACATTTGCAGCAAAAGGGCCATCCCTCAAGGATCTCAGAAGATCTTCATCGATGCCTGATAAGTGATCCTCCATTCGATCAGCCCATTGATCATAGTGTTCAGGAATCAGCATGGGTGCCTTGTTGTTTGAACCAAGCAAGGCGGCGTAATTCATCACGGTGTTGTTAGCGTTGTAGGCCATTGAAAGATGAGATCGTTGCCGGAAAATTATCAAGACTAAAAGTTCTCTGAAACACGGAAGAGCAGATTCAAGAACAATTTGAATCTACGAATAAAAGAAAATAGATTTTTTAATCTCAATATCAGATCAGCAAACAACCTGCTCTGATACCACTTGTAAGACTAGACAATCAATGCTAACAACGAGAATGAACTTTTAATCAGTCGAATGATTTTATTCACTGTAAAAGAAATAAGTGCTCCAAGTCTTTGTAACGACGAGCAACTATGAGAGCATTACAATGAATATTCAACTGTTAAAGAGTACGTGCTCAAAATCTAGGGTTAAGAGTGTTTGTATACTAGGGTCTAATTTGATAAACACATAATCCAAATAGTTATAGATAAGCATCAAACCCTAAACATTATCTACTATAAAAGATAAGTACAAAAAGTCTTCAGATAAGCTCGTTGACTTCGCATCAGCAGTCTCCAACTTCGCATCAACCCTTCGCTTCGCATATCAATCTCTGGACAGGAACATATGTACTTCGGATGTCAAATCTCAACACAATCCGAATCCTAACAACTCTGACCCAGTCAGTTTTGTCCATAGATAAGTGATCATTTGATCCTTCGTCCAACAAGATATTTTCTGACTCCACACATTGATAAAGATCAATCTCGGTCCTATACTCTGTTTCTCGATTTCTGATTTGTATATGACTTTAAGACTTCTAATTGAACACATCAATTTAGTCCTGGTTGGATAACACTTTTAGTCATCTTCAAAATCATCGAGAGGCCTACAGATATCTATTTCTCATCAGGGTCAAGGGACGAATAAGCTTCGACTCATATGTTTATGTAATGCCGTAATATTTTCGGTAAGTAAATTTGAGTTAATCTTAGAGTAAATGAGATTTATTAGGTTGTTATATGAGTTATAATGATTAGAAGATCATTTAGGAGGAATTTAAGTCTAAAAAGTATCAAAAATTGAGAACCCGGGTCGTGTCAGTGGACATAGGTGGTGTTCAAATCCGTAAAACAAACAATAGGTGAAACCGGGTCGGGTTCAGAAACCCAAGTCGGGTTTTGAAAACCCGTGGCGTGTCAGAAAACCCTGACCGAGTTGCGGTAGTGGGTTAAATACGATTTTTGACCTCATCTCTTCATTTTACGAACAAGAAACCTCCAAGTGCAATTTTCAGAGCCAATGGTGCGATTTTTGAGCCTCTTGATCGAGGGTTTTGCGTAGGAAAAGCTTAGGGAAGTCGGATTTAACACCAAAACACGTTCTTGAGTTCTTGATTTCGAGGTTTGTGATTTTTGGTTTTAGGGTATTAAACCCTAGATTCTTAAATCTAAAATTTTGCTTTGAATTAGCTCATGTGTTGTTAATAGGTTGTTAATATGTGTTGTATTGAGTCTCTATTACGATTATTGCAAAGTTTTAACGGTTGATTTGGTAAAAACCGTGAAATTTGGAAGTTTTGAGTTGATAGCACATGATATTCATAGTTTATGATCTTTGTTAGCTATTGATTCTTGGTCCATTGAGTTAGATGTTGTTGAATTGTTTTGAGGATGTTGAGGTATGATATGTGATGTCATTTTCAGTAGATACTCATAAGAGGGAAGGAGATACATGAGGCACGAGTGGACCACGGACTGAACAGACGTCAGGTGAGTAGTTCTAATTCATTTTTTTGATTGAACTAAAATGTAATTGTATTATTATAGTTCAAATTGGTTCTGATAACCAATTAGTATGAGAGATACAAGATTGAGAATTTCTTGTTGAATACAAATGAGTATATAGTGTGAATAAACATGCTTTTTGACTGAGATAGTCAAAGAGAATGAGATGAAATGATACTACATGTTAGTAGTTATTGGGTTTTATGATATTTGTTGGAAAAACTTATATTTGGTCAAGAAAACTTGTATATTATCTCACTGAGCTTAATTAGCTCATAAATATTGTTTGTGTTTAATGTGTATAGGTGACAGGGGAAAGAAAGTTGCAGAGGGATAAAATGACATGACTTTGGGACTAGACTTATGGTTTTTGTATAATCTATAAAACAATCTTTTGAAACTTGTGTACGACTTTTGTAAGAATGGTGTTTTGTAACCCGGTATATAGGACATGGTTGTATAACTACTTGTTCTTTTGATAACTACTTGTGCTTATGTTGCTTAACTTTGATTACACCATAACCCTTTGTGGTTATTGTAAGGTTTTATTGGTGTATTTTGGAGATAAGAAACTGGGTGTTACAAGTTGGTATCAGAGCAAGGTTTGAGTGAACTAGACTTTGAAGGGTAAATTCTAGACTCAAACTAATAAAGAGAGAGGTCCCAAATTGTCCCTATGCAACTATTCCTCTAAGCACACATAGTGAGTATGTGTGTTATTCGGAGAATTTTGATGAGATATATGATACGAAAGAGTATTTAGATAAATGAGATTGTAATGAGTTAAATTTCTATTCAGCCTCATTATGAGTTCTGGAAAGGAAAAAGAGGGAGGTCATCGCCGAGACGAGCATTCGGGATCACAAGATTCAAGACTGGGGTGAGAGTCCGAAGGCGAGAGACCGCCTGAGTTAACATCATCTTTACAAGAGCTGATTGCTGCGGAGGTAGCAAAAGCAGTTAAAAGCTTATTGCCTACCTTAGTGAGACCTTAGATGGAGGTGATAAACAGAGATGATCGAGACCGACCTCCTATCACACCTGTGGTTGGGGAGGGTCGGAGAGAGCCGGTTATTATACATACTGAAGGTGGAGGGTCGGGCGAACCAAAAGGTTGCAGTTATGAGACATTCCACAAATGTAAACTGAATGATTTCTTCGGTACTGATGACCCTATTGTTACACGAAATTGGTTAACACACATCGAGAAAGTTTTTCATACGAGTAAGTGTGCGGAAAAAGACAAAGTTGAGTATGCTACAAATTGTCTGCGCAAAGATGCCCAGTTCTGGTGGGAGAATATAAATCTTGATATAGAGAAAGGATTGGAATCAGAACCGACATGGGAGGAGTTCAAAACAAAGTTTATGAAAGAATATTTCTCAAAAACTACAATCAAAAGTTTGGAGGAGGATTTTCTGAGATTACAGCAGTGAACGTGGTCGGTACAGGAGTATACGACAGAGTTTAACGAGAAAGCCAGATTTGCTGCTCATCAGGTAGATACAGAAGAAAGAAAGATCGATAGGTATCTGTGGGGACTGAGGACCCAGATAGAGACTTCTTATAGAGTTCAAGCTTTACCGCTTACCAGTAGATTGTCGAGGTAGCCAAATCCCGAGAAAAAGAACTGCGGAGGGAAGATGATGAGAAAAAGGGGGACAAAGATGACAGAGGTCAGAAAAGGAAGTGGGTAGGAAAATCGGGAGGCAATTTCCAAAAACAGCCAGTCCCGAGTTATCAGCCTCGAGGTGATTCAATGAAGGTGGAGAGTAAATAGTGTGAAAGGTGTCGTCAGAAACATTCGGGAGATTGTGATGCGAGCACCCCGTCTCTTATGTGTTATTAGTGTGGGAAAACAGCGCATATGGCTCGAGATTGTTTAGAGAAAAGTCGTGTATGTTTCAATTGCGGAGAAAGCGGTTATATCCGCCCGGATTGTCAAAAGCCGAGAACCGATTCACGCCGCGAGACTCTGAGGGCGGGACGAGGTGATAATCGAGGTGATAGACGAGATAGAGACGGTGGCAACGTTAGAACTCAAGCTTTTTAGATGACCGGGGAGAAGGCTAGAGAGCGACCGGATGTGATTACAGGTATCTTTAGCCTAAATTCGCTTCGAGCTCGTATGGTATTTGATACTGGTGCTTTGATTTCTTTTATATCTGTACCTTTTGCGTCTCGAATTCATGTTCCGATATCTGAGATGAATGAGAGTTTGATAGTTGATATTGCTGACGGGAGAGATGTTATAATAAATAGTCATTATATAAATTGTCGGCTTGAAATCAACGAGATTTCATTCCTTATTGATTTGAAGCCGATGACTACTCGTGCGTTCGATGTGATAGTTGGAATGGACTGGTTAGACGATAATAGAGCAAATATGGATTGTCACGGAAAAACTATTTCTGTGAGAACTCCGAGCGGGTCCCGAACGTTAATACGAGGCGAGCGCCGTTTTCAACATATTCCGGTTGTATCTTTCGCGAGAGCGCAAAGGTATACCGAAAGAGGTGCCCTTTTATTTATGGCACTTGTTACTCCAATTGAATCCGAACATTCCACTATGAAGGATGTTGAGGTAGTAAAAGATTTTGCTGATGTTTTTCCTGACGATCTTCCCGGCTTACCGCCAAATCGTCAATTAGAGTTTGTTATCGATTTAGTACCGGGAGCGAAACCGATAGCTCGAGCACCCTATCGGTTGGCGCCGTCCGAGATGGAGGAGTTAAAGAAACAACTACAAGAACTTTTAGATTGCGGTTTTATTCGTCCGAGCTCGTCACCGTGGGGTGCGTCGATACTGTTTGTTCGAAAGAAAGATGGTTCTATGCGTATGTGCATAGACTACCGCGAGTTAAACAAGATCACCGTGAAGAATCGTTATCCCCTACCGAGAATCGATGATCTGTTCGATCAATTGGAGGGAGCGGTATATTTTTCGAAGATTGACTTGAGGTCGGGATATCATCAATTAAGAGTAAGAATATGACGTCCTGAAAACAGCATTTCGCACCCGATACGGTCATTATAAGTTTTTAATAATGTCGTTCGGTTTGACGAATACCCCAACAGCCTTTATGGACTTAATGAATCGAGCTTGTCATCCATTTTTAGACAAGTTTTTAATCGTGTTTATTGACGATATTTTAATTTATTCCAAGAGCTGCGATGAGCACAAACAACAATTAAAGTTGATTTTAAATCTTCTTCGCAAAGAAAAGTTGTACGCAAAATTTTCAAAGTGCGAGTTTTGGTTGTAAGAGATTCAATTTCTTGGTCATGTGATAAACAGAGAAGGCGTTAAAGTAGATCCTGCCAAGATAGAAGCAGTGATGAGTTGGGCACCACCCAAAAGTTAGACTGAGGTTCGGAGCTTTTTGGGACTAGGTGGCTATTAACAGCGATTTGTTGAGAAATTTTCGAGTATTGCATTGCCCTTAACAAAGCTGACCAGAAAGACAGAGAAATTCATCTGGACTGAAGCATAACAAGAGGCCTTTGAAAAATTGAGATGTGCTTTATGTGAAGCCCCGGTGTTGGCATTGCCTCAAGGTGGAGAAGACTTTGTTCTCTTTACCGATGCTTCACAAATTGGTCTTGGATGTGTACTAATGCAAAGGGGGCGAGTAATTGCGTTTGCATCTCAACAACTGAAGTCGCATGAGCAAGCGTATCCGGTGCATGATTTGGAGTTAGCCGCCATTGTTTTCGCATTGAAGATTTAGCGACATTATCTTTATGGTGTGAAGTTCTAGGTATACTGAGATCACAAGAGTCTAAAGTATCTATTTGACCAAAAAGAGTTAAATATGAGATAACGAAGATGGATGGATCTTTTGAAAGACTATGATTGTGAAATACTTTACCATCCTGGTAAAGCAAATGTAGTAGCAGACGCATTAAGTCGAAAGGAGCCCTCTATTCGATTCGTTTCAGCTCGAATGGGAGTGATTAGTAAGTTACCAGAAATGATTCAACGTGCCCAGAGAGAAGCCAATGACATGAAAAGTGAGAGAATGGTTGACTATGTAGATAAATTAGTTGAAAATGCACGAGGAATAGACTTTTCAGGGATGAGTGTGGGTCCCAATACACGGAGAAACGAGACAGTTGTTGCTTGAAGATGCTCATTATACTCGGTACTCAATCCATCTAGGAAGTACCAAGATGTATAGAAGTCTAAAGCCGTTTTATTGGTGGCCAGTGATGAAACGTGACGTTGGAAGATATGTGGAAAGGTGTCTGACTTGTTTACAAGTTAAGGCAAATCATCAAAGACCATACGGGTTAGTGCAGCCACTGCCGGTACCGATGAAAAAGTGGGATGAAATCTCTATGGACTTTATCACTAAATTACCCCGAACTCCGCGAGGGTTCGATTCTATATGGGTAATTGTTGACAGGTTGACCAAATCAGGACAGTTTATTCCCATACGAGAACATTATCAAGCGTCCAAATTAGCAGAGATCTATGTTAGGGAAGTTATGAGACGACACGAAGTACCTACCTCGATAGTCTCCGATCCTGATAGTCGTTTTACTTCACATTTTTGGCAAAGTTTTCAAAAACATTTGGGAACCAAAGCCTTAATGAGTACGGCTTATCATCCGCAGACCGATGGTCAAACCGAGAGAACTATACAGACATTAGAGGATATGCTTAGAGCTTCAGTGATTGATTTTGGAGGTAGTTGGGACGATCATCTACCTTTATCTGAATTTACGTATAACAATTCATATCATTCTAGTATTCAGATGGCACCCTTCGAGACGTTATATGGATCAATGTGTAGAACACCGTCATGTTGGTCAGAAGCGGGAGAAAAGTCACTAGCAGGTCCCGAGATTATAACTGAAACTGAGGCAAAGATTAAAAGTATTCGTGAACATATGAGAATTGCTCAACAGCGTCAGAAACAATACGCGTATAAACGAAGAAAACCTTTGAAGTTTCAAGTTGGAGACATGGTAATTTTGAAAGTGTCTCCTTGGAAGGGAATTATTCGTTTTGGTAAACGTGGCAAGCTAAGTCCATGGTTTATCGGACCTTTTCATGTAATTCAACGAGTAGGAGCAGTAGCTTATAAACTCGAGCTTCCTGATGAGTTATAGGGAATTCATAATGTGTTTCATATCTCACATCTTCGTAAGACTTTATACGATGAGTCGGCACGGGTTTCTTTGAAAGAAGTTCAATTAGATCATAAGCTTCAATATCAAGAGCAGCCGGAGAAGATATTGGACAAAAAGATTAAGAATTTACGAAATAAAGAGGTCGGAATAGTGAAAGTACAACACAAACATCATCGAGGTACAGACGTCACATGGGAACCTGAAGAAGAGATGCGATCCAAATACCCGTTTTTGTTTCAAGAGATTCCGAGGACGGAATCCTTTGAAGGGAGAGATAACTTGTAACGCTGTAATATTTTCGGTAAGTAAATTTGAGTTACTCTTAGAGTAAATGAGATTTATTTGGTTGTTATATGAGTTAGAATGATTAGAAGATCATTTAGGAGAAATTTAAGTCTAAAAAGTATCAAAAATACGCGTATAAACGAAGAAAACCTTTGAAGTTTCAAGTTGGAGACATGGTAATTTTGAAAGTGTCTCCTTGGAAGGGAATTATTCGTTTTGGTAAACGTGGCAAGCTAAGTCCATGGTTTATCGGACCTTTTCATGTAATTCAACGAGTAGGAGCAGTAGCTTATAAACTCGAGCTTCCTGATGAGTTATAGGGAATTCATAATGTGTTTCATATCTCACATCTTCGTAAGACTTTATACGATGAGTCGGCACGGGTTTCTTTGAAAGAAGTTCAATTAGATCATAAGCTTCAATATCAAGAGCAGCCGGAGAAGATATTGGACAAAAAGATTAAGAAGTTACGAAATAAAGAGGTCGGAATAGTGAAAGTACAACACAAACATCATCGAGGTACAGACGTCACATGGGAACCTGAAGAAGAGATGCGATCCAAATACCCGTTTTTGTTTCAAGAGATTCCGAGGACGGAATCCTTTGAAGGGAGAGATAACTTGTAACGCTGTAATATTTTCGGTAAGTAAATTTGAGTTACTCTTAGAGTAAATGAGATTTATTTGGTTGTTATATGAGTTAGAATGATTAGAAGATCATTTAGGAGAAATTTAAGTCTAAAAAGTATCAAAAATTGAGAACCTGGGTCGTGTCAGTGGACATGGGTCGTGTTCAAATCCGTAAAACGAACAATAGGTGAAACCGGGTCGGGTTCAGAAACCCGAGTCGGGTTTTGAAAACCCGGAGCGTGTCAGAAAACCTTGACCGAGTTGCGGTAGTGGGTTAAATACGATTTTTGACCTCATTTCTTCATTTTACGAACAAGAAACCTCCAAGTGCGATTTTCAGAGCCAAGGGTGCGATTTTTGAGCCTCTTGATCGAGGGTTTTGCATAGGAAAAGCTTAGGGAAGTCGGATTTAACACCAAAACACGTTCTTGAGTTCTTGATTTCGAGGTATGTGATTTTTGGTTTTAGGGTTTTAAACCCTAGATTCTTAAATCTGTAATTTTTCTTTGAATTAGCTCATGTGTTGTTAATAGGTTGTTAATATGTGTTGTATTCAGTCTCTATTACGATTATTGCAAAGTTTTAACGGTTGATTTGGTAAAAACCGCGAAATTTGGAAGTTTTGAGTTGATAGCACATGATATTCATAGTTTATGATCTTTGTTAGCTATTGATTCTTGGTCCATTGAGTTAGATGTTGTTGAATTGTTTTGAGGATGTTGAGGTATGATATGTGATGTCATTTTCAGCAGATACTCATAGGAGGGAAGGAGATACACGAGGCACGAGTGGACCATGGACTGAACAGACGTCAGGTGAGTAGTTCTAATTCATTTTTATGATTGAACTAAAATGTACTTGTATTATTATAGTTCAAATTGGTTGAGATAACCAATTAGTATGAGATATACAAGATTGAGAATTTCTTGTTGAATACAAATGAGTATATAGTGTGAATAAACATGTTCTTTGACTGAGATAGTCAAAGAGAATGAGATGAAATGATACTACATGTTAGTAGTTATTGGGTTTTATGATATTTTTTGGAAAAACTTATGTTTGGTCAAGAAAAATTGTATATTATCTCACTGAGCTTAATTAGCTCATAAATATTGTTTGTGTTTAATGTGTATAGGTGACAGGGGAAAGAAAGTTGAAGAGGGATAAAATGACATGACTTTGGGACTAGACTTATGGTTTTTGTATAATCTATAAAACAATCTTTTGAAACTTGTGTACGACTGTAAGAATGGTCTTTTGTAACCCGGTATATGGGACATGTTTGTATAAATACTTGTTCTTTTGATAACTACTTGTGCTTCTGTTGCTTAACTTTGATTACACCATAACCCTTTGTGGTTATTGTAAGGTTTTATTGGTGTACTTCGGAGATAAGAAACTGGGTGTTACATTTTATATCTTTTACCAGACAAATTATTCACAACAACACGTTTTATAACATCGAGTTACTGACGCGTTTTCGTATTATCAATGAGCAACTGCCTTGCAAATTATAGCTCATATGTCTCTACTTTAAGATCATAAGATATTATCGTCTCAACATTGCTTGTGATATAATCCATGAAGCAATCTATTGAGCGCGGGTTTATCCAATACTCAAATCTCTATTTCTAAGTAGTCATGAACGTTGTAGCAATCTAATTGCTATGTCTAACTCCTTGGACAATCTACAAACCAATTCATGACAGTCTTCGTTCATACTTACTCCCTAAAAGCATGAGCGACTGTGGACCTTTGAGTAATCAAATTACTCAGGAAGTAAACATGCAAAATGAAACATAATAATAAACAATTCACAAATAGCAGTAGACAATACTCATTAATAAATCTCTATTATTAAATCACCAAAGTCAATTACATTTATATTGTTACAAGTTTCAAACTTTATCTAATTACTCATATCATCTCTCAATCCAATGCTCCTAGCATGCTGATTGTGCTTGATCATACTCAGAGCCTTTGTCAAGGGATCTGTAGGATTATCTTCACATGATACCCTCTTTACAAGGAGGTGACCTTCTTCTACTCTATGTCGAATGTAGTGGTACTTTCTGTCGATATGTCTGAACTTTCCATGATCTCGCGGTTCCTTTATCAGGGCGACCGCTCCTTCATTATCGCAGAACAGTTCCATGGGCTCCTGAATGCTCGGGACTACTCCAAGGTCACCAATGATGTTCTTCAGCCAAGCCGCTTCCTTTGACGCTTCACTCGCTGCTATGTACTCTAACTCGCACGTCGAATCAGCCACCGTCTCTTGCTTGGAACTTTTCCAAGTCACCACTCCCCCATTTAAAAGGAATACCCAGCCCGACTGAGACCGAACATTGACTCTATCTGTCTGAAAGCTGACATCTGTATATCCGTTAACTCTCAAGGTATCACTGCTACCAAGGATTAACACCATGTTCTTTGTTCTTCGTAGATACTTGAGTATATTCTTCACAGCTATCTAATGCTCCCTTCCGGGGTTTCCCTGGTACTGATGACCATGCTCGAAGCAAAGGCCACGTCTGGGCGAGTACAGGTCATAGCGTACATGATCGACCCTACAACCGAAGAATAAGGTACCCGACTCATGTCAGCTATCTCCTCGTTTGTACTCGAACTTTGAGTCTTACTCAACTTTGCATTACTCTGGATAGGCAGCTCTCCCTTCCTGGAATTTTCCATACTAAACCTCTTTAGTACCTTTTCCAAGTATGTACTCTGACTAAGTCCAATTAGTCTTTTCTTCCTATCTCTCAATATTCTTATCCCGAGAATATAGGCAGCTTCTCCGAGGTCTTTCATGGCGAAACACTTTCCAAGCCAAGACTTGACATCTTGCAGGGTTGGAATGTCGTTTCCCATGAGCAGTATGTCATCAACATATAGCACCAGAAAAGTGACTATACTCCCACTAGCCTTGACATAAACGCAGGACTCATCCTCGATCCTAGAGAAACCAAACTCTTTGACTTTCTCATTTAAACAAAGATTCCAGCTGCGAGAAGCTTGTTTCAATCCGTAGATCGATTTCTCAAGCTTACACACCTTATAAGGATACTTTGCATCGACAAAACCCTCTGGCTGATTCATATAAACATCCTCAGTCAATTTCCCGTTAAGGAAAGCGGTTTTGACGTCTATCTACCAAATTTCATAGTCATGAAAGGCATCTATGGCTAGCATATTTTATCTTGGCCACTGGCGAAAAGGTCTCATCATAGTCAACCCCCGGGGTTTGAGTGAATCCCTTCGCAACCAGTCTTGCCTTAAAGGTGTGCACCTTTCCATCCATGTCGGTCTTCTTCTTGAAAATCCACTTGCACCCGACTGTCTTTCGACCCGGTACATTATCAACCAAGTTCCAAACTTGATTGTCATACATGGACTTGATCTCACTGTCCATTGCCTCTTTCCATTTGGCAGACTCAGGGCCCACCACAGCTTCCTGGTAGTTAGCTGGTTCATCCAAATTTGTCAGTGTCTTATCACTGACAAACGTATCTCCATCCGTAGTTATATGGAAACCATAAAACTCGGGTGGCATGCTAACTCTACCGGAGCGCCTAAGAGGTAAGGATACATCTGTCGGACCAACAGGAACTTCTTCCTCTTGTTGATTGCTAGTTTTTCCTAAGGTTCCATCATCGGGTGACTCCTGAATTTCTTCAACATCAATGGTGCTCCTACTGTCCTCTTTAGATATGAGCTCTCTTTCTCTCGAAAGACTCCTCGTCTCGCTACAAAGACCACTTCCCCGCGTGGTCTGTAGAACAAGTATCCAAAACACTGTTTGGGGTATCCGATGAAAATACACCTTTCACTTCTATCTGCGAGTTTGTGTTGAGTCTCTCGTCTTACGAAAGCCTCACAACCCCAGACCTTGATGTGTGCTAATGAGGGAACTTTCCCCGTCCACATCCCATGAGGTGTTTTGGCAACCTTCTTAGTAGGGACAAGATTGAGGATATGGGCAGCAGTCTCTAAGGCATACCCCTAGAAGTGGATGGGAAGCGAAGCTCGACTCATCATGGAACGAACCATGTCCAACAGGGTTCGGTGACGCCTCGCAGCAATACCGTTTAGTTTTGGTGTTCTAGGAGGAGATAACTATGAAACAATTCCACATTCCTTAAGATAGTCAAGGAACTAGATACTAAGATACTCACCGCCTCTGTCGGATCTAAGCATCTTTATCTTCCTGCCCAATTGATTCTCAACTTCGTTTTGAAACTCTTTGAACTTTTCAAAGGTATCTGACTTGTACTTGATCAAGCAGATACATCCATATCTACTATAAATGTCAGTGAAGGTCACGTAGAACTGAGTGCCATCCATTGTGGTTGCTTTGAAGGGACCACACACATCTGTGTGTGATGTCCAACAGACCTTCACCTCTTTCAAAAGACCCTTTGAAAGATGACTTAGTCATCTTGCCCAAAAGACAAGATTCGCATACATCATCTAATTTGAGGTCGAATGATTCTAACACTCCATCCTTTTGGAGTTGGGCGATGCGTTTCTTGTTAATGTACCCAAGACGACAGTGCCACAAGCACGCCTTTTCTACACCACTAGAAGAATCAATATATAGTACACTATGTCGTAAATTGTCAACACATGCGACTGTTTCATACACACCATCACAAGGCAAAGCATTAAAAATAAAAGCACAATTCTTAAAGACAGAAATTGAACCATTCAAATTGTTAAATGAAAACTGAAAACCTTGTTTGAACAATGTGTTGAATAATGTTTTTATGTTTTTATGTGACCATCACTGAAATAAGTCGAAATGTTTTTATTAACAGTTTATTTCAGATTGCATAAATTCGAGATCAACCAAACCGGAGAAAGTAACGCTTCAAACCAAAGAGCAAAATACAAAATATCACACTGCTACAGCAATCACGACGCGACAGGCATAGTGGTCGCGACGTGAAGAAGAGAAGAGCAGAGACAGAAGACCAAATTGCTTCAGCGATCGCGACGCGACGAAGGAGACGGTCGCGACGCGAAGATCTTGAACGCGAAGCTCCAACGTGACACCACCAACCTTCTAATCGCGAGACTACCAACCCAATCCTTCGCGACGCGACCAAAAGCAACGCGACCAAAAGGAAACGCAACGAAAAGCTCGACATACCAGCGAAGACGCACTGACCCGACAAAAAGCGCACCGACCACCAGCTATGGACCTTCGCGACGCGACGGACCATATGGTCGCGACGCGAGCCCTGTAGTTCAGCAGTATAAATAAGATGCAAACCTCTTGCCATTTGTGTGCAGAAAATAACTTACACCACACATACCCATTCAAACACCAATATTATCCTACGTCCAAAGAGCAAGAAAACCTGCCAAAACGCTCAAGAAAACCACTACACCCATACTCTACCCGACACCAAACAAAACCTCTACCCGACACCAAACAAAACCTCTACCCGACACCAAACTTCAAACCTCTAAACAACCTCAACCCGAATACCAAACTACAAAACCTACACACCCACTACCAAATACATACACGAAAACTAAACCACAAAAACCCCGTGCATCTAAATTAAACCGACACCAAAAACCCATTTCACCAAACACCAAAAACTACCAAACCTCATCCTACCGTAAAGAACGAGAATCGACGCTTCAAAGAAAACGCCATCTTCATCAGCTATCGATAAGTTCTTTTGAAAATTATTTGTGTCGTTATTGATTTATTCAAACTGTTATAAATCAACTGTACCAAATATCCAATACATCCGAATTGAACCTTGACAACCAAAACATATGTGGACTGTATTTAACCGAGACATTTAACTTCTAACTTCTAACCTTTTTATTTATTGTAAAAACACGTTATCGTTGATAATGGCGTTTATTACATCTAACCTCTAACTTCTAACTTTTACTTTATTTACCGCTTTCTGTCTATTTAAATACTGTCTAGTTTAGTTTTACCGCTTTATATTTATTCCGCAACTCTTTTTTATTCCGCATAGTATAGATAAAATACATATCTGTCACACGGTAATAGGCTTAAAAACCCTGTTCGTGGAGATCAGTTATCGTATTTTTTCAACAATTGGTATCAGAGCTTGTGTGATTTAATCTGAAATTTTTGTTGTGAACTTTTGTGTAGCGTTTTTATAAACCACCAATAAGTTTCCTTTAAAAATTTCATCTTAATATCACTTGTTCATCAAAACAAAAAAAAAATCTTAAAATAAAAAAAAAAAAAAAAAAAAAAAAAATTATTATCAACCCAAAAAATGTCTTCCACAACCTACTCAAGAGCTCCATATGTCATCGATCAGGTATGGTCTATGATCTCAGATCTCGGTCTTTCAAAAACACCATTTGAGTCCCACATGACTAAGATTGAGAACAGTTTGAAAACTGATCTCAAACTATATCATGACACAATAGTCAAATCTGATATCTGCAAATCTGAATTACAAACCTTGCAACTCAGATTTGGAGAATCAACAAGGACTAGAGACAAACTTGAAAGAGACGTTGAACGAAAATCAGAAGAATATAATCACGTCTTAGATCAATTAAATAAAGCTCTAAAACAAAATAAGGACTTAGAAATAAAAAATCAATCTGTTTTTCCATCTGAAATAAAAGATACCTTAGAAATAGAAGTCCTTCAGTTAAAAATAAAAATTCAAGATTTAACTGACAAAAACAATGGTTTGATTCTAAAACTAGATGATTCTTCAAAACAAATCAAACTTCTTGAATCCGAGAATCAAAGATTCCAAGGAAAATTGGATTCTATCAATATTGCCAGAAAATTGAGTGATGATGTTTTCATTAAAGCAAACAACTTAGGAACTGGCAAAATTGATACGAATTATAAACCTGGAATTGGAAGAGAATCTTTCGAAATCGAACAAGCCAAACAAGAAACCAGGACAAATAGTGAAAACTCTGAATCAACTCTAACAGATCCATCCACATCTGTTAATGAGGAAAATTCAGACGACGAAACAGTTATCAACTGTAACCCAGATGATACTGATTTCAGGGTTTCCAAAAGATTTTTCACTAATAGGTCTTCAACCCACCGAACCCAAAAGAAACCATTGAAACCAGCCTTCTTGCCACAAAAACAAACTTTGAATCCAAAACAAAAACCTTTTCAAAAACCAATTCAAAGTTACTTTCAAGAGATAAACTTCAATCTCTCAAGGAATTTTCAGAAACCATCATTTCACCAAATTCCATTCCATCATAATAATGTTTTTCAAAAACATCCAAATTCCAGATACAAAGAAAGGTTATCAAACGGATCTTCACATATAGGATATCTTTCACAAAATCAAAGACCATTTCAACTGACAGGTTTTCAAAAACAAATCTTAAATTGGGAAAATCTGATAAGTCAAATCAAGCCTCAACCACTTCGTCCAATTAACAGAAACCATAATGATTTCAAATCACCGAAAACCATTAACAAATCAGGACCCACCATGATTTGGGTACCTAAACTTTCTGTCTAATTGCAGGTACTTTGTGCTGGAGAGCCCAAGGATGATATATGGTATATCGATAGTGGCCGTTCCAAGCATATGACAACAAACCATAGCCTTCTACAAGACTTCAAACCCACACTACCTCCGATGCAGAAACTTCACAATCAAACCAAAATGATGCGGATCCAGTCGAGGGGGAACCACCAAAACCAGAACCCTCCTAAAACACCCCAATTCACCTGTCCAAATGATCCCAATGCATCATTTATGGGAGAACCACCAAAACCAAATTCCTCTCTAAAACAATCCCAATCTACCTATCCAAAATGATCCCAGTGCATCATTTATGGGGGAACTCTCGTTACCCCATTCTCACCCGCAAACCAAAATTTACCAAAAACATCCACATAATCAAAAAAATCACAAAAAAATTGAATAAAGTTTTATCCTTTTAAAAGTTTTTATAAAACCATGTGATTAATATCTTCTTGACTAAATTTTCAGATACTTATGCTCGATGAATGTTCTCAGTTATATTGATTCTAAATTAAAGAGAAGGTTCAAATTTCAAACATTTTTGTTGTGTATATTCTCCTATTCCCTTTGAATTTATTTCAATTATAACGATTTTATCTGTAAAGGGACATAAGATCAGGAGATTCAGATGAAAACCAAACCCATGTGAGAAATTGTGCCTCGTCTTTAAATGCTATGTGGAATTCATTTCTGTGAGCAAAGGTGTTTTCATTATGACTTATAGGATTTATACTCTTATACCGTGATGCTAGTCTCATTTTTGCTTAGATATCAAAATGACCAGGGACGATACTTTCATTTTCTTATATATTAGACAAACTGTCTATTATATCACCTATCCCTATCCTCAATCAAACCACTTCAAAGAAAAGAATGATCATCTGGCATAACGAATCTGACAAATGAAGAAACGACAAAGTCATATCCAACAAATGCTGTCAACAAATCACAATTGGTAACCACATCAGATATCTTTTACACAAGGTGTATTCGCACAAATCAAGAAAAGATAAAGACAAAGGTGAACACATCACCAAAGAAAAAGAAGACTTACAACAACAATCCATCAAGACAGACACTTCTCAAAACAACGAATTCTCAAAAGCTTTATCAAATATAGCTGTTCAAAACCGAAGATTTACCGGGATACTGTAGCCTTCATAATTGAATATTCTTAGTTGCAAAATGCACTATGAAAACTTCTAAACCCCTCTACATGTATTTCCCGACGGAGAGAGAGTGAACATCAATGGCATGAATGAAGAAACCCTCTGAGTAATGCCGAAACCAGTCTTATGTGATTGATTATCTAATATGAAGACCAAGTGACTAAAGTATATAGGTATAAATCCACATTAAGCATAAGTCAACACCTTCAAACTGAGAGATATCACTCATCTTTAGTGATTATACACCCGTTCTGCACCCAGAACAAACAAACACCTCGGTCAAGTGTGAGCTATACATATGAGAGTTCATCTGAATCGACCTATTAAGATCACTTGTCGTCTTTATAAATGCTATAAAATCTTAAGGAATATTATGAAAATACATATACAAAAACCTTTTGATAATCGAACTCGAGACTTTGATTAAGAAACAAATATTCTTGACAAACATTTTTCAAAACACAAGTAAAATCTAGTCACACTCTTTCAAAACAAGTGATATGGTTTTATAAATGTCTTATCCAAATTTCAAGAATTTCAATCAAACATTTTACTCCTCATTTCATTAATGATCACATAGGGGGAAATTGTTGAATAATGTTTTTATGTTTTTATGTGACCATCACTGAAATAAGTCGAAATGTTTTTATTAACAGTTTATTTCAGATTGCATAAATTCGAGATCAACCAAACCGGAGAAAGTAACGCTTCAAACCAAAGAGCAAAATACAAAATATCACACTGCTACAGCAATCACGACGCGACAGGCATAGTGGTCGCGACGTGAAGAAGAGAAGAGCAGAGACAGAAGACCAAATTGCTTCAGCGATCGCGACGCGACGAAGGAGACGGTCGCGACGCGAAGATCTTGAACGCGAAGCTCCAACGTGACACCACCAACCTTCTAATCGCGAGACTACCAACCCAATCCTTCGCGACGCGACCAAAAGCAACGCGACCAAAAGGAAACGCAACGAAAAGCTCGACATACCAGCGAAGACGCACTGACCCGACAAAAAGCGCACCGACCACCAGCTATGGACCTTCGCGACGCGACGGACCATATGGTCGCGACGCGAGCCCTGTAGTTCAGCAGTATAAATAAGATGCAAACCTCTTGCCATTTGTGTGCAGAAAATAACTTACACCACACATACCCATTCAAACACCAATATTATCCTACGTCCAAAGAGCAAGAAAACCTGCCAAAACGCTCAAGAAAACCACTACACCCATACTCTACCCGACACCAAACAAAACCTCTACCCGACACCAAACAAAACCTCTACCCGACACCAAACTTCAAACCTCTAAACAACCTCAACCCGAATACCAAACTACAAAACCTACACACCCACTACCAAATACATACACGAAAACTAAACCACAAAAACCCCGTGCATCTAAATTAAACCGACACCAAAAACCCATTTCACCAAACACCAAAAACTACCAAACCTCATCCTACCGTAAAGAACGAGAATCGACGCTTCAAAGAAAACGCCATCTTCATCAGCTATCGATAAGTTCTTTTGAAAATTATTTGTGTCGTTATTGATTTATTCAAACTGTTATAAATCAACTGTACCAAATATCCAATACATCCGAATTGAACCTTGACAACCAAAACATATGTGGACTGTATTTAACCGAGACATTTAACTTCTAACTTCTAACCTTTTTATTTATTGTAAAAACACGTTATCGTTGATAATGGCGTTTATTACATCTAACCTCTAACTTCTAACTTTTACTTTATTTACCGCTTTCTGTCTATTTAAATACTGTCTAGTTTAGTTTTACCGCTTTATATTTATTCCGCAACTCTTTTTTATTCCGCATAGTATAGATAAAATACATATCTGTCACACGGTAATAGGCTTAAAAACCCTGTTCGTGGAGATCAGTTATCGTATTTTTTCAACACAATGCATGAAATGAAATTATGTTTCTTGCCATTTCTGGCGAATAGCAACAATTTATTAAAGCTAAACTAACATCACTACTGAGCATTAAACTATAGACACCGATCTTGGTAATAGGCGACGATCTCCTATTGCCCATGATCAGGTTCAATCTACCATGCTCCACCTCCCTGCTTTCCTTTAGGCCCTGCAAATCAGAACAAATGTGAAAACCAAATCCTGTATCAAGGACCCAATAACTGAAAGATGGTGAGTTTTTAGAGATAGTGTATATACCTGCTGACATCGGCTTCACTTTGCCGTCCTTGACATCCTGCAAGTATCTCGGGCAGCTTCTCTTCCAATAACCCTTTTCTTTGCATTAAAAGCAGTCGGCATCTTTGGGGTTGGAGACATGAGGAATACCGAAAGACTTGGGTCTCGGTCCACTACTGGATGACACGACATGAACATTTTCCCTCCAATTCTGACTGGGAGGGCCCTTCCGTTTCTTTCCTTTGCCATGACCAATTGCCAGGATGGGCTGGTTCACTGAAGGTACACTTTTACCCTTCTTCCCGTCTTCTGCAGTTTGCAGCATGTTGTACAACTCAGACAAAGAGGCCTGAGTATTGTTCAAATGATACGCCAGTGTGAACTTGTCATAAGAACTCGGTAAGGAGTTAAGCACTATGTCAATGGCCAACTCCTCATCGACCAGCATACCTAGTTTCCTTAGCCTATCCATGTAACCCTGCATCTTTTGCACGTGAGTGCAGACGGACTCTCCGTCCTTGGGCTTGCTGTTAGTGAAGGTTCGGACCACTTTACACCTCTCGACATGCGCTCGCTTGCGGAACTTTTCCGCAAGGTCTTTGTATATTTCATAGGGCCAGTAGTCCTCGTCGATTCTTTGCAACTCGGGTTTCATTGTAGCAATCATGATGCAGGCCACTTTGGTCGCATCATCACAGTGTTTTTGGAACGAGACAAGTTCCTCGGGAGTAGCTGTTTCGGGGTCAACTTCAACTAGGTCGGTGTCAAGAACATACTCTTTGTTCTCAAACCTCAGAGCCATCTTTATGTTTCTGATCCAGTCGTTGTAGTTCTAGCCATCCAATGTCACTTTGGAACACAACGAGAGGATTGAAGTGACGTTACTAGAGTTTGAGTGGGGAACGGATTGTTCAGCAGAAGACATCTATAAAAGAAGGTAGTTTTTAATTAGATACATATATGATCCTTAATATTAACACAAAATAATAATAAGGCTAGGACCCAACTATAACAATTGACAATTTAGAAGAGGGATGTTGTAATCTAATTGTAAATTTTATAAAGGTGGGCGAATGACGATTCAGCCAATTCCACCGCGGAAGATAATCATATTATAATGGAATTCCGAGTTCTTTTGAGATTTATTGAACTGTTCAATAGCATGTTAAATATCGGATATGCTCCACTGTTTGTGACTGGGATACCGAGGATCACAAACTGGATGTGAATAACCATGCAAATTAGCTTGGTACTCTCAAAGTCAATTACCATCTCTAATTGACGTGCTGGTAAACCACACATGCTCCATAAACAATGGTAAGATTGAGAAACCCATTGCAACTCTTTATGAACCCCTATTGGTGTGCCGGTAAACCACACATGCTCCACCAATGTTTCACAAAGTGCAATGTGCAATTTCATAGATTGGCATCAATTCACATTATTCCTAAAGTAACTAGATTGGGATTTTTTTGAACTGTTCTAGTACTTTATTAATAGCATTATACTTTTAATGAGAATTAAGCGGTCCTATCAAACCCGTTCGGCTAACGACACTCCATTGATCAGGAGAGCGGTGGGTGAGAGTGGACACCCATTAGACTACCATTTTATAGGCAGTCTCTTTATACCCTCTTTATAGACTAGTTTTGTGAATGAGACCTACTATTGATTTGACTAACTAGTTTATCTTATACATATAATATTAACTTTTAATTTTAATATATATAAGATGTATTTTAAACTTTTAAAATATTTATGGTTTAATCTTTTAATTAAACAATTAATTAAATTAATTAAATCTAGATAAACATCACAAATTAATCAAATTATCATAATCCTATCTTAAACCCTTTAATTCTCGAAAATAGCAAGCAAGTGGGTTTAAGGTTTCCATTTATTAATTAATCATACTTACCAAAAATAAGAAACCTACAAAACCCTAGCTATCAATTTCGCAGACAAGGGGGTGGAGGCTAGGGTTTTCAAAACCCTAGCCACCAAGTCGATTTGGCTTTCCAAAGGGTTTTAATTTTCGAAAAAACCCTTTAACAAATAAACATTTATAGCAATTCAATCAGAAAAATAGCCAAAGCTCTGATACCACTGAAAGGTTTTCTGCAATCTATAAACTAATAATCCTAAGTTCACATGCAACCTAGAAAAAGATCTATGTTTTTCTAATAATGAACATATAACAAAAACCTAAAGTCCAACAATTAATTTCTAAAGAATTGGATGAGAAAAACCAACCTTTGATTTTAGTCTTGAAGCCAGCAACACAATTGTCCTGCCTCAAATGAGATCACACCCAAGAGCAAGAGGAGGAGAACAGAATTCCAGAGAGACATAGTGTAGTTGGCGCAGACTTCGAAGCCTCTAGGGGCTTCTATTTATAGCCTCCAGGTAGTGACAGTCAAAACCCTAGAGGAGCCCAACTTTTGACAAGCCTTTTATCAAATGGACCAAGCCTCCTTAAACCCTAATTAGGGTTTCGAGATTTGTGGAGGAACCCTCCAAAATCTCGCCAACTGCCTGGCCACCTGGCCAGTCTTTACTCAACTATTGAGTAATTACAAAACTAGTCCCTGCACCTTTAATTAATTAAATTAATCACTAAATTAAATCCAATTAATTCTAGATTAATTTCTAATTAATTAATATAGTTTCTAATTAATATATTATCACTTTAATATATTAATAAACTATTTATTTTATTTATATTGATTTATTAAACATTTAATAAACCAACCTTTCTCTCTATTGAACTCTCTACCGAACCTCTAGCTATGAGGGCAACCCAAATGGACTTTGCTTCAATTAATAAGATAAATACAAATTATAAGTCATGGCTTAGACACCTAATCCAACATATATATATATATATATATATATATATATATATATATATATATATATATATATATATATATATATATATATATATATATATATATATATATATGATCACGTAAGAACTAACTTTTTGTGAGAACTTGAGAACTAAATCTAGCCTTTGATCAAGATTAATCTATGGTGGTGATTAAGATAAAATTAATTTATTTTCTCTTTTAATTTTAATCTGTTTCTAATTATAAAAGGCTAATATGTTAAAACATCTATTATTCTTTTAAGGAAATTATACGGTTTTATAGAAACCGAATCCAAAAGTAATTCCATCTCTCTCCCATTTATCCCAGTTAACCCTCGTTTACCTCTTCAACATCTCCAATGAAAATTTCACGTTAAACTCTCTCCTCCGTTTCTCCTCTCCCTTCATTCTCCCCCTCGTAACCGTCACCGCCATCTCCGATCGATCTCAGCATCTCCAATCGCTCTTTGTTGGATGGTGTAAAAGCCAAGTAGACAAGAACAAACAAGAATGACACCGGAATCAAGAGTAGCAACTGTGGAGGCGGCGAAATTTGTTTATTTCGTCAACCGATTTTCTCGATTTCCCCCGAATGTTTATTTTTCTACAAGGTACCGTTGATTGCTTTTTGGTTATCTCAAAAATCCTATTACTTTCTTGATTACAAAATTGGCAGTGATGCGTTGCTGGCTAACAATTTCTCATGAAGAAAGGTATTTGAGTATTTGATTGCTTCCTCACAATTTCTCATGAATCGATCATTCAGATTCATCTCCACACTTCTTCCGATTTCTTTGATTTACACCAACAAATCTTTCTTGGTTCGATCCTCTAACATCTTTTCTTGATTGCACCAACCGTGTGCAGGTATCATTCCAATTTTTTGATTTTTGACTGCATATGGCAATTGATTATGTTTCTTCTTTAGTTTAAAATTGATTTGTTAGTAAAGAATTGTCGGTTTGTTGTTGTATAGGGATGTAATTAGGATACTACGAAGTCCAGCATATATTCTTTTAGGAAGTCTAGAATGTTGAACACAACTTTTGTGCACATCGGGAAATTCTTCAATCTTCGAAAATAAGAACGTAATTTCTTTATATTTTCCTGTCTATAAACTTGAGTTTTTACATATAATTATATTTGAATGATGCTATCTGCTCCTGAACAGTAAGTTAAACCCTCAAAGGCAAGCTTTTAATTAAACTATTGGTTTGATTGTCTTGTTCTTAGTTAAGCTTCGAAGTTTGACCATCCGCTAGACGTAGCGGTTTTCAAAGTTAATGGCAACCATCAGAATGAAGCTTTTTATAATAATTGCCACTCTCTGTTTATGTCAGTTGTATACAAGGGACTCTTCTAAAAGTTGGAAACAGGCTGAATCAGATTGAATGACCACCAAGAAGCCATCTGCCAACATTGTCCTATTTGGATTTTACTTCATCTGAAAAATGAAATGATATCATAGACTTCGATGACCACCTTGATGACATCAGCAAGTAAGACCCATATTCCTTCTTCTTTATAAATTCACCTGTCTGTGAAAATGGTCAACTACTATAAGTCTATAAAATATTTTAATCTATGAAATTATAATTGTAAGTCCCAAAACTTTCTAGATCTAACAAGGTATCAAAGAAATCAGTCGATTCCTGCAGAATCCCAACGAGTAATCAATCCGAAACACTATATGAATCAAGAACAAGAACTAGAACAGAATAATGTTCAATGCACACTTTGTATTAAACCAAAGTCGGGTACATAAGATTCTTGATCGATTGAACAATAATTCTCTCTAACTTAGCACGGTTCCCAATGTCGATCAACAATGACAATAAGGAGGAATTCAACGCAGCTTGTCACATGGAATTACACTTCACCTTTCTTCGGGGATAAAATGAATGTGTTGAAACTCTTGAACTTCACTTCAAAATCCATCACTAGAAAATCTTGAATTGTCTTTTACTAGCGCTTCATAAAACGAACGATGACAAAAAATCCTGTGGGTCACAGAGTCATAACGACCCTCCTCGCCACAGTTGTTCAAGGACCCAACCTTGGCTCAGAAGGAGAGTACTCGCAGTATCTGTGTGAACCCGGCGGAACGCACTCCGATTGTTTGAGTATCGGAGAACTACTCGTGGCCTTTTTGATTTGGGCCCTATATATCCTTGATGAAAGATCTCAATGCAGTTAACAAGTCAACAAGTTAACTTGGCTCTTGGCGAGACGTTCAATGGTATCCAAACTCTGCGGAGTGTACCATCCTGATGCCAATTTTGGTTCCGGTGAAGTGTTGGGGTCTCACAGCTATTGTGGTAGACAACAGCGATCACTGGCCCAGAGTTTCGATGTTTCATCAATGCGAGGTAAAGCCACATTGAATCACGAACATCTTTATTAGAAGAAAAATGGTTTAAGAGTGGAATGAGTGTGTAACATATCTTGGTTCAAGATATACCCATCGGCTAGACATTCGAATTGTCATCAATGTATGGTTTATTACATTGAATCATCCAACTCTTGATTTAGAAGACTTGTATGTAAGAATGGTTGTCAATGCCTCGCATTTACTACTGGTGTTGTAGTAAAGATCAGTAGCATATAGTTTTGAAATATCATCATCACTTGGTTTTAAATGATGAATCTTCTATTTCTTGCATCAGAAAGTATAGAGTGGGTAAGAATGGATTGGTGCATGTGATAGACTACGGTATGCAATCTAACCATCGACATAGAATTTTAACTATCGACTCTGAGTGGCTTAACTCAAAGTGTCTAGAAGTTGAGATTTAGAGTATTTGAGGTTAGGTTAAGAAAAGTTGTTATGTGCTTCATACTCATTCTGGTATACCAATGAGAATCATCAGCACAAGTTGTTTTGTCTCAGCAGTGAGTGGTATTACTCAGTGGGTCGTTGACGGGTAAGGAATGTCTTAGTGAATCACGGTGATACTGAAACACATCGTTGACATGAAGAGTTTTGGATCTGTATTCCTGATTGGTATTGATCAGGAACATTGACGATCGTGCAAAATGTGTAATTAAGAAAATATTTTTGGATTTTTAATTTTTTTGAAAATAAAAGACATAAAAGAAAAATATATTTTTGTAATTTTGAATTCTTTTAAATTTTTTGTGTTTTTAATTCTCCCCCTAAATTTGTGCATGGAAGAGAATAGTGAAAGCAAAACATGAACAAAGTTAACCAAAACAAAAAAAATTACAAAAATTTACAAGAACTGATTTATCAGTCATCGAAACAGATCATTTTCAAAAATTAACAAGCACATCAAACCGAGCTTTTGCAAAAGGTTTTGTAAACTAATCCGCCACATTGTTATCTGTGTGGATTTGCTCCAAGTGAATAAGTTTTCGCTCGTAGCAATCTCGTATAAAATGAACTTTGATGTCAATGTGCTTGGTTTTTGAATGTTGGACAGGGGTTTTAACAATTTGGATAGCTGCATCATTGTCACACAATATGGGAGTGTCGAGAAAGTTCAAACCATAGTCGAGTAGTTGATGTTGCATCGAAATGACTTGAGAATAGCAAGCCGATGCCGCCACGTATTCAGCTTCGGCTGTGGATGTTGACACAATCTGCTGTTTCTTGCACTGCCAAGAGATCAGTCTATCTCCCAAAAATTGACATCTAGAACTTGTGGACTTACTGTCAATATCACATCCTCCATAATTGCTGTTAGAAAGGACTTACTATCAATATCAGAGACCTAGTTAAGGTATCGAAAGATCATCAGAAAACCAATCATAGATCGATAGATCGATACAAAGTTTGATCGACTGATTGTCCATCTGGATCTGAGGACAACAGAGGTCGCTCAGCCATTGGAGTAGAAGCAACTTTCGCGTCTTTGAAGCCGAACTTCTCCACAATGTCATCCACATATTTCCCTTGATGCAGTAATATCCCTGTTGAGCTTTGACGTACTTGTAACCCTAAGAACATTGTCATCTCCCGCAGAGCTCATTTCAAATCACTTTTTCATCACGTGCTCAAAGTCTTTGCACATAGCCTCGCTTGTAGATCCAAAAATAATATCGTCCACATAGATCTGAACGATAATATGATATGTCTTCTCGCGTTTAATGAACTGTTGGGCTGTTAAGTATCAGCATTAGCTGATCATCAGCAGCAGCTGATCAGGTAACAGCACATTTTGAATCTGATGATTTTCAAAGAAGAATCTTTCTCGTTTAAGATCATTGTAATACTTATCATATTTTTGTAGCTTATCTTGTTTCTATACTTATCACGTTTATAGTTGGAAGTTCCCTGATTTGTAGGGATACTCCAAATATACATAGCATAGCCGTTGTATATATACATTTCTAGGGTTTATGTAATACTCAATTGATTTTAAATCAAAATGATCTTCGTGTGAGATCAAAGGTTTTCTGTGTTGAAACTATCGTCTTATTTCTTCTCTTATTCTTGTTTGATGGATCTTCATAAACCAACAACTGGTATCAGAGCAGGTTTTTTATCATTCAAGAATGTCTTCTTCGTTGTCGTCCACGTCTAGCAACAAGATCGCTCCATTTGATGCTAACAACTTTGGCATGTGGAAAAGCAAAGCTCTCACGGTTCTTGAAACCATGGACTTTCACATGCCGGATATTCTCAAAAACGGCCCTTATGTTCCTCACTTCACTATGACCAAAGATGGTGTTCCTGGTGAGAAAAAGGCTACTCCTGTTCATGAATTTACTGAGGATGACAAGCGTCTTGTCAATCTTGACAGACGAGCCAGAGCTGCTATTGGTAACTCTCTCCCATATGAGATTTATCATCTGGTTCAAAGTTGTATATCTGCCAAAGACATGTTAAGCACTCTCACTGTCGCATTCGAAGGCACTGCTGAAGTGAGAGCTGCTCAGGAAAATGCCCATAATCGAAAGTACGAACACTTCTTTGCATACAAAAACGAAACCATCACTCAGACTTTCAATCGGTTCAATTGCCTGGTGAATGACATGAGAATATTCAACATTATCAAACTTGACTCTGTTCTTGTTCTTAAGTTCCTCGACTCCCTAGACGACAAATGGGAACATCATATGGATGTTCTAAAAAATAGTGAAAAGATTCGTACCATGGATCTTCAACGCCTATTCAGAAATCTCCATAGTCATGAGGAGATTAAGGCTCAGAGGAAGGAGATAATGAGAGATAGTCAGCGTGAAAGATCAGCTGCTTTATTCTCAAAGAATCAGGAGGATTCGGAGTCCGAGATTGCTGCTGGTGAAGAGTCAGATGCTGAAGATGAAGAGTTCAAGCATATGGCAGACCTTGCATCTCAAGCGGCACTGATTGTAAAACAGTTCAATCAGTACAAAGATAGTAGACGAAGTGGGTCTCAACATTTCTCCAGTGGATCTAAGCCAAACTTCTCAAATTTCAAGAAGACCATCAGTGACAATTCTAAATTCACTGGTGACAAGAGGAATGATGGAAAGTGCTTCAACTGTGGAAGTACTAAGCATTTTGCTAAGGAGTGCAGTGTAATGAAAGGAGACTCAAAGGATGAGTCTTATGAAGTCAAGTACAAGAGACTCGTTGCCTCTCTTAAAAGGCAAAACCTGGGATCCAAAGTGCTGATTGCTGAAGAGGAAAATGAGAAGTGGGAAGAGGAGGCTGATTCCTTTGACGATGAAAATCAGAACATGTGTCTGATGGCTGTGACTGGTGGGTCTACTGAAGAATCAAGCAACAGTACCAGTGTTGCTGATGCTAATATGGTCAAAGATTGTGACTCCTCTATGTATCAGGTCAAAGATTTTGTTAATTTATCATTAAATGGAAAAATCAAAGCTTTTGAGTATTTGAGTGTTTGTCTTGAAAACTCCAACTTTAACAGACACCATATAGTTCTTGCAAATGAAAAACTGAAAAATAAATTAAAAAACAAAGATCTTGACTATTCTAAATTAAAAATTGAATGTCGTGGCCTTATTTTGTCAAACAAACTGATTTTTGAAGAAAAACAAGCTGCTGAGAATACAACTAAAAACATTCAAATGATCATCAAGAACTGGACTCATTCTCACAAAAAGGTTTGGAAATTAATAAATGATCAAATATCTTTTCAGGCTACCAAAATTCTTGGTGGAGATTTTGAATCTGCTGTCAAGATTTAAAAAAGAAAACATGAAACTGAACCTGTTTTTCCCTCAAAAGAGTAATTGATTAAGGATTTTGAAAAACAAATTTGTTCCAACAGGTTTTAAAAAGGAAACAGAACTCATTGAGAAACATTGTTTTTTTGACAAAGAAGGTGACATCAACATTCAAACCAAAATCAGTGCTATTGATCCCTCTTTAAAAGGATCTGAATAGGACAATGTTGGTGTTAGTACTGAAAATCTCATCAGATTTCCAATATCTAATGGTGAATTTCATACTGTCACAAACATTTCCTGTGAAGCTCCTGAGTGTCTCATATCTGCTGCTGCCTCTGATGGTTCCAAAACGAAATTTACCCTTCCAAAAGTGACAAATAAATTCAGATTTTCAAAAGCAAAGAAATCTAAACCCATCAGAACCTGTTACAGATGTGGTGATTCATCCCATATGACTGATCAGTGCATTTTTGAGTCAAGGTCTGACAGGAATATAAACATTATGACTCGATGTGATAAATGGACCAAAAAGGAAAATTCTTTAAATTGTCTTCCATCTAAATGTTATAACATTCTATCTTGTTTTAAACCCATTTCCAAATGGGTTCACTAAGGTTCTCAAATGTGTTTTAGCAACTGCAGGGCCAGGAAAATATTTGGTATCTTGACAGTGGGTGCTCTCGTCATATGATTGTATACAAGTCCTTGTTGGAAGATGTTGAAAAGAAGAATGGCCCAGTAGTTACGTATGGTGATAATAGTCATGGTCTAACTAAAGGATATGGCACCATTTGTTGTAAATCTGTTCAATTTTCTAATGTATCTTATGTCAAAGGTCTTAAACACAATCTCATCTCCATTAGTCAGCTGTGTGATGCTGATTAGGTTGTCTGCTTCAACAAGAAGGAAGGTAATATCATCAACGCTGCCAAAGAAGTGGTTCTATCTGCCAAACGTTGTGATGACATCTACATCCTGGATATGTTCTCAGCTGATCAATCTCTGAAGAGGTGCTTCTTCTCTCGAGCACATTCTCACTTCAACTTGCTCTGGCACAAACGTCTTTCACACTTGAACTTCAAGAATATTTCCAAGATTTCCAAAAACCAGCTGGTTTGCGGTCTTCCTAAGATGAATTTTGTCAAAGACCAAGTATGTTCAACGTGTGAAAAAGGTAAATAGGTCAAACCATCTTTCAAATCAAAACAATGTTCCTCCATTGTATCTCCCCTCAGTATGATACATATGGATCTCTTTGGACCTGTTCCAGTGGCATCTATTGCTGGAAAGAAGTACTCTCTGGTAATTGTGGATGAATTCACTCGATACACCTGGGTCATGTTTTTAAGGAATAAAAGTGATGCTGCCGCTGAAATCATCTCCCTAATTAAGCAATCAGAAGCTCTCTTCAATCTTAAGGTAAAGCAGCTGAGAAGTGATCATGGCACTGAGTTTCGAAATCAAACTATGGAAGCTTATGTGAAGAAAAGGGAATACTTCAAAACTTCTATGCTGTGAGAACTCCTGAACATAATGAAGTTGCTGAACGAAGAAATCGAACACTAATTGAAGCTGGGAGAACAATGGTAGTTGATGCTGGTCTTCCTCTGTCCTTCTGGGCTGAAGCTGTGAACACTGCTTGCTATACTCAAAACAGATCTATTATTTTTAAGAGACATGGAAAGACAGCCTATGAAATGCTGAAAGGTCGATCCCCTGACATTTCTTATTTTCATGTTTTTGGTTGTGCTTGTTTATCTTAAAACAGGGGGAGCAGCAGTCAAAGTTTGAAGCTAAGTCTGATGATGGCATTTTCTTGGGCTACTCAGCTATTTCTAAAGCTTTCAGGGTCTTCAATGTAAACAAAAGAAAAGTGATTGAATCTATTCACGTTCGTTTTGATGAATCATTATTTTCCCATCAGCATGTAGATCACGAGCACTCAGTCCTTGAAGAACTTCTCAGTCCCATTTCATCAGCTCCACCTGATTCATGCCCTGTTCCTGCTGTACTATCTTCTTCTGCTGATCTTTCATCATCCTCCTCCTTTGACATGTCTCCCCATGAGTCTCTCTCCCCTGATGAGATATCTCTTGAATCATCTACATCTCCTGAAGCTCCCTCTGATGATTCTGTTCCACCATTAAATGCTGAAAACGGAGATCCCTGTCATTCACCACCTATTCCAACTGTTAAAGATCATCCCATCACCCAGGTCATTGGAGATGTTGCAACTGGTGTTCGCACTAGAAGACAGGTATCCAGTAACTTCTGTCTCTATGTGAATTTTGTCTCTCTAGTTGAACCAAAGAAGGTGGATTAAAGCTATGCAGGATGAACTGCATGAATTTAAGAGAACTGCAGGATGCTCTCCTTGATGCTGATTGGATTAAAGCTATGCAGGATGAACTGCATGAATTTGAGAGACACAAAGTTTGGACTCTAGTTCCTCACCCTCAGGGAAAGACCATTATTGGTACTCGTTGGGTTTTCAGAAACAAGATGGATGAAGATGGTATTGTCATCAGAAACAAGGCTAACCTTGTTGCTCAAGGATTCACTTAGATGGAAGGATTGGACTAATGATGAAACCTTTGCTCCTGTTACTCGTCTGGAAGCCATCAGACTGTTACTTGCTTTTGCTTCCTTCATGAAGTTCAAAGTGTTTCAAATTGATGTAAAAACTGCCTTCTTACATGGTGATCTTCCTCATGAAATGTATCTGAAACAACCTCCTGGCTTCTACAATGATTCCTTTCCAAATCATGTGTACCGTTTAGACAAAGCTGTTTATGGACTCAAACAAGCTCCCAGGGCCTGGTATGACACTCTGGCATCATATCTACTTGAAAAAGGATATCACAGAGGGGCTATCGACAATACATTGTTCATAAAAAGATTAGGTGGTGACATTATTCTTGCTCAGGTCTATGTCGATGACATTATCTTTGGTTCAACCAATGATAAACCGAGTGAAGAATTTGCTACTGTTATGCCATCAAAGTTTGAAATGAGCATGATGGGTGAACTATCTTTCTTCCTTGGTCTTCAAGTCAAGCAGTCCTCTCATGGAATATTCATCAGTCAGAGAAAATATCTCCAAGATATGTTAAAGAAATTCTCTTTTTCTGAATGCAAACCTGCAAAGACTCCTATGAGTACTTCAGTGTCTCTGTCTGCTGATCCTACTGGTGTTGATGTAAATGCTTCATCCTACATAGGCATGATTGGATCTCTTCTGTATCTAACTGCCAGTCGCCTTGACATTGTTTTTGCCACCAGCATGTGTGCTCGCTTTCAAGCTAAGCCTAAAGAATCTCATCTCAATGCTGTCAAGAGAATCTTTCGCTATCACAAGCACACACCATCCTTGGGTCTCTGGTACCCATGTGAGTCTTCCTTTGATCTAGTTGGCTTCACTGATTCTGATTTTGCAGGCTGCTCCTTGGATCGTAAAAGTACCTCTGGAGGATGTCAATTACTTGGGAGTCGTCTAATCAGCTGGTCAAGCAAGAAGCAATCATCAGTTGCTTGCTCAACTGCTGAGGCTGAATATGTAGCTGCTGGTAGATGCTGTGCTCAAGTACTATGGATTGAGAACCAGCTGATGGCTTATGGATTCAATCTGTCAAAAACTCCCATCTGCTTGATAACACCAGTGCCATTCTCATCTCACAAAATCCAGTATAACACTCAAAGGCGAAGCATATTGAGGTTAGACACCATTTCATCAGGGACATCATTCAGAAAGAGGAGATCGAGCTTCTGTACGTTCCTACTGAGCAACAACTAGCATACATTTTCACCAAACCTCTTGATGAACAAAAGATGTTATTCTTCATTGGTGAATTAGGGATGATTTCTCAGTAAACTGTTTATTTTTGTTTCTTAGTATGTTGTTTTTTTATTTCAAAACAAAAAATTTATATATATATATATATATATATATATATATATATATATATATATATATATATATATATATATATATATATATATATATATATATATATATATATATATATATATATAAATCCTAAAACAAAACAAACTTTCTTTCTTTTCATTCAAAGTTAATTTCTTACATTCCTTCATTACATTTTTTTTCTGTAACTAACGCTTGAAGTACTGCCATAACGAAGGATACCCCATTGTGTACAGCTGATGAACCCTGTCCCTCTGTTAAATTTTTTTTTTTTGGCGCATGAGTGCTATCCTTCTTATTTGTTTCATCCAGACTTTGTCCTTGGAAACATGCTGCCGCATCTCGAAGTCTTATGTCTTGCTGAGACATTAAGCACTGACCCCCCTCATCAGTTGATCAATGTATCAACTGATGAATGTATTGTCTGGTCCTGAAAATACAAAGGGTTTCTTTCTATTAATGTTTTCTCTACCAGACCCTGTCCCTAGATGCTGCTGCTGCATGCTTGCCCTGCAAGGCATTTGATCCCTCCATGTGCTGATGCAAAGTCCTCAACACATGTAGTACTGGCTGGTCCTCGTAGCCAAGGGATTGTTTGGTCATTTGTAGCTGAGATTAACCGTTCACGCTTCCGCCTTTTTCTCTCATATCTCAGCCACAAATCTTGACCATTGATGAGTGCCACCTGTCCCTGACATTTCGGCTCCATAATGATCATAAGATCTCTTCCCGATCTTTCGCCTTCCATATCGCCACTCCTCAAAATAACCCTCTCTCAGATACATATATTTTCAAATTTCTTAAAGCCTCTCTCCCACGCAAACATCTTCTTCTCTATAAACCCTAACTAGCCTCTCTGCTTCTTTCTCAAAATGTCTCGATTGTTCGAGTTTGTGCCTTCCCCTGGTCTCTCCAAAGCTGCTGCATCTCCAGCCTCAAATGTTGTCATTCTCTCAACGAATGTGGCAGGCACCTTCGCTATTCCACAAAAGCTCAAGGATCAGGGTTTTGAGCAGTTCGTCGATTTCTTGAAAGGGCATCCTCTCAATTTCGCAATATCGGGTATGCCAGATGTTTTTAAACCCTCCTTGGTGGCTGAATTTTGGTACACCTGCAACTTCCTTTCTGAATAAAACACCATTTTCGGCACCATCGGAAACGGTCAAGCTCAAGTCTCCCTCTCAGTCGATACTTTCAGACGTTGCCTTCGTCTACCTTTCTCTGCTCCATTCTCTGATCTTCCTACAGAAGAAACCTCCAAAACAGTTGTACATCTTTTGGGCTATGATTCCTCTCTCGCTGGTAAACGGGATGCAGAGAAAACAGTTCTTCGTCAATATTTTCCAGCTGGATGGAAATTCTTGACCGGGGTTATTGGGAAATGTCTCGGGTACAAACAAAGCAGTTTTGATCAAATGAATACGTACGAACTTCGTCTTCTCTACGGGATGGCTCTCAATAAAATTTTTTGACTATGCACGCCTCATCATCGACCAACTGATTTCTCTTGTATCCTGCAAGACTCGTACAAGTTACGCTGCCTTTCCAAGATTCCTGGCCTTGGCTCTAAGCTTTGAATCTATTGAATATACTTCAGCAGCTGATGTTCCATGCTCATTTCCAACTTTATCCCCAAAGATATTTGGAACATATGCTCCATCTGCTAACGATGCCTTAATGCCAGCCTGCATGACCGGGTGGATCACCTCACCTTATCAGGGTGAAAGTCTTCACAGATCCACTCATCCAGTTCTTCAACCTATGGTTCTGGCAAATCTTGAAGAGTCGACTTCCTCTGAATCCTCTCCATTTGCCAGCAGTTCATCTTCCTCAGGCTCTCCAAGATCATCCAACCAAGAAGTATCTCCATCAAAGTCATCCAGCAATGCTTCATCTTCAGCTGAGGTATCTTCTGACTCTTCCTCTGATTCATCAGACCCTGGAAATGATGATATGGTGGTCCCCCTATAGCCCTCAGCCTGACCTTCAAGTTTTCCCTCTCCTGTACGAGGTTCTGGACATGTTCACTTTGCCTCTCCTAAACCTGAACCAGAACAAATTGTTCAGCCTGAAACCCAAGAACCTCCCCCAGCAGTTACTATTCTACCCGTACCCTAACACATTTACTTCTCTTCTCCTGACATTGAACCATCAACTGATCCTGCTCCATCTTCTGGTCCTGCACCATCATCTGCTCCTACACCCTCATCCAGTTCTTCTCAGCTGGATAACATTCAAGCCTCTCTTCGGACCTTGATTGAGTTGTCTCAAACTCAATCCTCCAGACTCCAACAACTTGAAACTGACGTTGACTACCTAAAAGAGTTGTTCTACTGGTCTCTGGTCGAAACCATGCCTGAAGATCCCACTAAAGATGACTTTCCTCCTTCCCCCCTCCAGGTCCTGATGGTACTGATCATCTCTTCATGCCACCACCATCCACTACACTTCAACCGCTACCATCCACTGCTCTTCAACCATCCACTGCACCTCAACCATCCACTGCACCTCAACCGCCACCATCCACTGCACCACCATCAACTACACCATCTGCTCAACCTCCTTCTTCTTCTTCTGATGATGCCAAAAAGGGGGAGAATTTGTCTGGCAATCCGTCTGGCACTCAATATCCTCTTCCAGAAGGGGATGTCATTAGAAATGCTGATATGGCTCATGTTGAGGGGGAGGAAGCTCACGCTGAGGGGGAGCAGGCAGAAAATCCTTTAACTCAAGAAGGGCCGTCCGTTATTCAAACCACTGCTATTGCTGAGGGGGAGCAAGAGTCTAATGAAAACTCTGAAAATGAGGAAAAAGCAAATTCTGAGGGAGAGCCAAAGGTAGCTTTTGCCTCTGACATTGATGATGAAGAAGGCCTCTTCAATATGCCTTATCATGCTGCTCCTATTGCAGTACTATATCCAGGTCAACCCTTTCCTGTTGAAAGCTCAAGCACTGCTGCCCCTGAAGGTTCTTATATCCCAAGTGCTGATCATGTTTCTGCTGACGTGTCTGATGACGATATGCCCTTGGTGTTCAAAAGAAAACACAACACTGAGTCCTCCTCAGTTCCTAAAACATCAAAACGTCAGAAGATGTCTTCTTAAGTTCTCAAGTTGGCTAATGAGTGGTGCATGTCCCCTTCACAAGTTGAAGAAATAGCTGCTGGACATAATCTGGTCTTGACAAACCAGATTATATGTTCAAAGGATGCCAAGGTGGCTAAGCAAGTGGTTCAAGAGGAAGGAGGGATAAGTCAGTAGAAAGATCTCCTGAGTCAGTTTGATTCAATGACTATGGAACAAAGGAGAATTACAAGTAGAGCTGAAAGTGTCAATAGAAAAATTGATTTGGCAAGATTTAAAGATGTGTTTTCAAGGAGACGCTCTATGCTACCTATTATCAAAGTAGGTTACTCCAAGAACAAAGGGGAACTAATCCTGAAACTTCATTTTCAGAGGAAAGACAAAGAAGAACTTGTTCCTGAACAAGTATTTATTCATGAGGTAGGAAGTTTTGGATTCACTGAATGGGAGGAAATGCTTTTTGCTACCAGAAGACATAAGGGGCTGTACGCTGAAGAGCTTCGTGGTGCTCTTAAAATCTGGATGGACAAAGTTAATGATCTGAACCTCATTCCTGCTTTTGATCGCTCTGTTAAGCCCAGCACGTCTGGTCCTAAGAAAAGAAGAAGGAAGTCTAAGGAGGTTCATCATCTGGCTCTCTATGGAACTAAGGACTTCAACAACATTCCTCCTCCTGGTGCCCCGACTGAAGCCTGCACTTTGGTCAAGACTCCATTTCATGGAATGACATATGAAGATGAAAATGGAAAGATGTGCTTCATGCGCACTGCTGATCTGAAGAAAGCCACTACTGAACATCTTTTTCATGTTCGACTTGAATGCTTCAAGGCCCAGCAAGCTGAGGGTTTTCATATGCTGATTTCCCATGAACTAGGAAGAAGAGAGCCTCAGCTTCATGCTCCTGAGTATTCATGGATCAAGCCTGAGATTCTCTCTAAGGCTGAGTATGTTGCATCTCTTGGCCAATCCTCTATCAGTTGAAAAGGCTTTGACATAATCAGATTGGGGGAGATTGTTGGGCTGTTAAGTATCATCATCAGCTGATCATCAGCATCAGCTGATCATGTAACAACACATTTTGAATCTGATGATTATCAAAGAAGGATATTTCTCGTTTAAGATCATTGTAATACTTATCATATTTTTGTAGCTTATCTTGTTTCTATACTTATCATGTTTATAGTTGGGAGTTCCCTGATTTGTAGGGATACTCCAAATATACATAGCATAGCCGTTGTATATATACATTGCTAGGGTTTATGTAATACTCACTTAATTTTAAATCAAAAGGATCTTTGTGTGAGATAAAAGGTTTTATGTGTTGAAACTATCGTCTTATTTCTTCTCTTATTCTTGTTTGATCGATCTTCATAAACCAACATGGACAATGTCTGGTCGATCGTCCCTCTGGTACACCCATGTTGTAACAGATGTTCAGTCAGAGTAGCATACCAAGCTCGAGGAGCCTGATGAAGACCGTAAGGTGCCTTATCCAGCTTGTAGACATGGTTGGGAAACTTTGAGTCGAAAAAACCCGGAGGTTGATCAACATAAATTTCCTCCTTGACTTCTCTGTACAAGAAAGCTTTCTTGACATCTATCTGATACACCGTGAATCCCATATAGGACGCGTATGCCAAGAAAATTCAAATTGCCTCCAATCGAGCTACGGGTGCATACAATTCAGTGTAATCTAGACCTTCAATCTGTCTAAAACCGCCAACCACCAGACGTGCTTTATTTCTCACAATCACCCCGCTGTCGTCCTGCTTGTTGCAAAATACCCATCTAGTGTCTAAGGACTTTTTGCCTTCGGGTAATTCCAACGGCTGCCAAACTTTTAGTTTTTCGAATTGATTCAGCTTTTCATGCATTGCGTCTACCCATCTTGGTTCATTGAGAGCCATCTCCACATTCTTCGGCTCTATTTGTGAAATGAAGCATGAGTAGAGACACTCGTTGACATGACCACTTTGACTTCTGGTCTGGACCCCATCCGTCAGAGGACCAATAACGTTCTCAATAAGGTGATCGCGTTGAATTCTAGAAGGGATAGCATGCTCGAGCATTTATGAAGAAACTGGAAGATTCGTTATGTTCTCAACTCTGCCTGCGGCCGAATCACCTCTTTCGGAATTTCTGAATTCGTGTGAATTGCTCGCCATATACTCATCAGGAATTCTTTCAGGGAAGAGAGAATCCATGAGTGTAGAATTGAATGTATCGGTAGAATCAGAGTTGATGGCTCCTTCTTGAGTAGCAGATTCTTCAACAGCTGGTGGTTTGTCAAAAGTCCTTGATGATTCAGCAGGAGCATCATCGGTCACTGTAGTGGAATCAGGAGATGTACTGTCATTCAAAATAATAGAATCATCAAAAATCACGGACGGTTTGATTGGTTCAACAAGAATTTCCTCATCCTCATCCTTGATGATTCCACTTGGACCTGGTTGTGTACCTGAAACATCAGAAAAAAATAAAACGGTTTAAACAGTTCAACGTAATTAAACAACCAGTCCAGACCGACTCGGGAATCCGTTTCATTTTCCTCTAAGCAACGCACGTCAAAAGATTCCACAATCTGCTTAGTGACATTGTTGTACACCCGATAAGCAGTTTTACCTGCATACCCAACAAAGTAACAATCATCAGCTTTAGAATTGAACTTTGGAGTAGCTTCCAGATGAAGAAGGGTGCATAGACATCCAAAGGTGCAGAAATGAGCAACTGTCGGTTTGTGGCCGTAGAGTATTTCATAAGGAGTCTTCAGTTGATTCTTGTTGATGATAACCCGATTCTGAACATCGCATGCAGTATTGATGGCTTTAGCCCAGAAGAACACTGGCAACTTCGAATCACATAACATGGTACGAGCAGCATCAATCAACGTTCGGTTTCTTCGCTCAGCAGCACCATTTTGTTGTGGTGTACAAGCAGCACTATATTGACGTTGCACTCCCTTTTCAGCACAGAACTGATCCAAGCTAGCATTCTTAAACTCGGTCCCATTGTCGCATCGGATTCCCTTCACATTCTGATTCGTCTGATTTTCAATGAGGGTAATGAATCTCTTGACTAGTTCTGTAGTTTCACTCTTATGCTTCAAAAAGAAAACCCAAGTAAAACGTGAGTAATCATCAATAATAACCAGACAATAAGAGCTTTTGTTGATACTCAAAACATTTACTAGACCAAAGAGATCCATGTGAAGAAGTTGAAGGAGCGAATCAACGGAATTGACCAGTGTGGGCTTGTGTGGGTTTTGATGATGTTTTCCTTGAGCACAAGCCACACACTTCTCGAAGGTAATGAAATATTTAATTGGTAGCCCCCAGACTAGATCGTTCTTGGCAAGACGATTTAGATTCTTCGCATTGGCGTGACCGAGACGATGATGCGATAACATGGCAGTCTGTTTAGAGACTTTCGACAACAAGCAAGTAACATTCTCTGGAGTATTGTTGTTCATGTCGATGATGTAAGCGTTGCTTCGACGTTCAGACTTCACCAAAATCCAATCTTTTGGTATGACAATACCAGGCTTCAGAATCAGGCATTCTTTCTCGGTAAAGTGAGTCGAAAAGCCTCTCTCGCATATTTGTGAAACGCTCAGAAGACTGTGCTTTAGTTTTGAAACGAAGTTTACGTTGTCGAATTTCAACACACCGTTCGTGACAGTCCCCATCTGTGTGATCTTCCCTCTTTCTCCTCCCGCAAAGGACGCATACCCCCGTTAATGTTTTGGATGTCGTATAGATGGGATATGTCTCCTGTCATGTGCCTGGAACAACCACTATCAACATACCAAGGTCTGATGATATTCCTCCATAGCTGCTCCTGCACATGATGCAGGATTAATTAGATTTGGGAACCCAGTCCATTCGGAAACTGGTTGACCCGTACTATCAACACATGACACGGATTCTAAGATCATATCTTGCTTGTTAAATAATGATGAGTTTACAGAATCCTTTGTAATGCTGTCTTTGGGAACCCATTTGTAATTAGATTTAAATCTTTTGTCTTTTCACCAAATGGGAACATTAGCATTAGATTTAGAATCGGGACTACTCTTGGATTTAGGTCTATATTGCAAATTTGGACTATAGGATGATCCGTGACATGACTTTGACCTCACCAATTTTGGTTTGGTAGAATCATCTCTCAAATCAGCCCTTTTGTCCTTGGCCATATGAGCCTTGGCCTTTGAAGAATTTCAATTTCTATTTCGTGAACATGACCTCGAGGGTTTTCTTTTATAAGATCTTCCTCTTGGCACGTTATGCCAGTTTTGTTCATGACAATGAGCATACAATAATTGAGGACAGTTTCTAGCAATATGACCTGGAGTCCCACAGTTAAAACATGTTTGTCTTTTCAAGGGGGCCTGAATGGCACATTATCCTGGTCTAAATTGTTTCAAAGCATTACCACAAGCACACACACATTCAACAAATTTTGTAACAAAATTCTTTTGCCTAAGATTTGTTAGTGCTAAAAGTCAAATCGTTGACCAACTCGTCATTTGACATGTTCGGATGTAATGTCATTCTCTTTATTTTGATGAAATGTTAGACGAATGTTTTGTATGAATGATCCAAGTAATGGACAAGTAGTTATATCTTCAATGTGCTATAAGTTATATCTTCTATTATTATCGTTTATGTGTAATGTTCTGAAAGCTCTCTGAAATCCAATATTGGATTTTGGAACCTCAAAGCACATCAAAGTCAGAATATACACTTCTCGGAAGACACAGTTCAGAAGTTGTTCGGAAGTCTATGCTCCGAACTAACTCAGAAGACCATTCAAGATCAGCAGAGATCATATTCCTAAGATACTCTGATTCCAGAATGCCAGGACTCCGAAATCATCTCAGGATTTCGGATTATCAATATGATCAATCAATCAGAACTTCTATACTTAATCATTCTACAAAGAAGACTGAAGATCTGAAGATCATCGTAACGATAAGGCAAAGGATAAGCACTTCAACGTATAAGATATAATTAGACTAGATCAGGCGTGACCTTTTAGGAGCATGTCGGTTGTACTCAGAGTATTATTTTATTCTAGTTAAGCCACCCTAGTCTGACATTGTATTATTATATTAGTTTCATCCTTATTGTATGACTGAAGAGAGACGTGTTGTCTACTCTTCAGTCCATAGGTCTTTGTCCAAAGGTCCTCCCTTATTCTATAAAAGGGAGACCATTTCCATCTCCAGTCCTCATGAGTTTGAGAGATCTTGTATAACACTCCTTTCATTATCTATATAATCTCTTATTTCATCAATTCTCATGTTCTTATCTGCATCTCTTATTGTCTTTACTATTCTAGCAATCTTATCTTTCTGTCTTTACATGTCTATAATATATAACTGTTGATTCATATTATTTATTGTTGAGCTATTAAGATCCATTCTAAGTATTACTTCTACATTATCATTCCGCATCCATCTCAAGTCTTCGAACTTGTCCACTTCCGAAACTTCTCAGTTTCAGAACCTTACATTCCGCAACTTTACATTCCGTAATTACTTAGGATATTTGGCGACCACAATTGTTATTAGAGCCTGAAATAGCTGTCTATAAGATTCTAAGTGCCTAGTTTGCTCAATACCCTGGCTGTAGCAACAACCTTGGAATCCTCTGTGGATCATTGAACGCTATTATAGCTCAAACTCTTTAAACTTTCTTTCTTGTCTCGAATAGTTCAAAACATCCCTTCTTACTCAAAATGCAGATGAATTACTCACTAAATGTTGCTAATAGTGTCGGAGGATCCAATCGAGCTCCTATACTAATTCCTACTAAGTATAATGGCTGGCCATCTCGTATGCGCAACTATCTCAAAACAAAAGGAAAAGATATCTGGCGATCTATTGAGGAGGGACCTTATGTCTCTAACTACACCACTAGAGCTGACACTGCTGAAGAAGCTCTAGGTGGTGCTCTTCAGCCAAGATTGACTCCTCTTGATATTGAGAAAATGGACAACGACCAAATCGCTTTCACCGAAATCCAATGTGGAATCCCTCCGGAACTTTTTGATCTCATACAAAATTGTACAACAGCCCAACAGATTTGGGTTCTCTTACAAAACATGTTCTTAGGGACGGAGGAAGCAAAAGATCAAAAGCTTGAGTCAAGCCTTTCAGAATACACCCACTTCACAACATTTGTTAGAGAATCACTGAGACAGGCATTCACCCGGTTCTCTATAATTGTCACTAGACTCCTAAGTTCAGGAGCGGAAAGAACCAATCAAGAAATTAATCTCAGATTTATTGAACGGCTTGGAAAAGACTGGGTGCTTGTTAAAATGATTCTTCAAGACTCTGGAAAGTTAACAACTTGCAACATGTACCGACTTTACAACAATCTCATTGGGCAAGAACATGACATAAAGGGCTCTCAACAGCAAATGCAACTCGGAGGACCAATGGCCTTAATTGCAGACCACAACTATCCAACTATGGCAACACTCCTCAACAACTAGTACAACATCAGCAAGCAACTCAGCAAATTACCAATCCGAACTCTCCTGCACCTCAGATTGTTTCAATTCAAAATCCTCAACAAATCCAACAACCAACTCATGTACCATCTTACCATCCTTCACAACCACAAATTTCTTATCCTTCATACTATCAAACCCCGACAGTACAATGCCAACCGTCTCCAACTTCTTACCAATCCAAAACTTCAACTCTTGATCTCCCTGCTCCAGACCAAATCTTTGAATCATGTTATTCTGAATATGATGAAGCTGCAGAAGCTGCTTACCAACACGAGATTGCCATGATTAGTCAGAAGTTCAACAGAATCCCATCCTACTGTAGTCCAAAGAAGAACTTCCGTCCTTCTAACCACAATGCAGGATATCAACCAAGAAACAACTATTAGAAAGGACATCATCAATCTGGTCAAAATCGTTTCTATCCGAAACCTAAGGAGCAGCAGCAGAAGAAACCAACGGCAGCTCCAGCTGTCAGCACTAATCAAGTTCCAACACCTGAAAAGAACGAATCAGAAGTAACCAAATGTCACAACTGCGGAGGACTATGGCACTATGATGCTGACTGCAGAGCTCCGAGGAATTATTCTAAGGTGAAAGAAGAAGAAAAAGTCAAAGCATTTGTCGCATCCGGAAACGTTGAGATGTGGTCTTCTGGAGATGATGATGAACACTTTGAGAACAAGTGAAAAAGAAGAAAAGGCTTCGGTGAATGCATGATGGTACAAGCAAATCTAGAAACTCCAATCCCAGGATTAGCAAGCCCCAAACATCTCAAGGACAATGCTGAATCCTCCTCCTCCTACATGCCAAAGAATTACGCTTTCATGGTCAACCACAACACTGGCAAAGGAGTGAGCATCATCGAACAGGCATTTAGTGCAGAAGAGCAGGACGAAGAATGGAATTCGACAATGAATTTAGTTAGATTATGACGGACACCAGAGACAGATGTCTGATAAAATATCCAAGACAAATCAACACGTTTCCTATAGACATCACCATGTTTCTCGGTCAACCCAGATTATTTCTGTTATCCAAAGCCCACTCCGAAGTCAGCTGGTTATGGCATCGGAAACTAGCTCATCTCAACTTCCGATACATGAAACGGCTGGTTACTGGAGAAATGGTCAGAGGCATGCCCCTTCTGAAGTTCGATAACGAGAACCTATGTGCAGCATGTGCATTAGGCAATCAGAAGAAGAAACCTCACAAGTCAATCACTGACTCAATCATCAATCATCTATTAGAACTGCTTCACATGGACCTCTGTGGTCCATCAATAGTTTCCAGTCTGAATCATAAGAAATATATTCTGGTTATTGTGCATGATTACTCTCGCTTTACCTAGGTATTCTTCTTAAGATTAAAATCAGATACCTTCCTTGAGCTCCGAAATTTCATTACTTCAATAGAGCTCAAAGTACAACTACCCGTTAGAAGAATCCGAAGTGACAATGGTACTGAGTTCAACAATGGACAAATGGAAGAATTTCTAGCATCTAAAGGGATAGAGCACAACTTCTCAGCACCATATACTCCTCAGCAAAACGGTGTAGTAGAAAGAAGAAACAAAACTTTAGTGGAAGCTGCTAGATCCATGCTGACCTTTGCAAATCTTCCTCTAACTTTCTTGGCAGAAGCCATCGCAACAGCATGCTTCGTTCAGAATCGATCTATCATCAACAAACGACTTTAGAAGAAACCTTATGAGATCTTAAACGGGAGAAAACCTAATGTCAAATTTCTCCATATTTTTGGCTGTAGATGCTTCATCAAAAATAACAAAGATCACTTGGGCAAATTTGTACCCAAAAGTGATGAAGCAATCTTCATGGGTTATTCACATAAATCTATCGCTTATCGTGTTCTAAACAGGACAACTCGAATTATAGAAGAAAGCTTCGACATAGAATTTGACGACCAATATCAATGGAGAAAGAAAAATCAATATATTCTATATGTAATGGAGAATGATGTTCCAGTGGGACATCGACCCATTCATACAGTTGAAATTGATTACGATCTACTCTTTGATCCACCTGAAACCGCAAAAGAAGCCGAAATCATTCATTCTCCTGACGCAATTCAGCAAATCAGTTCATCCTCAGGACCATCAAATCAGTCGGAACCCACGTCATCCGAAAATCAGGCAGAACCATCAAATAATGCATCCACATTTGAGGGAGAGCCGTCGTCTCCTTCACAAATTCATCAGGTTCAGAAGGAACCTTCACTCCCAGCACATGCTGAGGGGGAGCCCCGACTTCCTACTCATGTTGATGGGATACCACAATCCGAGGGGGACCCTGAATCCTCAGGAGATGCCTTATCAGCAGATGTTCCATCAGGAGATACCTTAATCAACTCTTCTGATGATGCTTTCAATAATGTTCCAGTCTTCACCTTTGAAGCCGATGAAGACACTTCCGCTGAAGAATCCCAAAATCAAAACATTTCTCCCGATGACAATGATTTCATTCAAGATGTACCTCCTCCCGTCTCCGATCCAGCGCTACTTCCGAGACTACATAAGTGGACTTGAAACCATCCTCCGAATCAAATCATCGAAAATCCATCCATCAGAGTTCAGACAAGATCCAAGAAATCCATTCAAGACGAATGCCACTTTGCTGCGTATATCAGTAAAGTTGAGCCCAAAACAGTTCTAGACGCTCTAGACGACGACGATTGGATCAAAGCCATGCAAGAAGAGCTAGCAGGATTCAAAAGAAACAATGTATGGTATCTTGTTCCGAGACCATCAAATCACAGAGTAATTGGCACTAGATGGGTCTTCCGAAACAAACTAGACGACATGGGAACAGTAATAAGAAACAAAGCCAGATTAGTAGCAAAAGGGTATAGTCAAATCCAAGGAGTTAACTATGATGAAACTTATGCACCTGTAGCAAGTCTAGAAGCCATTCGGATCTTTTTGGCCTATGTCACACAAGAACATTATTCTACATCAAATGGATGTAAAAAGCGCATTCCTTCAAGGTGACCTTCAAGAAGTAGTCTATCTTCAACAACCACCTGGATTTGAAGATCTGTCCCGACCTAACCATGTATATCGCCTGAATAAGGCAGTATATGGCTTAAAACAATCACCCAGAGCCTGGTATGAAACATTATCAAATTTTCTAGTATCATCCGGATATAGAAGACGAGTCATTGATCCTACATTCTTTGTCCGATCACATCAAAAGCACATTATGATCGTACAAGTCTACGTAGATCATATCATTTTCGGATCAACGAATCAATCGATGGTTGATGAGTTTGCAAAAGTGATGACAGAAAAATTCCACATGAGTATGAACAGAGAAATTAATTTCTTCCTAGGCCTCCATATTAAGCAAACCAAAAGAGGAATTTTCATTCATCAAGAAAAATATACAAATGAACTTTTGAAGAAATTCTCTCTTGAAAATTGTTCTACCGCCAAAGTTCCGATATCCACCAACCACAAAATCTTTGCAGACCCCGAAGGCGAACCCGTAGATCACAAGTTGTATCGAGGGATGATCGGTTTACTCTTGTACTTAACCACAAGTAGACCCGACATCATGTTTTCAACTTGCCTGTGTGCTAGATATCAAGCAGCTCCGAAACTGTCACATCTAACAGCCGTAAAGCAAATTTTCAAATATCTTAAAGGTACAAAGGCAATGGGTCTATGGTATCCAATCGGAGACAACTTCAAACTCCAAGCATTTACCGATTCGGATCATGCCGGATGCAAATTGGATCGGAAGAGCACCTCCGGAGGCTGTCAATTCCTAGGTGGAAGGTTAGTCAGCTGGTCCTCAAAAAAACAAAACTGTGTCGCCTTGTCATCAGCAGAAGCCAAATACGTGGCTGCATCTACCTGCTGTTCACAAGTTCTTTGGATGAAAACTCAAATCCTGGATTATGGTTACCGATTCCTTCAAGTTCCCATTTATTGTGACTCTAAGAGTGCCATAGCCATCTCTCACAATCATATTCAACACTCCATGACGAAACATATCGATCTTAGGAATCACTTCATCAAGGATCAGATCTTACAAGGTAACATCGAACTATACTTTATCCCTACAGAAGAACATGTTGCTGATGTCTTCACTAAAGCTTTAGACTCCACAAAATTTAACAACTTTCTGGATAAACTGGGAATGTTAAATCCTGACTCGGAATTCTTCAGAGAGTGATACTCAACTTCTGAGTGTCATCTGCTCCGAAAAATTGTGATCCGAAGCAATATGCCTCTTATCTCTCAAAATTTGACCTCTGATTAGTATTTTACTATTTTAATCCTCAGAGATTTCAAGATCTGAATGTTCTTTGAAGTTGTCTTAACATTCATGGTTACCTTAAAACAAAACTCAAAATTTACAAAAGATAAAACATCATCATATTTCATTAAGACAAAAGGTGCGTACAAAGCTAAGAGTCATTAAGTCATAGCCATTACATCAAAAACACACAAATATGCTATGACTTAAGATTCAAAAGAAAAACATTAACAAAAAACTAGAACTTCACCCCCATCGCCCTAATGTTTGCTGTACTGTCATTTTGGAGGACTACCATACGTAAAGGTTTGTGTGATTCGCACAGACAAATCACACACACGAACAGACTTTCCATCTGCCAAAAGCACCACATCATACACGTCATCTCCTATCACATTGTCCAGAACCCCACTCCACCAGCCTTTACGATCCCAAGCATCCACATAATCCCCCACCTTGTAATCCTCAATCACCGTAGGAGGAATGGGACGAAGACAGCCATACTTCACCTTCACAATCATCATCTCACCAGTTGTGTTATCTGGAAGACACCTCAGCCGAACTTCACACCTCCTCTTCCATGTTTTAGTGATCACCCCCTCGTAGAATCCCCCTGCAAAGTCACCTTGGGTAAGCTTCACCTCAACCTCATCCAAGCATTTGAAGAAATAACGAGCCATGTCCAAAACATAGTCTTGATACAATGTGTTATCAATTAAGCCAACCCCTTTTTATAAGCCATCCACATGTCTGTTGATCTTCTCTAACTCAAGGTCCTAGAGGTCATAATGACCTTAATGGGCAGTTAATACACATGTCACATCAGCATTATGGGTTAAGCAGTTGATTAGACAGTTCGGCAACTCTGCCGGTGTAATCGATAACCGCTCGTGCATCAACGCAGATTTCTCGCTATCCCATAAATGTCGCATCCTCACCTAATCCTATCTCCATCCTTCTTTATATCCTATATACGACAAAACTTTTTTTTTTGCCATCTCATTTATCGGAACCTCTCCGAACTTTTCCGATATATCTATCATATATCCTGAATCTAAACCTCAGAAATTCTCTTATCCCATTCACAAAGATTCTCAAATAACGATTAAAGACAACAACCAGCTTTCATTCATTCAAACCAAGTCTATTACATAGTCAACTGGAATCGACAACAACCAAACAAAACGCAAACAAAAACACAAACACAAATACGACATCACTAAAACACACAAGATCGCCCAACACAAACCCAATTCACCAAAAATCAGCACCCCCTCCTTCTCAAACCTTTAGAGCTTGTAATATTGCCACATTGGAGTCTCTCCGAGATGATACCTCTGATGAATCCTCAGTTCTGACTCATCAACAAACAGTCGTGTTCCATCAACCAGGACCACATGGAACTTGTTAAATGGCGTCTTCCTCGAAATTGCAGTCGGCCACCATCCTCGATGATGCCATACCTCCACAAAGTCAAATTGCTTAAACTCCACCAACACCTTAGGAGGAACTGGCTGCAGATAAGCGAACTCCACATGCACATTCAAAGGACCACCAGTGGCTCCATCAGTCAGTGTAGTCATCCTCACTTCATAACGATGATTCCACACCGACTTGATCACCCCTCCATAAACAGCTCCTGCGTATTCCCCTTCCTGCATTCTTACCTCTACTTTCTCATCCCGATTGAAAGGACATCTTGCTGCCATCTTAATCTCTCAATCTCTTATGTGACCTCTACGCTTAAGAGTAACTCTCTCTTATAGGCACACAAATCACTATTCTCCCTTCACCATTTCACGACACCTCATCGCTTCGAGATCAGTAATATAGAGATGCGCTACATGATTTGACTGCTTAGCTTAAACAGTCGGCGCCATTGATTATCTCTGCAGAAATGACAACTCTTAAGTTCTCCATTAACCTGACATACTCAGAAGGCAGCTTCCGAGTTTTCCCTCTCCAAACTACAATCAGAACCTTCACGTCTATACAACTTCTGATCTATAGCTCACAGAAATACTAATTCCTTTTTCGAATTTCAATATTCAGAACTCAATCCTCTATCTGAATCAATCTTTCTGATGTATTCCCTGTATTTCTAACTACACTCAGAACCTCTGCATTCATTACAAATCGTACCTCAGACATCTCAACAAGACAAATTTAATGTAAGAATGAAAATTAAATACAAACAACATTTAATTCCAAATAATTGAAAACAATACAATCAGCATTTCCACGACGGATACTCTCTCTGCAACACATGTCCGTCCTTTAATGGACCATTCCCTGTCATCATTACACAGCATTTAATGCCAAGCATACGCTTTTCTGACACAACTGTTCACACGTCCCTTCATTCTCTTAAACCAACGGTTCCTTACACGATTTCAAATTTGTTATAATCGTTCCCTCTTATTCTAATCTCACACACTCTTTCATCTCTTATAAATTTCCCTCTCTATCATCATCACTCTCTCTCGTCGCCATCTGCAATTTCTCAACCTTAAAAGATCTTAAACCTCCATTACCCTTCGTCTCTCACACCATACCTCTCCAATGGCTTCACAATCAAAAAGCGACAACGAAACAGTACTTGTTGCCATCACCAATCTCTATCTATCACAAGATCTCACCGTTTACAAGCAACATCTACGCATACTCATTCACATACTGTCCATACACAAACTGGTTAGAGCTTTCTTTCATCCACCCCCTGCTATACCAGTCTCTTTACTTCAAGATATTGTCTCCACCGCAACCAAATGCCTAACCGGTTATACCCTAACCTTAAATGACGGACGAAACATCATCCTCAACAAGAAAATATTCGCCACAGCACTGCAACTTCCTTACCATGAATCCACTTTTGATCATCCAACTTCCAACCAACTTGAATCCATGATTTACAAGATGGGATACATATATCAATTGCCAAAACTATTTCAACTATCCAAAGGGCATATCTCGCCTCTATGGCAATGTCTGATTCACTACATCATTAAGTGCTTAATGGGTAAATTGGGTGGAACAGACCAATTAAGCAAACGTCTTCTTGAACTTCTATGGAGCCTCTATTCTGGTTATGAAAACGATCATGCAGCAATCCTATTCGACGACTTTCTTTCCTATATACCCACCTCTCAGAAACCAAAAGGAAAAATTCACTCAGCACGCTTTTGGGCCATGTGCATCGAATACATCTATCAAACCCTTCAGATTTCAATCCCTCCACCAAGATCCGAAGTAGACAAATTAATCATGCCTGAAGCCAAACCCTATGCCCCAAAAAAAGACTCCATTTTTTGACAAATCCGAAGATTTCCTGACTCGCTTCTGAACTTAGCCGATCAGACAGAGCCTGCTGTCACCTTCCACCTCACTGCAACAAAGGGAGTACCCGATTACCCCCCTCACTCTCTCAAAGAATGTGTGGCCCCCAAGAAACCCAAAAAGAATGCTTTCGGGTCCTCACCATCCAAACAACCTCCTAAAAAGAAACATCGAAAAAGCAAAACGGTACCACTTTCTTTCCCTTTCTGACTCTTCAGAAGTTTCTTACTTCTGAACTCCCTTTCTGACTCTTCAAAAGTTTCTTACTTCTGAACCCCCCTTCCGACTCTTCAGAAGTTTCTTATATCTGAACCCCCTTTTTGAATCTTCAGAAGTCTATTATTTCTGGCCCCCTTCTGACTCCTGATTTCCGAAATTTTCTGAATTCTGATATTTTTTTATCTAGTCTCTTTCTGATTATATCCAAAGTTCCTAACTTATAACTATGCTCAATTAAAACAACAATTGGACTTACTTTTCTAATAAGTCAAAACCAAGTGCCCTGATCATTGGCACTTGAGAAATCCAGGTATCCAATTGCTTGGTTACTTTGTTCTAACTTCACAGTTTTAACATGGAAATCATAAATCTACAATTTTTGAGTATCCAAATCACATTTGATCCAAACTTTACTATCTCAATGATACATTAAGATTGGTTTCCCTCAGGTATGTGTTACATCTGGAATACGTTTCCACCCTCTAACTTATGTTCTTTCTTGTTAGACATCTGAACCATCTTCTAAAGATTCCGAGTCAGAAAATCTGGAGGAAAGACAGAACTCTCCAGACTCGAAAGATACTTAGGAAGATATGATTATGGTGGAAAAACAGAACTCACCTCCGAAAACTAAAGAGAAAGAACCAGTCATTGAAGACAACCCTTCTGCTACCCTTATCCCAGATCTCACTCAACCTCCAGCTGATGCAACCGAATTTGACAAATGGAGATTCCAGACCACAATTCATGAACAGACGTCATTAATCGGATGTCTTAAACAGCAATTTCAGCTTAAACAAAAGGAACTTCAAACTATCTCGACATTTGGACCACCTTCCAACACTGATTCGGAAACGATCACATCAGAACGAAAGTGAATTAATGCCCTCACTTTACATATTGATTCCTTTCTGAGTTCCTCTCTCAATAAACTGGTAGACACTCCCGTCTATCTTTTTGATACCACTGAAACCGATTGGTCGAAGATTGCCTCAACAATCGTCCCTCTCACTTGGGACAAATTTCTTGCTCTCGACCTTCAGAAAAAGACAATGATGAAGAATACAGTCAAACAACCTACTGAGTCCGGCTCCAGACTCATCATCTCTGAAATTCAATCAGTGCCTATCGGAACCTCCCTCTTTGGTGCTGATCAAGAGGTCGATAAACCTTCTTCACCCCAAATTCATATGGTCAACCTCAGTGATACCAATTCATCCTCCGATAAAGCTGCCACACAGATTCCCCCTCAATCAGTCACCTCCCTACTTAAAGATGACTCTCTACATCAGAAGGTTGATGCCTTAACCACCCTTCTGACTGATTTAAAAGCCTCACAAAATCAGGAGGCTCTGGTTAAAGAAATTGCCGAACTCAAAGATCGAGTAGCTGCACTAGAGAAAAGAGATATTCTTCTACATTGCGACTCTCAAGCTGAAAAAATCATCCATGATTGTCTCGTAACAATTGATGCTCAACGGGACTCTGATGCAATCAATATGACAAAAACAGCCCAAAAGATGCTTGACGAGGTAGAAAAATGTCAAAAGCAAGTTCCTGAACTCGTTACCGTCGTACAAACCAAGCTCACCGCCACAATGGACCACATGGTCAGCTACCTTAATGGGGTCCTGGCCGAGAACTCCTCCCTTAGAAGAACTCATGCTCTCCTTCTTCAAATGCTTACACACACATTACAAGCCATCACCGGCACAATGGAAGGTCCTATTGAGCAACTCAAACTCTGCACCACCTTGAATATTCAGGTTATCGAGGATCTTCAAACAATGTCAGCTACACCTCTTCCTGACTATATCAAAAAGGTAGTTGATGATGTCTCTGCCAAACTCGACTCCATTTTGGACCACCTGCCTGTGCCCCCTTCAGTCCCTGTAGGTGCGCCAGGAGGGGGAGAGGCGGATAAATCCAAAGAGCCGACCAATGATATGATCGTAGATACAAATGCTGGTCCAAGTGGGACCAAAAAGAACAATGAAGAAACCATGGAAAACACAACAGGAGATCAACATCAGCATGAAGAAAGAACCAATCAGGAACACGCCCGATTCAGCAAGGAAGAATCAGAAAAAGAACCATCTGTTGAGAAAGAATCAACAGAGGAGGAAACAATTCGGAAGGAGATTCCGAAAGAAACTACAAAAGAACCTCCAACAAAGACTCCAATAGTTGAGTGATATTGCCTAAATTATACATATATTTCGGGCAATATCGAGTGCTTAAACATGTGTTTTTGGTATTATCTAACGATAAAAGATACTTATAATGCCAAAATTACCAAAACACAGGAAAAATGGCTTTGCGGATAAAGAAGGATCTGAATTCGAGCTTAAAAGTGATCAAATAAAGTAAAATGACATTGCTGGATTGAAAGAGCTGGATATAAAGATTTTTTAGCGTAAAACAGACGAAAAATCCAAACAAGAGCCATATCGCGACCTTATCTCACTAAAGATCGCGACCCCATATGCTGACAAGATGGTGACCCTTTGCTGACCAAGAAATCGCGACAGGCTGAAGATCGCGACCCGATCACCCTTGGGATCGTGACGCGATGGTCTCACCAATTATATTCCACTGATCAGGCTTAATCATCAAACCTACTACGCTCCACTCGTCGGGCCACTGACCACTAGCAAAAAGAATGCATTTTAAAGATCGCGACGCGACCTATGTGATGATCGCGACGCGATGGTGCCTGGAACATGAACTATAAATTGAGGCCTTCTCCTCTTCTAAAAAGGACACCATTGAGAGCAAGGAAACTATAGTTCAGATATATTTTCGTGTATTTATCATTTTTACATGTTATTAAGAGTGATTTTCATAACAAGAAGGAGCTAAGATCTTCATTATAAGCAAGGATTCATCGATTGTAAACCGGTTGGTATCTTTTATCATGTCTTCTTCATATTGTTGTTGTACATTTGATACCATGCTAGGCTAAATCCCTGTAACTTTTTCCTAGGAGATGTTGATTCATTAATATAAACATGTGTTGATTTAGTTCTTGATTCGAGTTTAACATTGGTTAGGATATATAACTTGCATGCTATACATATTAAATGAGATTAGGGTTTATATTCTTGATAACCATCTTCATGTGATTAAGGTTTATTGACCATTTAAACCTATTGATTATATGAACCATATGATGAGTAATTGACAATTATATATCGTTGGACTAGTCATTGGCCATTTAACTAGGAAGGTTGTCTAAGATATGAACTTGATTAGTGAAATAAAACTTATATCCCATTTAATTACAACTCATGACCATTGATTGTATGAACATATTAGTATGACCATTAGGATATGGACTATGTTTGCATGTTAGCTTATATAAATATTTCATGATTATAAGTTGTTTAGTTATATGACCATTGTGCTATAATAACTTAAAAGTCATTAGAATTGGTGAATTGACCATAGGATCCTACACTTAATGCAACCTATTTAACCTCATTGCACATAATCAAAAACTAGTCAACCTAAGTTTATATGAATCAACAAATCCTAGGTGAAAGTTTGCTTTGTTATTATTTGATCATACCATATCTCTATTGTTGTGTTACTACAACCATAGCATATCTTTAGTTTATCTCTTTTATAAATATTCCAAAACTTGGTTTTACGAGTTTTCACTAAAACTCGCCCTAAAACTGTTTGATTAAGAATTGCAAACTCTAAGTCAGTTAACAACTCCCTGTGGAAATTCGATACCTTTACTTACCAAAACTATACTATTAAATGATCGAGTAATGCTTGCTCGTAAGTCTAATAGTCAAATAAAAAGGTAAATAAATGGATTAAGACTTAAATGACATAACAACTACAAGTGAGTTGTTTTGACAACAACAAGTTTTTGGCGCCGTTGCCGGGGTGTTATTCAATTAATTTTATTGTTTACAATTGTTAATCAAACGATCCTTTTTACGGTTTTTACTGTAGAATGTTAAAATTTCAAGTTTGTTTCAAAACTTTCATATATTTCTCTCTGTTTGTTTACTAAATAATTTTAAGACCCGCTTGCAATTTATTTAGTTGTTTCAAACTAAATTGATTATCAATCCAACTATCATGCTAGTAATTCTACTTACGAGAACGGTGTCAGAATAGACAGATCCGGTTTGGTTGTTGGATTTTCGAAAGGTCATTGACCAAAAGAGTCCTGCCTCCCTACTGTCCTACCTGGCCGTTCTTTATTTGATAGTCAACGCATTATAGTGGATTTGATAAGATATTCGGTTGTTATAACTGGTTGATTACATAAAGGTTTTAAAGGTTTTAAACTTTTTGTTCCATTTGTTATTTTTATAAAAAAATATATATATATAAAAAAAAGAGGACGCACCCTACTTGCAAACAGTTTCTAATGTGCAGTTTATGACCCGAAGTTCACAACCGAACATCATACCTGCACTGAACGAACCAGAACGTGAGTTTAACGCAAGGAGAAGAATAAGAAGAAGCATTTTTCCGAAAGAAAAACCTAGACAAGAAATGGACATCCCAGTAAACGAGCCAGAACCAACTTTGAAAGCATATTACAACAGAGCACGAGATGGAACAGGACCAAGTCTTGTACGGCCCAAGATACCGGAAAATGCAAATTTTGAGCTTAAAGGCCATTACCTTTCAGCTCTTAAGGGCATTACTTTCAAAGGAATAGAAGAAGAAGATCCAGTCGAACACATCGAGCAAGTCACAGAAATCACTGACTGTTTCAACATTCCAGGAATTTCCTCAGACGCGATAATGCTACGAATCTTCCCTATGACATTACGCGAAGGAGCAAAGAAATGGTTGAAAAGACTGCCTCCAGGTTCCATCACTACATGGAACAGACTGAAACATGACTTCATAGAAGAATACACTCCACCGTCCAAAATAAATAAACTGAAAGCAAAGATTCAGAACTTTCTCCAAGACGAAGATGAAACTTTGTACCAAGCGTGGAGTCGATTCAAGGAATTGATCCAGGATTGTCCACAACACGACATGGACAAACACCAAAAAGTTCAGAAGTTCTACGACTGCATCAATACACAAACAAGACAACTACTAGACGGGAGAGGACCCCTCATCAACTTAACCGCTACCGAGGCTTATGAACGAATTGAGGAGCTGGCAAAACATTCTCACCATTACCATTCCTCAAGAGATCCATCATGCCGAAGAAAGCTAAAAGAAGAGGCAGTGGAAGGAATGTCCGCTATTCACAACCGATTGGATCAATTTGGGAGAGATCTAAAAAAGATGACTCAAAATATCCATGCAATAACGGTAGGCTGTGACAATTGCAGCGGTCCTCACTTACAGAAAGACTGTCCATACGATGAAGATGGTAATAAGAAAGCAGAAGCTTGTTACTCATCTGGAGACAGATTTGACTTCCCGATACGTAGAAACAACTGGCGAGGAGGAAATGATTTCTACAACCAGCAACAAAGGCAACAACCACCATTTGAACGCCAGCAAAATACCTATAATCAACAAAAACAGTCACCACCAGGATTTAACCCACAACATAACCAAGAGAAGAAACCAAACTTGGAAGACATATTGGGTAAATTCATGGAAGGGTTAGAAAAGAGACACACAGCAACTGAAGTTCAACTAAGAAATCAAGCCGCCTCTATCCAAAACATAGAGAACCAAATTGGCCAAATTTCAAAAGTGTTACAAGAAAGACTACCAGGAACACTTCCTACCAACACCGAACCAAACCCACGTGCACAGGCTAAAGCCATCACAACCAGAAGCGGAAAAATCATCCCACCAGCAGTCATTGAAGAAGCCATCTACTCAACTCCTGAAACACAAGAAGATAAAGCTGGAAAAGATCCGGGGAGCACTAAGGATGAAGGAACAAAAGAAACAGCTTCACCTCAACCACACCAACCGACCATTCCATTCCCTCAACGTTTGAAGAAGGAGAAGGAGGATAAAGAATTCAAGAAATTTCTTGAGCACTTGAAACAGCTGAGCATCAACATTCCATTCGTTGATGCAATAACACAAATGCCAAAATATGCCAAATTCCTCAAAGACCTCCTAACTAACCGAAAGAAAATGCAAGAGGTGTCACTGGTAACATTACGTGAAAAATGTTACGCATCAATGATGAAGAACCTACCAGAAAAAGTGGGAGATCCAGGCGGTTTAGATCTTCCTTGCACCTTGGGAAACCATGTCAGCAGCTATGGTTTGGCAGACTTAGGTGCCAGCATCAATTTAATTCCATATTCTTTCTACATGAAACTAAATTTACCAAAACCAAAACCAGTTCAAATGGCAATTAATCTTGCTAACAAGGCGGTTACATATCCAAGAGGGATAGTAGAAGACCTTCTGGTAAAAGTTGACAAGTTTGTTTTTCCTGTAGATTTTGTCATACTGGATATGGACGAAGATGATGAAGTCCCTATTCTTCTTAGAAGACCTTTCTTGGCCACAACAAGAGCTTTGATAGATGTTCATGACACTAAATTAACCATTCGGGTGGGCACTGAAGCCATCACCTTTGGCATGGATCACACGATCAAACACTCAACGATGAGTGATGACACAGTCTTCCATATCGACACCTTCGATTTAATATTGGAAGAGGAAGCCAGAGCCATACGGGAACAATATTATAGTCATGAAATGCAACTTGCTGAGAAAACATTCGATCCAGAAAAGGATCTGAAGGAGCTGGAAGAACTCTTGAAAAATGAACCACATTTCGCTAACCAAGAAGAAACGGTACTGCCAAAGCAAAAATCTCCTAGGAACCAGAATATCACGGACTTGAAGATACTTCCAAACCATTTGGAGTATGCATTTTTGACTAACACCAAGGAATACCAGGTTGTAATTTCATCTGAATTAAGCCAAGAAGAGAAAGGAGAACTCATAAAAGTTCTAAAAAAAAAGATGTTATCGCTTGGAGCATCTCTGACATAAAAGGAATAAGCCCAACCATCTGTTCTCATAAGATACTGATGGAAGAAGATTAAAAACCATCAGCACAGCACTAAAGAAGGCTTAATCCAAAAATGCAAGACGTGGATGTTAAAGAGATCATGAAGCTGCTCGATGCTGGTATCATCTACCCGATTTCTGACAGCAAATGGGTCAGCCCAATCCATGTCGTTCCACAGAAGGGAGGAATAACAGTCATCACCAACGAGAAGAATGAAGTTATACCTACCAGAACAGTGACAGGATGGCGGATGTGCATCGATTATCGCAAATTAAACGATGCAACACGAAAAGACCATTTTCCTCTTCCCTTCATCGATCAAATGCTGGAACGATTATCAGGAAAAGCATATTACTGTTTTTTGGATGGTTTTTCAGGTTACTTTCAAATTCCGATTGACCCAGAAGATCAAGACAAAACGACGTTTACATGCCCTTTAGGAATCTTTGCGTACCGAAAAATGCCTTTTGGTCTATGCAATGCTCCAGCCACTTTTCAAAGATGTGTCTCGGCAATCTTCCACGACATGATGGAAAACTCAATGGAGGTCTTCATGGATGACTTCTCACTATTTGGTAACTCATTTACAGAATGTTTGTCTAATCTAGACAAAATGCTTAAAAGATGTGAAGAAACCAATCTAGTGCTCAACTAGGAGAAATGCCACTTCATGGTGAAAGAAGGAATAGTTTTGGGACACAAAGTGTCAAGACATGGGATTGAAGTCGACAAGGCAAAAGTTGAAGTCATTGCTAAACTACCACCACCGACCAACGTAAAAGGAGTCAGAAGCTTCTTGGGACATGCCGGTTTTTACCGGAGATTTATAAAAGATTTCTCAAAAATAACCAAACCTTTAACACAACTGTTACAAAATGATGTAAAAATTGATTTTAATAATGAATGTGTTAATGCTATTGAATTTTTGAAGCTTAAATTGACTACTGCCCCAATCATGGTCGGCCCAGACTAGAACCTACCTTTCGAACTGATGACAGACGCAAGTGATATCGCGTTGGGAGCCGTCCTAGGCCAAAGAATCGACAAGAAATTCAAGCCAATCTACTACATCAGCAAAACTCTGAATCCTGCCCAAGAAAACTACACAACGACTGAAAAAGAACTCCTGGCAGTAGTGTATGCTTTTGATAAATTCAGACCTTATCTAATTTTATCAAAAACCGTTGTCTACACAGATCACTCTGCAATCAAGTACCTGTTCAACAAGCAAGATGCCAAACCACGTTTGATTCGTTGGGTCTTGCTGTTACAAGAATATGATATAGAAATTCAAGACAAGAAAGGATCCGAGAATTTGGCAGCTGATCATTTGTCAAGACTGGAAAATCCGGAGCAAAAGGCAAGGGAAGAAAAGGAAGTGAACGACTCCTTCCCTGAAGAACATGTAATGTCAATTCATGTTGATATGGAGACCCCCTGGTATGCGGATATTGTAAACTATCTTGCAGCCAAAGTGCTTGTCAAAGGGCTTACTCACCAACAAAAGAAAAAGTTCTTTGCCGATATCAAGTACTACCTGTGGGATGAACCATACCTTTTTCGCTCATGTCCGGATAACATCATACGGAGGTGCGTACACGGGAAATAGATAAAAGATATACTCAAGCAATGCCATCAAGGACCTACAGGTGGACATCACGGAGCAAATTACACCGCACGAAAGGTGTTTGAAGTGGGCTTTTATTGGCCCACTATCTTCAAAGACCCAACAAATTTCGTCAAGACATGCGATCCGTGTCAGCGAGCGGGTAATATCTCATCCAAAAATGAAATGCCATTGCAGGTATGTGAAATTTTCGATGTATGGGGTATTGACTTTATGGGACCTTTCCCTAATTCCCACGGAAATAAATATATATTGGTTGCGGTGGATTACGTATCAAAGTGGGCTGAAGCAAAAGCTTTACCAACAAATGATGCTCGAGGTGTGGTTAAATTTCTTAAAACCATTTTGCACGTTTCGGTGTCCCTAAAGCTCTTATAAGCGATAGGGGTACTCATTTTTGCAACAAACAAATGGAGAATGCTTTAAATAAGTATGGGGTAACCCATCGAATATCCACACCTTATCACCCGCAATCAAGTGGTCAAACAGAGATCACAAACAGAGCCTTAAAACGCATTTTAGAAAGATCCGTGGGAACAAGCCGAAAGGACTGGTCAGAAAACCTTGACGATGCACTTTGGGCTTTTCGAACCGCTTTCAAGACACCAATTGGCACTACCCCATACAGATTGGTGTACGGAAAAGCTTGTCACCTCCCAGTAGAGGTTGAACACAAGGCATTCTGGGCCTTAAAAACGTGTAACTTGGACTTTAATCTTGTCAGTACTAACCGTTTGTGTCAATTGAATGAGCTAAATGAACTAAGAAATGACGCATACGAAAAGTCGGTTATTTACAAAGACAAAATCAAAAGGTGGCACGATTCAAGGTTAAAAGGAAACAAAGATTTCCAACCAGGGGAGAAAGTCTTACTTTACAATTCACGCTTAAGACTTTTTCCTGGAAAGCTGAAGACACGATGGTGTGGTCCGTTCACAATAAAAGAAGTGTATCCACACGGGACTATAAAAGAAGTGTATCCACACGGGACTGTGGATCTTTTTAAGGAAGGAGGAGGAAGTTTCAAAGTGAACGGGCACATGTTAAAAAGGTATGAAGAAGGCGTTCAAAACGAGAATGAACGCGAAGACATCCCACTCCAAACAGTAGAACCTTAGAGGGGAATGGAGTCCAGCTAAAAAGACTCCAAATCTATGAAAAAAAAGCGCTTCCGGGAGGCAACCCGAGATTATTTATTGGTATGATTTATTTATGTCTTTCATGTGTTGATTAAAAAATAAAAAAATAATAATAAATAATAATAAAAAAAAGGTTTTGCATAAATAAATAGACACATTGAAAATTCATTTTAGTGTGGTGTGTTTTTTTATTTAATGGTGTGTTTTTCATGGTGTGGTTGATATTTTTTCTGAGCATGGATGCAGAATTCAGGTTTAAACAGACGTTGGCAGTCAGTTCAGCATTCCTCTTCTGTGGAAAGATGTCCTTAAAACAATACGACTCATTACCCAAGGGGAGTCCATTCCAATTAAAATCCTCTATGATTTAAAAGATATATACAATAAAATTATTGTATAAAATAAGTGTAGGGTAAACAAGTCAAAACTGCAATAATTAACTGAGCCAAGTAAAAATTTTTATCTTAAACATCTTTTTCAAAAATTGAATGCTAAGAAGGTAATTGTTAAGAAAAATGTTTTGAAAATAAATTCATAGGTTAAACTTGATTTTATTATCTTATTTTCTAGTTTTTCGATATTTTCGTATAAAATTTAATTCTTTAAATGACAAGCAGTTAGAATGATAATTACAAAAGGTTTTGCATAAATAATGAAATAGACCCATTGAAAATCAAGTTTTGTCAAAACAGGTTGAGTCAGTTTCCTAATCGCGCGAATGCTATGACTAAATTGAGGAAAATAAGCCTCGTTAAAAGAACTTCAAATGAAAAATCTAATGAAAAGCAAGAATCAAGTAATGTTACACCATAAGATTGAGACTCAGGAAGGAAATTCAATCAGTGGCCTTGACATTCGAGCAAGTAGACATAAAATGGGGCCCACGGGCATTTCTACTCCATATTACCTAAAACCAACTGGTTTGGGATAATATTGTCGAAAGCTCGCTACACGGGTGTCATCGAAAGTCATGGGATTTCCTTAGTGGCCTTTGGAATTTGAATTAGTAAACTCTGTACAGTTGTGAGTTGAAAATTTGTAATCAAAAGTTCCATAGAAAGTCACGAGTTTCAAAGGTGCGGTAAAAATGGAGAAAATAACTGAACTTGATAAACTTAGTCCAACATAATTTTTGGGAAACTTGACAAAAGATTTTGAGATAAAAGAAATTTTTAAGGGTGCATTCAATGTTATGTAAAAATGAGTATTTTTCAATCTAAACATTTGTCATTAATAGAAATAGATTTTATGTAAAATTTTGGAAAGTTAGAAATACGTACATAAGATTAGGTATAATCTACTATGTTTATTCTTAAAACTTTATTCTTAACATTGGTAAATAATGCTAGATCTGTGATAGCATTCGGAAAGTTTTTTGGATATCAAATTTCTTAGCTGGGTTTTAAATTGTAGTTTGCTTGAGGACAAGCAAAGTTCAAGTGTGGGGTATTTTGATATTGTCTCTACACAAAGTTGAGAGTAAGAAACTTCACTAACCTCTTTTGTTTCGGGAGTGGTGGAGACCATGAAAGCAAATTGCGGCTCCATCATTTGTTCTTTAGCAAGATCAGCATCCTTGTCAGCTTCAATATGGGCCAAGTGAGCACCTCCATCTTTAGAAAGGTTTAGCGCCTGTCACTGATCATCCCACGAAAACTGCTGAGCCATCATAGCTCTCTCGATGTTCTGAGGAGCCTTCTATTAGTTCCAGCTGGCACCAGGGTCCTCTCAGCATTGTTGTTTTCAACCCTTGGCTTAGTGCACTCACGAGTAACATGCTCCGGCTCGTGACAGTTGTAGCACCTTAGCTTGCTCTTGTTGAAGCCCACCTTCTTGTCAACATTCGCTCCCCAGTTGTTTCTTCCAGTCCTCTGAGTGAACTTTTTCGCCCTGAATACCGCTATAGCAATTTTCCAGGAAATGTCCATTTCCTCAACGTCTTCAGGGTGAATCTGATCAAGATCTCCAATCATGACTGGTGAACTAGTTCACCAGCAACGAAAGCATTGTAACAGTTTATGAATCCAGCCATCAAAGTCGTATTTTCTTCAGCTCCTTTGGCAGCAGCTGGAGTTGGAGAAGTTGATTTAGAAACAGGGCTTGGAGTAGAAGGGGCTGGAGATGCCATCGGTAAACTGGAGGGTGAAGGAACATGTTGTGCAGGAAGAGAAGAAAATGCACTGTTGGTGGATGCACCTAGATTAGCAGATGAATAGGAGTTGACATGATTGATCTCAGGTTGCTTATCATCCATATCAGAAGCTTTGATGATAGCCATGACTTCAGCCAGGGAGAGCTTGTTCAAGTCGTTAGTCTTCTTGATCACTGACAAGTTCATATCCCAGTTCCTTGGAAGGGAGTTTAGTAGTTTCTTGTTAATCTCAGACTTAGACAATACAATTCTAGCAGCAATCATTTCAGTGTTAAGAGTGATAAACCGCTGCAATTGAACCTCAAGCGCCTCTGCGAGCATGTGATTGAACATGTTGAATTTCTGGCGAAGCAAATCCTGTCTGCTTTGCTTCATGTCCTCATTGCCTTCGTACACTTCAATCAGTGCTTCCCATAAGGCCTTTGCAAATTTGTACTCTCTGAAACCCTGAGCAATGTCAGGAGATAGTGCCATGGTGAGAGTAGCGAGAGCCTTATACAATAGTTGTGATTTTGATTGGTGAGAGTAGCGAGAGCCTCATCCGTGTAAGTGGCGATGGGTTTATCTATCATAGTCGCGTTGCCTTCTACAGTAGCTGTAATTCTGATTGGACCTCGTACAATGCTTCTCCACAATTTAACATCTTTCATTTTAACATATTGTTCAAACCTAAATTTCCATTCGAGAAACCCTTCAGCAGACAGAAGCCGGGGAATTCGAGTTGTAGTTCCCATGATGGAAATCAAATCAGAATGTAAGGTTGTAGTCAACTCCATTGAATACTGAGGACGAAGAAAAATTTCAAGGTTCTGAACTGAAAACAACTAAATCTTGACCGAAAAGTACTAATGTCAAAATTTTCAGATTGACCGAAAACCTAGCCTGACCGAGATCAAAGACCGAAAAGTCTTGCAGACCGAAAACAAGGATTGCTGCAGAAATCTCAAGTGTGGACCGAAAACACCACAAACCCTAGCCGAATTCGACCAGCCACCACTGAAAATGCCTAACCCTAACCGAAATCCTAAAGCAGCCACCGAAAACTCGAAAAACCCTAACTGAGATCACAGTCCGCCGCCTAAATCGCCAGAAACCCTAACCGAGAATGAGCCGCCGCCACTGAAAACCCAAAAAGGTGACCGAAAACGCCAAAATCAGATCTGAAAACACCGTTCAGATCTGAAAAACGCCGTTTGTGTGCAAAAATAAGAACTTTATGGATCAAACACTCGATTTTTCCAAGAAAAATGATGAACACGAAGAACACCAAACACACAAATCTTCAAAAACAGTCCAAAATCTCCAAGATCCAAGCAAAGGTTTCGAAAAAAATGATACCAAAACACCCAAAAATTGAATTTTTAGGCTCTGATACCACTTGTAAGTCCCAAAACTTTGTAGATCTAACAAGGTATCAAATAAATCACTCGATTGGTGCGGAATCCCAACAAGTAATCAATCTGAAACACTATTTGAATCAAGAACAAGAACTAGAATGGAATAATCTTTAATGCACACTTTGTATTAAACCAAAGTCAGGTACATAAGATTCTTGATTAATTGAACAATAATTCTCTCTAACATAGCACGGTTCCCAATGTCGATCAACAATGACAATGACGGCTACTAATGATATTTATACCTATGACAAACCCTAAGCCCGTCGGATACAAAGCCCACCGAGAACCCAGCCTAAGCCCAACCGAAATCAAGGTGATTTCAGTCATCACCACCGAAAACACAAGGGTTTCGGTCCCTGGCCGAAAACTCCAAACAACCTATTAAAACTCGAATTTAGCCCATTAAATGCAAAGATTAAACCACAAAAATATTCCTAACAATAATCTTTCTTTTTGTTTGTTTTGGCAGGGATTGGTTGAATTTTGAACTCTTCAAATAGAATTTTAGTTTTGCTATGGTTATTGGAAGCAAAGATAGATCAAGATGAAGACCCTTCAGTTTTGCTATAAAATATCATGGTTTAGTTATTGTTTACGTTTCTGCATGAATATTGAGTTTTAGATTTGCAACAATTGGGTAAATTTTGTCAAAGTAAAATGACTTTAGTAGAAAGAAATGAAAGTAGGATGCTATCATAAACATACCAATAATATTGCATATTTTTCAACATTATTCTAGTGTAAATTATTCACACAATATGCTTTTTAGTTTTGTACTTTTAGTTGGTTTTTGATTTTTTGAACGATGTTTGTGTTTTGTTGCAAGATTGGAAGCACATGAAGTTAAAGAAGTGACTGTAGAATTAAATATGGATGATACTAGCATGGTGAAGTATCTATCATCAAGAACATCAAAAGAATCCATTTGTTGAAGTTTTTATGTTTTTAGAATAGAATATGTTCAAATTATAATAGATCGTGTAATGTTAGAATATTTTTAAATCATTGTAGAATATACTATATTCATCTTAGAATGTATCGTGTTCATATTGGAATATATTTTTTAATAAATACTTCGTATTCGAATATAAATGTTCGTATTAGAATATACATTGTTCATTATAGAATATTCTGTGTTTGTTTGTAATATATTTTTTATTAATAATTCATATCAGAATAAAATATACTATATTAGATTGTATTTATATGAAAATGATCAATATGTGAAAAAAAATCAGGAATAATGAATATTGTAGAAAAATAAATCAAAATTCAAAACAGTAAAAAATGATTCAAAATTCAAATTAGTAGAAGAATTTAAATTAATTGGAATTTTGAAATCCATAAATCTAGGAAGTTAGACATTACCATAATTATAGGGATTCTATTTTAATTATGAAATTAATTATTATGTTAAAATTCCATAAATACCCTTTTGAATTTTTATTAGTGATTTATGGTGACCATTAGATTAATCTTGATCAAATGTCATATTTAGTTCTCAAGTTCTCACAAAAAAGATAGTTCTCATTTGAATCTAACCATATATATATATATATATATATATATATATATATATATATATATATATATATATATATATATATATATATATATATATATATAGTCACGATCTTTTGAGAACCAACTTCACCCCGAGAACTCCCAAACCGATATTTTTTTCAAAAAAACGACCACACAGGCCTCTTAGACGCTCAAAATGGGCCCAGGGCGCTGAATTTTTTTTTCGAAAAGCGACCTTTTTTTGTTGAAAAACATGTGCAAAAAAAATTGCACATGTGCAAACTTTTTTATACGTACACTTTTTTTTCAAATTTTTTGTATGGATTTCGTTCTAACATATATTTAAGACGTTCTGTAAAACAATTTTGAAAAAAATTGTACGTTTAAAAAGGTTTGCACATGTGCAAATTATTTTTTTTGCACATATGCAAATTTTTTTCAAAAAAAAAAGTCGTTTGTTTCGAAATTTTTTTTTCGAAAATGCTTAAATATGTGCATTTTAGGCCCCTATATTTTTGTTTTTTCAAAAAATTTGACCATTTGGGAGTTCTCGAGTTCTCGAGGGACTTGTGGTTCTCAAAATTTTGACCATCCGAAGACCCTCTGTCAAAGGCCCCGAAGTTGAAGACAATAAGAAGATCCCGAAGTCTGAAGACTCCGAAGGGTATCACCTGGAGTATCCGAAGACTTCACAGCTGTCAAACCAAGGTGCACGCGTGGTTGCAGACTACGTGTTGCATGATCCTATCATTCTATTGGATAGTACATGTGATAGAATATTCTCTGAAAAGATTATACTATGCATATCACTGATTTAGTATAAATATTAGTGATACGATACCATGTTAGAGTGCAGGTATAAAAACCCCATTGTAAAACCCTATGTTTATAATCAAGCATTCGGCACATGTTATCCAATTCACTTTGTTTATCTATTTGCTTTACATTACTCGTGCAAGATTGTTAAACCCTTACATAATTGCTAGAACAATAGTCATTATTCAACTCTTGATTGATTTCAACACCCAACAAGTGGTATCAGAGCAGGTCAGCTCAAAAACCTGTTAGTAGAACTTTTATTCCATTGCTACGGTTCGAGATTTGAATTGTTTCTCAGATCTAGTCTTGCACAACTGTTGCAAATGTCTATTGCTCGTTTTACTGCAACGATCCTGTTGAAATCTATTCAGAATGACTAATTCCACAGCAACTTATGCCAATATGCTCAACTATGCAAACCTCATTGGTTCTGCAACCAAAGCCCCTGTTCTAGTAACTTCTTACTATGATTACTGGGCTGGAAGAATGAAGGATTATCTGATTGGACTTGATAAAGACTTATGGAGGTCTGTGACTGATGGTCCACATACAGACATTGCTGGTCGTTTTGTAGTCCCCGATGGAGAAGAAGCTGTAGTTCTTAATGCAGTAGATATGAAGAAACTTGAAAATGATGAAAGGGCCATGCGTGAACTACGAAGTGGACTAGGTCCTGATCTTAGCCATCATATTGCCGATGCGAAGTCTGCCAAAGAGATGTGGGATAATCTCGAACTTTGTTTTGCAGGAGATAAGATTCTTCACACCAGCAAGGTTCAAGAAATTTTTGCAGACTTTGGGAACTTCAAACAATAAGAGAAGGAGTCCCTCGAAGCATGCTATGAACGTCTCAGCAACATGATCTATACCCTAGACAAGTATGGGGACACACGAAGCCAACAGGAGATCAACATTAAATTTCTTTACAGTCTTCGCAAAGAATGGAGACCAATCATGCTCATGGTTAAATCCTATGAAAACATTGAGAAGTACAAATTGGCTGCTCTGTACAATCTGCTGAAGTCACATGAACCAGATGTCGTGGGTCGTAAAAGTGAAAATGTTGGATCTGGACCACTTGCCCTTGTTTCAAAAGAAGAACAAGAAACCAGTGATGAAGAAATAGCTGCCTATATGGTTGATGACAATGGTGAAACTATTGCTCTCTATGCTGCTAACAGTCGAAGGTTCAAGAAACCATTCCTTAAAAACAACTCTGGGAAGCCTTTTGTCAAAAACTTCAACAAATCAAACTTCAATTCCAAACCCAAACCAGAAATATTCACTCCGAAGGATGAAAATTTAAAATCATCAACCCCGAAGCCATCTGAAAAACAGACTTCGGAGTCATCAAAAGAGAAAATTGAAGAGAAAAAGGTCTCTGGTGATTCAGGCTACAACTGCAATTACTGCCATGGTAAGAATCATTTTGCAAAGGATTGTATGTTTGGCAAACAAAATGAGAAGAAACCTCCGGTGAAGGACGAAGCATACTATGCAAGGAAAATGGATGAAGCTAGAGTAAGGACCAAAGACCTATCTCTAATGGTTGCTGATGATCATCACGGATCTTATCAAGTTTGGTCTTCGGACTCGGAAGATGATGAAGTGAGAAAGCCAACTCATAGTGCTTTCATGGCATATGATGTCGGTAAGAGCTTTCTAAAAGGCACTTCTGAGAAAATGGATGATGAAGAGAAGTTGGAGGATGAAACAACTGCTGGTCTTGGTTTCAAGACTTCGGAGATGAATGAGATGGTTGATGCTGTTAATCCGAAGACCTGGTATGACGACACTTCGGATGATGATGAGGAGATATGTTTGATGGCAAATGACGCACGCCTGACCATTCCTGAGCAGGTATTAAAACTTCTCTCAACTTATCATAAATGAAATAACTCGTGATTGTTCTGTGATGCATAAAATGCTTATTGACGTGAAAAATAGGGACACACTCAGTAAGCAGGAGATTCTCAGCTTTAGGGGGAGAGTAGAAAGTCTGAAGTTAGCCCTAGAAAAGTTCAACCTAAGAATCTCATTGTTAGAAGAAAATAGTGAAAAACTTTTGAACAATCATGATGTAATTTTGAGACAACGCAATATATTTTGTGAAACTGCAAAACGATTATATTCTCATATTACACGTATCTACCATTCAGCTGATGTATGTAATGTTCAACATAGACAACTATTACCTTTTATTGAGTTTAAGCTTAAGGAAGTTGATAGTATATCTTATGAGTGTGAATCTATAGTATCTGGGTCCGAAGTGACCAACTCTTCGTATAAACATGGTTTGATATCTGTAGAAAAACATCTTACTGCTGATAATTTGTTGAAAATCTTACCACAAGAGATCCCAATCTTGAAAAAGGCTGTACCTCAAATTGAAACCAAAGAAAAAGAATTTGTTAATAACATGTCTGTAAAGGATTCTGAAAGCGATTCGGACATGGATGAAATTGATTGTTCCTCCTTGACATTAATGAAATCATCCTCTGCATCTAAATCACCCTCCGAAGAGATCTCACAACTGTCTTCGGTGGACAAAGGAAAAACAAAAGTGGGTTGTGAACCTAAAACTTTTGAAAACAAAGAAATTGTGAAATCAAAATTACAAATCTCAGACGTTTGTGTCTCTTATGATCAATATCTTAAGGACAATTCAAAAAGGCTAGTTCATGTGGCTTGTATCTATCTAAAGATATCTTATTTCCAAAACGCCATCTTTGTGAAACCAGGTGGATCACCTTTGGTTGAAAACGATTTAGAAAAACTTCTTGAGGAGGATAATTCCACAGTCACTGAGGAAGGGTTCTTCTCATCTTCTAAAATGGTTGAAAACGAAATGAATGAAAGAATGGAAGTTAAAGTCAACATAAGAAAACAAGATTTGTATGGCCATAACATCTACAATCTTCTATGTTATGAAAAAGCAAAGATTCCCCAAAACAAGTCACACCTTTTGAATTTCAAAAATGATAATCACATCTACACTAATCGAAACTACAAACAAATTCAAGTTGTGGAAAAACCTGCAGCTCCGAAGATGGATGTTTTTCAATTAATGGAATCATGTGAGTGTGTACCGTTGTCACTAACCTCAGAAAATGCTATTTCAAAACCAAAAGTCTCAATTACCAAAACTTCGGTACAAAAGCCTCAAATTTTGAAAAGACCTCAAATTCTCCAAAAATCAAAACCAGTAATAGTGATTACTAAACCAATTCAAAAACCCTTCGGAGGTCTGAAACAAAATGAAGCAATTGCTTCAACTTCTGGAACAAAACCACTTAACTCAAAGGTTTCCGAAGTCAAAAATCAAATTGATAAACCAACTTTTACACCAACTAAACCTAACTTTCCTAATCCAAAATTCCAAAAACCCACGAAGAAAACATTTTCAAAAGGCAACAATTTGACAGATACATTTCATCAGTGGCTAGACAAAAATTTGGATCTGTTTATAGATAAGACTCTTTCACTAAACGACTTGAAAATGGCATACGAAGAGTACCTTTGTACCTCTACGTTGTGTAGTTCAATCTGAAGGAAGTCAACAATTAAAAAATCAAAACAAAACTGGAAAAGAAATGATTTTAATGAAAATTTTACTGCTAAAAAAAATTTTCAAAATCTTCAAAGAGTTCAAAATTTTCAAGTGAAGAGAAAATATCAAAAACCTCAAAGTCAAAATCATCCAAACAAAAATGGGTTCCGAAGACTTGCATTTTGTCAGTAACTTCGGACTCATCAAATTTGACAAAAAGCTTTTCAGAATCATGTTCAGACTCTTCAGAATCATGCTCATCAGATGAGGCTTCGGAGAATCTGATCAACTTAAATGCAAATGAAATATCAGAAGAGGACGTAGAAAAATGGATTCAAGAATCCTTCACTTACCCTGAGGACTCAAGATTGATTGGGTACCAACTCCTTCTTGATTAATTGTAGGTTATGTCGAATGAGCGGTATTATTCTAAATGGTACATGGATAGTGGTTGGTCAAGACACATGACTGGGAAGAAGGAATATCTCAGGGACTACATGACTTTGGATGATGCTGGAAATGTTCGCTTTGGTAATAATGAAACATGTCCAATTCGGGGTTATGGCAAAATAACAAATGGCCAATTCACAATCAGCCGAGTTGCATTTGTTGAAGGGTTAAAACATAATCTTGTAAGCATATCTCAATTGCTGGTTGGAACGGGCAATGCTGTTACATTCAACAACCAAGGAAGTGTAATCACAAAAGAAGAAACAAAAGAAGTTTTGCTGAAATCTGAAAGGAAGGGATCGATTTTCCCTTGAATCTAAAGCCTGTAACCGGTGGGCAATCTTTGTGTCTTCTCTCAAAAGCCAACTCCAATGTCAGCTGGCTATGGCACCGAAGACTTTCTCATCTGAACTTCAAAGATTTAAACAAGTTAGTGGCTATGGGTTTGGTTTGAGGAATGCCTGCTCTCAAATTTGATAATGACTCTCTTTGTTCTGCTTGTGAACATGGCAAGCAAACAAAACAAAGGCATCCAACAGTGATCAATCCCAAAATCACTGAACCCCTTTAACTTCTCTACATGGATTTGTGTGGACCATCCGCAGTTGAGTCAATTGGAAAGAAGAAATACATTCTTGTGATAGTTGATGACTATTCAAGGTTTACTTGGGTTTTATTCCTGAGAAATAAATCAGATGCTGCTGAAGAAATCATTAACTTCATAAAGAAAATGGAATTGATGCTCAACAAGAAAGTCCGAACTGTGCACAGTGACAATGGTTCGGAGTTCAAGAATCAGACTCTGGATGGATTCTTGAAAACTAAATGAGTTAGTCATAACTTCTATGCACCTTATACTCCTCAACAAAATGGTGTTATGGAAAGGAGAAATCGTTCTTTGTGTGAAGCAGCTAGAACTATGCTAAATTTTGCAAACCTGCCTATGTACTTCTCGGCCGAAGCCATTTCAACTGCATGCTTTACTCAAAATAGATCCTACATTCACAAGCGATTTCATATCACACCTTACGAAGTACTCAACCGAAGAAAACCAAATGTCAAATTTCTTCACATCTTCGGTTGTAGGTATTTTATCTTGAACTTGAAGGATCACTTGACTAAGTTTAATGATAAGTCAGAAGAAGGAATCTTCCTTGGATACTCTCAAGACTTAAAAGCTTATAGAGTCATGAACAAGAGAACTCGAAAAATCGAAGAAACCTTCAACCTAAGGTTTGATGATTACTACATCAAGAAGTCTCTGCATCCATTCCCTATGTCATCCATCTTTCCAAAACCTGCTGTGGATGCTATACCAATCACTACATTTGATACAGACTTCGCACTTTTGTTCTATCCACCTGTGAGGGCTGTGGACTTCGAAGCCAGTGCACCTGACAACCATGTATCCGAATTGTCCAAACTCACAGATGGACCTGATGATTCTTCTACAAGTAGTGTACAAAGACCATCATCTGTTGAGGGGGAGCCATCAAATCGAAGTGAAGGGAATGATGGTGTTGAGGGGGAGCCAAACAACAGTCACACTTCAACCTCAAGGGAAATCTCTAATATCATGACCCTATATCCAACAGTCCAGGGGGATCCAGAGATTACCACTCCGTACTCAGCAACACCAATCTCTTCGGATAGAGCTACCACTTCCTCAACACCAACACATGTCGAGGGGGAGAACACTCTAAACTCTACTTCACAAATGCACACACCGCTATCTAACACAACTAATTCAAACAATCATTTGATTATGGATGATTTCCCTTCCACTTTGGGGTATCCTTCAGACATCGAAGACATTGATTCTGAAGGACCACCTGACTTTGATCCAAATTATCCTCCCTTGGACAAATGGATGAGAAATCATCCACCATCACTTGTCATCGGAAATGTTCGAGATAAAGTATTGACTCGTGCACAACTTCACCAAAGGCAATTAGATCTTAACAAAACTTTTGAGTTGTGCATGTTCAATGTCTTTATTTCTATGGTAGAACCTAAGAACGTTAAAGATGCATTTGATCATTCAGACTGGATTGAAGCTACGCAATTGGAATTAGAAGAGTTTGAAAGAAACAAAGTTTGGAGGCTTATTCCAAAACCTGCAAATCCTTTAATTGTTGGTCTGAAATGGGTGTACAGAAACAAACTAGACACCGAAGGCAATGTGGTTCGGAACAAAGCAAGACTGGTTTTCAAGGGTTATTGTCAACAGGAGGGGATTGATTACGAAGAAACATTTGCTCCTGTTTCCAGACTCGAATCAGTTTGGATATTTTTAGCTTATGCTGCACATAAAAACTTTGATGTCTATCAAATGGATGTCAAATGTTCCTTTCTGAATGGTGATCTCAAGGAAACCGTTTTTGTTGAACAACCACCTGGCTTTGAAAGTAAAGAACATCCAAAGCATTGCTATGTGCTAGACAAGGCAGTCTATGGTTTAAAACAAGCTCCAAGAGCTTGGTATGAGACCTTGACAAAATTTTTAAAAGAATCAAGTTTTAAACAAGGTTCAGTGGATCCAACACTTTTCAGAAAGAAAGTTGGATCTCATTTGATGTTAGTCCAAATTTATGTGGATGACATAATCTTCGAATCCACTGACCCCAACTTGTCAAAAGATTTTGAAAAACTAATGAAAAGCAAATTCGAAATGAGTATGATGGGAAAGATTAACTTCTTTCTTGGACTACAAATAAAACAATCCAAGGAGGGGATATTCATCAATCAACAAAAGTACACGAAGAGTTTGATTGAACGCTTCGGAATGACTAACTGCTCCAAAGAAAAAGTTCCCTTGCCTGCAGGTACAAGGTTGAATGCTTCATTGGACAAACCGAAGACAGACATACAGTAGTATGCAATTGTGCAAGATATCGGGCTGACCCAAGAGAACCTCATCTAGCTGCGGTAAAGACAATCTTTCGATATCTTCATTGTAACACCCCATTTTTGGCGTTAGCGATTATAAATATTTCCAATTATTTAGTATCGTATTTTAAAATAAAGGAAATAGATTTTATATTGGAAGCGAATCGTGGAATCAAACATTGATTATTACGACTAATAATAATAATAATGACGAAATAATAACTCTAATCTAATTTATAAGTTGAGAGGAGGATTATGTCATATTTGTATACTTAATAAGTTGTATTTGGGGGTTTTGGGTTAACTAAAATTATAGGACCAAAATAGAGGGACCATTTTTGCAATTTAACCATAGTACATATAATTCTTTTTCTATTGGGGGCTGCTGCGTTTTTGGATGGAGAAAAGAAAAATCAAGAACCTCTTGGCTCTCATGGAAACCCTAACCCTCTCTATTCCCGTTTTTGAAGACCCACCCCTAGTGTTCGATCATTTCCCGTAGATTCAGATGTTGGATCGCCACGAAATTTTAACTGAAGGTTCCCAAGATATAAATGAAGGTTCTGATCGAAGGATTTTCAATTTCAATGTCTAGAAGTGGAGTTATGAAATTCGCAACATGACTTAGGGTTTCTGACAGATTCCTCTGCTGAGTCTTCCTTCTTGAGAAAATCATATCTGGAGTTCCAGAGGTCAAATAAGGTTAGTACCGAGTCTTCCTTCTTGAGAAAATCATATCTGGAGTTCCAGAGGTCAAATAAGGTTAGTACCGGTGCACACGGTTCACAAATTGAGTTGAGCAACTTTCTACAGTAGACCATTATCCGTTTTGAAGACCAGAGGTACGGGGTAATTACTCATCTTTACGTACTGCTCTAATTCCGTTCAGATTAGTCATGCTGTTTTGTTTATTTTATAAAAGGAGTTTGGAGAAAGCTTTTTACATGATTCCGCCTCCTAGAATCATTGTATTTAATTAAATTTGATATCTGGAAAAGATGGATGTCTGATTCCATTCCCAAGTTTATGGTAATTGGGAAAGATCACAGACCAATGTTTTTCTCATCTGCACTATCGTTTCTGATTTGTTCTGTATTGTGAATTTTGTATCTTGTGTTTGAAAACGTATTTTGAGTTGGTTCCAACTCTCAGATCTCTATTGTTGAGTCTATTTTACTCATGATTTTTCCTAGGGTCTGATTCCATACGAAAGTTGGGTGGAAGTTGCAATTTGCACCAACTGGTCCAGGACTGTCCTGTACAGATAATTATGCATTGGTAAATTCATAATTAAATTTACAAAAATGGTTTGGGGGCAAGGTCAGTTGCCTTAGTTCCCTGTTGAAGTCTAGTTTGTCCTCACCAAATTTTAGAATTCAGTTCTTAACCCATTTTGAGCGATTATTATTTCTTTAAGGTGTGGTTCAGTAGGTGGACTGATTGCATCAGTCAACTTTGGAGATTTTTCTTTTATTCTTGAAAGGTGAAAATGACATGAGGTCAGGCCCTGTGACATTTTCCTTGAGTCTAGTTTACCCATGATTTTTCTTGGATTTTATTTTCAATCTTTCCTTGGTCTAATATTGCAAATCTTATTGAGGGTCCAGAAATCAGCCTTGCTGTTGGTTTCTTCTCTTATGATAATCATCTTAGTTTTTGGTTTTGGGTGTCATGATGTGGGCTTGGGTTTACTTAAAATTAATTGAATCATATAATAACTTATTTGTTGAGTAAAAATGAATAAAAGAGGGTGGGGGTATATGTCGAGACAACGTGCATGTCGAAAGTTATAAACATTTAAACTATAAGCAACGCTATAAGTATCTATTTATAGTAACGTTAATTAGTGTACTTGGTAATAATTAACTTAATATACTTTATAGGAGTATAAGGTGTGCGATTTTAAGCTTGGTTGGATTTGCGGAGTTGCCGCACAGATTTCTACATTGCCGACTCGAGGTGAGTACATGCAGTATTTTACCCATTTTGGGGTACATGGCAAGTAAGTATTTTCAAGATTTTTTTTTATAAAATTTCTATATGTTAAATTATATGCAAGAGTATTATTTCTAACTTGTTTGTGAAAGTATAATGCTATATTTGAAGTTATGTTTTAGCCTATGAGCCAATTATGTGAAAGTATATTTTGGTCTATGAACCAATTATATGAAGGTATATATGTTTTGAATATAAGTTATACATGTTTGAAAGTATGGATAGGCATATAGCCACAATATGTTTAAGAAGTATGTTTCGGTTACAAATTGTATATGTTTTCAAGTATGACTTGGCATTAAGCCTAAAATGTTATATAGACATGTTTTAAACATATGGTTTATGAAAGATGAAAGTTATAAATTTGGCATCTAGCCATAAAGATAGAAAGTAATGAAGCTTGGCACTTAGCCACAAGTTATATGTGTGAAAGTAATGTTCAAATGTTTTGTATGACTGGTAATTGTAGCAAGCAGCATTAGTAAGGGAACTATGTTCCAACCTTCCCAGGTTAGGTAAGGGGTCTACTGGGGAAAATCCCTGTCGCGAAGTAGATCGCCTCAGCACTTCTATGGTGAGGATTGATCCGTTCTTTCTAGCCATAGAGACTTGGGGTATCACTTATAGTGATTAAAGCCCTAAGTATAAAAATCCAGCAAGCTTATAAAACCAGTCAAAGAAAGTAAGAAAGTTGTTATTTAGTAAAGTATGTCACAAAATGATTTTTGAGAAGTAAAGAGTTATAGTATGTTGCTAATATAAAGTTTTGAATGAAGATATTTTTGCAAGGTATGATATGTAATGATTTTTAAAAGTAAAGAGCTATGGTATGACATTATTATAAAACTTTGAAAGATGTTTTATGTCATAAGTTTTATATATAAAGGTTGGAAAAGAAGTTAAAAGTTTGAGTCTAAAACTCATGTAACTCACGAGACAATTTTTGCCTTACGTATTCTATTTTTATGCCATGTATTCCAGGTTAAATGTTATGCTATAATTGGATGAAGTTTAGCTGGAGTGGAGCCCACATAGCTCCTATCTTGGATGCAAGGTTTAATCATTTTCTTGCTTACTATGGTTAGTTTGGTATGGATTTGTAACACCCACAGTTTTAAATATGTAAATAATCGGTTTTTGTTAAACCGTATTTTGTATTCAAGTATTTATACGAAAAACCATAGTATTTGCAAACAGTAGAAATGGGGTGTCACAAGTTCGTATCAGAGCCATAGTTTAAGCGAATTAGGATTGGCTTGTTCCACTCCTAGGCTTAAACTCATGCTATAAAAATGATAGTTTATAAAAGTATGCTATATGGTGTCTTAAATGATTAAGACATTATGCATTATTTAAAGTATGGCGATATATAAAACAAAGAAGTGTTAAGTTAACGTTTAAAGTGAGCAAAAATCTGACCGTTAGGAAAATTATATCATATTTTCCATAACCGTCTAAATTTATTAAAGTCTATGTTTATAAAGTAGTAAGATTTCTAGTAATGATCACCATGTACTTGTAATGGTGTTATATATTAAAAGAACCAGTGTCCCATGAAACTTTGTGGTAACAACAGAATCAATAGGTATAGGTGGTTATGGTAATATGGGCCCGTATTATCATAATCACAGGATATGTATTGAGACTGGTGGAACCGTAAAGGAATTATGGTAGTCTGGTTAGTAAGGTTGTGAAGAGAGTAATAAGAATAACATAGAGGTTATATGCCTATGTAATAAGTATTAAAGGTTAATGAAGTGGATATATACCACTTAATATGACAAGGTAAAAGAAATTAATAAGATAATTAATACTCCTGAGACAATTTGAAAGGAACCAGTAAAAGAGACATAGCCTGAAGGAATAAATATATTGAAAATGTTAATGGAGCATATAGTACAAATATAAAAGAAAGAGTATAACTGAAAATTTCGTTGTCTAACGGAAACGAATTATGATTATAGAATAAAGATAAAAGTAGTGTCACTACAGTGACCAAAGAAAGAAAGATTAGAAAATAACAATAATAATAAATAAAAGTAGTAATACATCGATACATGTGACCCATTACTATAACTTTATATTAATACATTAAGAAAAGTTTACAGAACTAGTAGCCTAAACTGAAGAATCAGAAGGAAGCGAAAAAAGATCTTCTACACTCCACTCTTTGTCATCTGTAGGTCGACTTGTACCTTCTTGAGGATTTGGAAGGGGTATGTTTTCAGTTATTGGAGGAGGAGCTCCAAGGCGTGGGGTCTCGATAGGGTTGGAACCCGTAACCCCATGAGTATGGGCTAAAAATTGACCCATTTGGGGTGTGTGTAAGTAGGGAAGTGAAGAGGAAGGGTTCCAATTTGGAACCAGTTGGGGGTAGCTATAAGAAGGAGGAAACCAGGCTAGGTTACCTACAGAGCCTCCAAAATTCCCCTCACTCACAGGCTCGAGTAAACCAGGATTAATACTACTCATACCAGAATTAGATGGCAGAGATTGCTGCTGTGTATGAGTTCTTGATGAAGTTTCCCCCTTTTCCAGAAATTTTTTTTTCTTATATTCAACCTTATGAGCAGCCTATATCAGTTTCTTTGTGCCGTCTGTTAGACCCGATTGTGATCCTTCAATTATTGCTTCTTTCTCCCTTTTTAGGTTGGGTAATAAATCTTTCGATAATCCTGCTGCTCCACTAAACTCGTTGCCAAATTCCTGTGACACAAATAACTTTAGTAATTACAATTTTATGATATATAAAAATAAATGTAATTCTTTACCTCAACACGATCAATAAGAGTTTGCCGACTCTTAAGTTGTCGTTGGGGCCAATGATCGATACCTAAATCTCTACAGCGTTTTTTTAACTGTGTTGATCAAATGTTGAGTTCTTTCGCAGCTTTCTCAATTGGTTCATTAAAGTGTTCAGCTATTATTTCTCTACTTAATGAGTGTCTGAAACCTCTTCTACTGCCAGCTACTGTGGTTGTCGGAGTTGAAGGATTGAGTTCAAATGTATTATTATTATTATTTGGGATCATTTGAATATGATCCTGATTTTCTGAACCAAAGATGGACATTGATTCATTAAAATCAGTAGCTTCTATCGGTGGTAATTGTAGATTTTCAATCATGGACCCAGGATTCTGAAATCCTTCTAGGTTCCTTTGAATCACCTGAAGCTGATTTTGATATTGAAAACCAACCCCAAGTTCGAGATTCATTTCAATATTAATGTTATGAGTTGTTTGTAATTGACTTTCATTCTGAATGTCAGTCATGAATTCTTGATTCATGGGGATGATCTCATTACTCGTTGAGGGTACGTCGATGAATGGATTGTAGCCAGATAAATTATCCACAGATGGGTCTACAAACAACAACTATCAGATGATAAAACAAAATTGAATATTCATAAAAGCAATCATTTAAAAGAATTTAACCTGGTAGAAGGTGTGGAGTTTGATCAAGTGCATGGTCTAAAGATACATTCACCGAATCGTCTAAGTTGATGTTTAGCTCGGGAAAAATTCTCGGCTCTTCGTTGAGTGGCTCTATTGATAGTATATCTGGAAGACTGTATCATAATTCAAAATCAAACAAAACATTAGAAAGAAAAATGAAAAACAAATAATGGATGTTTAGAATGTTAAAGTCACCGAACTCCGGTAAAGATGTCTGATCTGAAGGACCCTCTCCTTGCGGAAAACCAGGTCCAGGGTTTGACAGATCGCCCATTGAAGATCTGTTTTCCATGACTCAGGTTTAAATATGAGTTCGTATATGAACAATCTAGTGATAGAAGAGAATGAGACTGAAAATGAACGTGGAAATAAATGATGCTACTTACGTGTATATATATAGCATTTTGCAGCTGGAACCGAAAGGACGCATGTAATTGAAAGCACAATTCATGTTCTTATTACCAAAATTCAAACCATCTACAGTGGATGCGACCCTTCACTACCCTGAGTGCCGGTTAATTTTCAAAATTCACTGCTAGACTCTAGTGATAAAGGGATATTGATGAGATTTTTTTTGGAATAAAGGTGAATAAAGTGGTGTCGTTTACTGATTACTTAATTGCACAGACTGTTGTAGGCTGTTGATTATTAGTGATGTGATGTCACATAAAAACAAAGTGTACGACCTATCTGTTAACATTGGAGAGGTATTGACCTTAACTTATTTCGACTTTTCATCTCGTGTTGGACTCTAGGCCTAATGGGTTAAAGCTTAACATATTTGGGCTCATGTCGTTGGGCTAGTAGTTATGGAAAAAATTAATAGACCAATATAAAAATGAAGTATGGGCTAATGTATTCACATACTATTAATCTTGTGGAATTATGGGCTAATGAAAGTTTCAACCTAGATTACCTATTGTCTTGGTGTTGAATTTCGGGGACGAAATTCTTATAAGTGGGGGAGAGTTGTAACACCCCATTTTTGGCGTTAGCGATTATAAATATTTCCAATTATTTAGTATCGTATTTTAAAATAAAGGAAATAGATTTTATATTGGAAGCGAATCGTGGAATCAAACATTGATTATTACGACTAATAATAATAATAATGACGAAATAATAACTCTAATCTAATTTATAAGTTGAGAGGAGGATTATGTCATATTTGTATACTTAATAAGTTGTATTTGGGGGTTTTGGGTTAACTAAAATTATAGGACCAAAATAGAGGGACCATTTTTGCAATTTAACCATAGTACATATAATTCTTTTTCTATTGGGGGCTGCTGCGTTTTTGGATGGAGAAAAGAAAAATCAAGAACCTCTTGGCTCTCATGGAAACCCTAACCCTCTCTATTCCCGTTTTTGAAGACCCACCCCCAGTGTTCGATCATTTCCCGTAGAAAAATCAAGAACCTCTTGGCTCTCATCGAAGGATTTTCGATTTCAATGTCTAGAAGTGGAGTTATGAAATTCGCAACATGACTTAGGGTTTCTGACAGATTCCTCTGCTGAGTCTTCCTTCTTGAGAAAATCATATCTGGAGTTCCAGAGGTCAAATAAGGTTAGTACCGGTGCACACGGTTCAAAAATTGAGTTGAGCAACTTTCTACAGTAGACCATTATCCGTTTTGAAGACCAGAGGTACGGGGTAATTACTCATCTTTACGTACTGCTCTAATTCCGTTCAGATTAGTCATGCTATTTTGTTTATTTTATAAAAGGAGTTTGGGGAAAGCTTTTTACATGATTCCGCCTCCTAGAATCATTGTATTTAATTAAATTTGATATCTGGAAAAGATGGATGTCTGATTCCATTCCCAAGTTTATGGTAATTGGGAAATATCACAGACCAATGTTTTTCTCATCAGCACTATCGTTTCTGATTTGTTCTGTATTGTGAATTTTGTATCTTGAGTTTGAAAACGTATTTTGAGTTGGTTCCAACTCTCAGATCTCTATTGTTGAGTCTATTTTACTCATGATGTTTCCTAGGGTCTGATTCCAAACGAAAGTTGGGTGGAAGTTGCAATTTGCACCAACTGGTCCAGGACTGTCCTGTACAGATAATTATGCATTGGTAAATTCATAATTAAATGTACAAAAATGGTTTGGGGGCAAGGTCAGTTGCCTTAGTTCCCTGTTGAAGTCTAGTTTGTCCTCACCAAATTTTAGAATTCAGTTCTTAACCCATTTTGAGCGATTATTATTTCTTTAAGGTGTGGTTCAGTAGGTGGACTGATTGCATCAGTCAACTTTGGAGATTTTTCATTTATTCTTGAAAGGTGAAAATGACATGAGGTCAGGCCCTGTGACATTTTCCTTGAGTCTAATTTACCCATGATATTTATTGGATTTTATTTTCAATCTTTCCTTGGTCTAATATTGCAAATCTTGTTGAGGGTCCAGAAATCAGCCTTGCTGTTGGTTTCTTCTCTTATGATAATCATCTTAGTTTTTGGTTTTGGGTGTCATGCTGTGGGCTTGGGTTTACTTAAAATTAATTGAATCATATAATAACTTATTTGTTGAGTAAAAAATGAATAAAAGAGGGTGGGGGTATATGTCGAGACAACGTGCATGTCGAAAGTTATAAACATTTAAACTATAAGCAACGCTATAAGTATCTATTTATAGTAACGTTAATTAGTGTACTTGGTAATAATTAACTTAATATACTTTATAGGAGTATAAGGTGTGCGATTTTAAGCTTGGTTGGATTTGCGGAGTTGCCGCACAGATTTCTACATTGCCGACTCGAGGTGAGTACATGCAGTATTTTACCCATTTTGGGGTACATGGCAAGTAAGTATTTTCAAGATTTTTTTTTTATAAAATTTCTATATGTTAAATTATATGCAAGAGTATTATTTCTAACTTGTTTGTGAAAGTATAATGCTATATTTGAAGTTATGTTTTAGCCTATGAGCCAATTATGTGAAAGTATATTTTGGTCTATGAACCAATTATATGAAGGTATATATGTTTTGAATATAAGTTATACATGTTTGAAAGTATGGATAGGCATATAGCCACAATATGTTTAAGAAGTATGTTTCGATTACAAATTGTATATGTTTTCAAGTATGACTTGGCATTAAGCCTAAAATGTTATATAGACATGTTTTAAACATATGGTTTATGAAAGATGAAAGTTATAAATTTGGCATCTAGCCATAAAGATAGAAAGTAATGAAGCTTGGCACTTAGCCACAAGTTATATGTGTGAAAGTAATGTTCAAATGTTTTGTATGACTGGTAATTGTAGCAAGCAGCGTTAGTAAGGGAACTATGTTCCAACCTTCCCGGGTTAGGTAAGGGGTCTACTGGGGAAAATCCCTGTCGCGAAGTAGATCGCCTCAGCACTTCTATGGTGAGGATTGATCCGTTCTTTCTAGCCATAGAGACTTGGGGTATCACTTATAGTGATTAAAGCCCTAAGTATAAAAATCCAGCAAGCTTATAAAACCAGTCAAAGAAAGTAAGAAAGTTGTTATTTAGTAAAGTATGTCACAAAATGATTTTTGAGAAGTAAAGAGTTATAGTATGTTGCTAATATAAAGTTTTGAATGAAGATATTTTTGCAAGGTATGATATGTAATGATTTTTAAAAGTAAAGAGCTATGGTATGACATTATTATAAAACTTTGAAAGATGTTTTATGTCATAAGTTTTATATATAAAGGTTGGAAAAGAAGTTAAAAGTTTGAGTCTAAAACTCATGTAACTCACGAGACAATTTTTGTCTTACGTATTCTATTTTTATGCCATGTATTCCAGGTTAAATGCTATGCTATAATTGGATGAAGTTTAGCTGGAGTGGAGCCCACATAGCTCCTATCTTGGACGCAAGGTTTAATCCTTTTCTTGCTTACTATGGTTAGTTTGGTATGGATTTGTAACACCCACAGTTTTAAATATGTAAATAATCGGTTTTTGTTAAACCGTATTTTTGTATTCAAGTATTTATACGAAAAACCATAGTATTTGCAAACAGTAGAAATGGGGTGTCACATTCATGGCACACCTGCTTATGGCCTGTGGTACCCAGCAAACTCCGGCTTCTACATACAAGCTTATTCTGACTCATATCTTGGTGGATGCTCTATTGATCGCAAGAGCACTTCGGGGGGTTGTCAATTCTTAGATGGAAAACTAATTAGCTGGCAATCCAAGAAGCAAACTTGTGTCTCTATCTCCACAGCAGAAGCAGAATATGTAGCAGCTGCAGCATGTACCTCACAAATCATTTGGATCCAAAGCCAACTGAAAGATTATGCCATCAACATGAGAAAAATACCTTTGTTCTGTGACTCCCAAAGTGCAATTCGTATATGCCACAATCCTGTTCAACATTCCAAGACGAAGCATATAGCTCTTCGCTATCACTTCATCAAAAGTCATGTTGAGGAGGAGAATATTGAGGTGCACTTTGTTCACATCACAGAACAACTGGTAGATATCTTCACAAAGGCCCTGAATGAAGAGGCATTCACAAGAATAGTTCGTGGACTTGGAATGATAGATGGATCCACTCTTCAATAATCTCATATTTGCTCACTATTACTCCTTTCTTTAGTCTGATAATTTGTAAAATCACAACACTCCGCAGTCCTCCAAATAGTTTCATCGCTTCGGAGCTCATCAGAGTAAAACAAGAAAAATCACCTAGAATTGCACCACTGCACTCCGAAGTAGAATATCACTTCGGAACTCTGCGGAACAAAATTTTCTGTCAAATAAAATCATGAAAATGAAAAATTCATTTAAACATATTTCGACTTCACTTCTTGAGGATAATCATAAAAAGGTTTAAGCAAGATAAATCAAAAACAAGAAAAATAAAGTCTCTTAAACATACACATTATGTTTTGAGAAAAGTTTGATGCACAGTGGAAAAGATTATCCTTACTATCATGATTCAATCAACTAAAGGACAAAACTTTGATTTTAGATTCTGATAATCATGCCTTATTGCACTAAAAGGGCATTTGGGAATCGACTTGAAACATTGGTAAGAAAACAGACTTCGAAGTGAGGTCAAGGCTATTTTACAATTTAAAGGCTTGTTGGATTCCAATATCTTTAACAAAATGTCTATTTCTAACCTCCATTCTGAACTTGACTCGCTTCAACTTCAAATTAATCATGTAGCCTCAAAACTACACAGGATAACTCAAGTGTTCCGAAGTTTTCTTCAAAAATAATACCAACATTGTCTGATAAGAAAATTTATATTTCTTTTCATTAATGGTACAAAATTGAACCAAAAGAAGCTTTTCACACTCAAGGATTGTATAAAACAAAACCAAAAAGCACCAAGAAAGAAACTAAATGGTGAAGTTTTTGTATCTTCGGATAAGGAAATCCAAAATAGAAAAGATAAAAAGGACAAATTGAAAATTCTCGAAAAGATAAACAGAAAACAAATTGTCAAAAGAATCAAAGACAACAAACAAAAACAAGATGACAAACAAGTGAATGCAAAAGAAAGATAAATCAGCATTCAAAGGCTTATTCTTCTATTTTAAATAACAATACAAGGAACTCCTATAACATAGTCAAGTACTTTGTAGAGAATATGAACATTTCAAGTAGTCTATCTTAAATGATAAAGTTGAAGTGGTGTACAAAGCTCAAATGATTGTCATCAGAGCCTAGTATCCAAACACTTCAATTGATGAAAGGGAATAGATTTTTCAAAAAGGTTCTTCAAAAACAATCCAATTTATAAAAACCCTTCTGATGTTCAATCCGAGAATGAAAATTTCTATAAATATCAAATGCATAAAATGTTACCATTATTGTGTATGAAAATTTTGAAACACAAAAGCACAATTCAAACCATGTTTCAAAATGTGAAATCAAGTTAGTGATGGGGTGATTAGACTTATACATTCATGACTGATATTGAATCAAACAACCTTTGAAATGAAAATGGACTTCTAACATGATTCAAATGATTCTGAACATTAACTTGTTAAATCATCTTTTCATAATATTCCGGGAAGTTAAGGATAAATGTCATATTGCATCACTCAAAAGTAAAACCAAAATTTCAAAGAATAACCAAGAGAAAACTAATGGACTTCAGTGTCCTAACAAACCACCCTAAGTGAAGACTACTCTCTTCGGAGTTAATCATAAATTTATGACTTTACTCCGAAGAGCACTTATAACAATCATATTTTCTTCATTAATCCGAAGTCAATATATTGTTAAATGATTTTCACATTTATAATTTAGTTCAGAGACAAACATTCTTTTGAAATTTAATAACCGTTGTTACACAGCTATCACTGAGACAATCGTGGCAAATCTCAACAATAAGATCGTGTGAAAATGGCGGTTCCATTTTAAATAATGATGACTGACAGACGAACGGTTCCGTTTTTGCAGAGAAAGTGGAACCACTAGACGATGAGGTGTCATAATATTAGTGGACCAATTCCCACGGTCATTAAATGGCCTTGGGACCACGAATACTATATATACCTCAAGACCCATTAGTTCATCTCTTTACGCGATCATTACTCTCAAAACTTCTCTGCAAGAATTCTCTCAAAGAAACCCTAAACTTCTTCATCTTTTTCCTCTCATCAACAATGGCAGCTGAAGCTTGATCTCAAACCACTGAAGCCATTTCAATCCCAACTCTCAAGAACCAATCTGCTAACCTGGTTCTCCGTAACGAACTGAAACTCTACCTCAACCAATTGATGCAGTGGTTGAATGCTTAAAAAGGTCAGTTCTCGGTTATGCTCTGACTTGCACTCCTTCAATCCCTGCGACTCTGGTTCACAGGGCACACTACACATCAAATGCCTTGTTCGACTCCAACAACCACATCAAATCGGTATTCTATGAGGCTGTTGATGCCAAGGGCAAAACCAAAAAGGTGCAACTAACCAAGGAGAAATTCGCTGAAGCCCTCCATCTTCCTATCTACAATTCCAAGGAGATGGTTGTTCCCTTTGCTTATCAACTCGTTGCTATGTTCAATGAAATGGGATACACACCTCTTCTTGAAAAGATCAGTACCTTCAAGAAAAATCAACTTCCTGATCTATGGAGATACTTCTTCAGTATCTTTCTTAGATGTCTATCTGGAAGAACCTCTGGCTTGGACTCTGCAAGCGTTTCCTTCCAAGGTCAACTGTACGGAATCTACTATGATGTTAAAATAGATTTCGCATCGATTCTATGGGCTGACTTCTGCTCCCACATAAACCACAGTCTGAAGGGAACAGAAATTGCAAATGCCAGATTCTAGGAGATTGCTGTACATGCCCACTACCAGCAAGCAGGGTATGTTCCCGATCCCTACCTTACTGAGATGAAATTCACTCCCATTGCAATTCCAGCAATTGATGATGAACCGGCAGCCTTCTGCGCCCAAATTCCTCAAGCTATGCTCTCCAAAGTGTCCGTGGAGTGTAATGAGGTAAACACTTACAGGAATACTCTTATTATTCCATACCATGTTCGTAATGTTACTCAGGAAGAAATTCAAACTGCATCAACAAAAGCCCAAACAAAAGCTAAGGGCAAGAAGAAAACAACTGGTGGACAAGGAAAGTGACCATCATGGATGAGTCTTCGGAATCAGAGAAAAACCCCACCGAAGCCATTCCAGACGAAGAAGAAGAAGAAGACCAATCCTCTCCGGTCCATGAAACCAGACCACCCACTCCACCAAACACTACTGAACCACCATCACCACCTAAAACAACCAGACCACCTACACCTCCTCATACAACAACTCATTCACCACCTCCTCCTACAAGCGCTCAACAAAACAACAACAATCCAAACAACTTCATCCGAAGTACCACCTCCTCCACCACCAAAATCAACCTCCACTGAAACACCACCTATTTCATCCGCTTCGGATCCGTTTTTCAACATTTCCTCAACTGGTCTGGATACATCGCTACCTGATTATCCATTCCAAGATTACTTCGATTTTGAACCCAACATTTCTTCACAACCACCATCCACCAAAGAGGCCATGGCTGCCTTCCACATGGCGCCTATCACCATAGAGGAAAACGATGATGAAATTCTGGATGATACAGACTTCATCTTGGAGAAACAATACAAAATCCTCAACCGAAAATTGGATGTCCTGCTGCAAACCAACACTGGCTTCGATCCCACAAAGAATCCTGAAGCTAGTGTTGAAGACCTGATTGCTGAGGTTCAAAAATCCTTGACCGGGAAAATGGAAGAATTGGTCAAGGCTTCAGAACAACGTGTTTTGGAGAAACAAATGAAAATTCAAAGGGCCATTGAGGGAAAGCTCAACACTGCGGTTGAGTAGATAAATGAGAGGCGGCGGCTCCTTATGAAGCAAAACGATAAACAGATTGAGGAGCTGGTGAGAAAAATGGAGTTTATTGAGTCCTTTAACTCACAATACTAGACAGGGTTTGCCAAACACCTGTCTGATGCCCACAAACGTGTGGAAGAGCTCAATGCGGAATTGTCATCCTCTGTAGTGGCTACTTTTGCCAAGGAGCTCCGAACTACAAAACCAGGCCATCATCACCGACGTGGTCACAAAGTTGAAGACCACCCTTCAAGCTATGATCAACGTCTCCTTAAAAATGGAGAAATCGTAGGCTGAAAAAAGGAGACCCCAGCAAATTGCTCAGGGTGAACACATTGTTCATCCTTCACAAGGGGGAGAATCCGAAGTCCCTGGGTCTCAAGCCAGAGAAACCGCAATCTCCGAAGTCATGAAAACAACAACAACAGAACAACAAACCACCCACCAATCAACAATCTTGGGTAGACCACCCTTTATTCCTCCAATTCCCTCCAAGGCTGGCCCCATCTTCGGAACCACAATGACAACTGAAGCAGGTGGTTCCAGTTCTCGGCCTTTGGTGAAAGAAATTAGGATTACTCCTCATATGGAGCAAGTCAATCGGGAAAGGGAAGAGGAGTACAGGAAGATCCTCGAAATAAACAGGATCGCCATTGAAAACCAAACATGGACCGAGGAGTTAATCAAGGCCATCGGTTTCAATGACTTTCATGTTAACAACATGCTTCTACTCAAGAGCCTTGAAACAAAGAATGACAAAAACCAGCAGCTGGATCTTCGCTACAATCCAAAGACTTTCGCCTTTCTGCAATTTGAAAGGAATGTACCAAAAGAAAGGCTGCTGGAGTACAAGACAAGGAAAGTTGCATTCCATGCAAAGTTCATCCAAGCTCCGAACTATATATGGAGTGAGAAGAAAATAGTTAAAATAATCTATATCAAGAGAGGAGAGGAGTATGTAGGTTTTCAGAACCTAAATTTTTTCGTACTTCGGGGTATAAATTAAGATGGAGAGTCGAAGTTCACCATTGCTGACTTCCCGATTATGAATCCTTCGGACTTTATAAGTCTTCTTGATATCCTGAAATTCTCAGCAGGCAATGAGTGCAAAGATACGGGGGTCTTCGCAACAGCCAAAACTCACATCTCCTCCTTCTTCAGAAACTATGTTCTAAGAGTGGCCAGGTTCGATATTGTTGTGGCTGAACTCTTCAAATCAATCCCTTGCACCCCCACCAACCACAATAGAAAACTTTGAACATCTAAAGGCTGGGCAAATTGTTGACAAGCCCTGGGGTGTGGTGTTCAAAGGATTGTCCCAAGACAATGAAACCATGGTCACTAAATTCTTTGATATTGACTTCATGGGTCGCTTCCCTTCAGAGTCTATCAAACAAGTTCTTGTCTTGGTCAATAACTGCTTCGTGAACAACTGGCAAGAGAAAAAGAAAGTGAGAGAACACCTCAACTGGTGGTTGACAGTGAGGTACACTTTGAAACAAGCCTACAAGAAGCACTACCGACAAAAAGATAGGGTTCGGATGCACTTCACACAAAAGGGGAGATTCTTGAGCCTATTTGTGCTGAAGTGCTCAACTATCCGAAGACCCTCTGTCAAAGGCCCCGAAGTTGAAGACAATAAGAAGATCCCGAAGTCTGAAGACTCTGAAGGGTATCACCTGGAGGATCCGCAGACTTCACAGCTGTCAAACCAAGGTGCACGCGTGCTTTCAGACTACGTGTTGCATGATCCTTTCATTCTATTGGATAGAACATCTGATAGAATATTCTCTGAAAAGTTTTGTACTATGCGTATCACTGATTAGTATAAAGATTAGTGATACCATACCGTGTTAGAGTGCAGGTGTAAAAACCCCATTGTAAAACCCTAAGTTTATAATCAAGCATTCGGCACATGTTATCCAATTCACTTTGTTTATCTATTTGCTTTACATTACTCGAGCATAATTGTTAAACCCTTACATAATTGCTAGAACAATAGTCATTATTCAACTCTTGATTGATTTCAACACCCAACAATATATATATATATATATATATATATATATATATATATATATATATATATATATATATATATATATATAATTGGGATCCAGTAAGAAGTAATATTTTGGTAGCAAGGTAGGAAGAAAACTCATCACTCATCAAATCATAATAATGTCTTTTAAGATGCAACCATGTTTTTGGTGTATATATATGTAAGATTAAATGATCTGAAATCAGTTACAAAAATATATCATTCTTACCTTAATTATAACAATTCATACCTTAATTACTGATTTCTTACCTTCTTACCAAAATATTACTTCTTATTGGATCCCAACTATATATATATATATATATATATATATATATATATATATATATATATATATATATATATATATATATATATATATATATATATATATATATATATATATATATATATATATATATATATATATATATATATATATATATATATATATATATATTGTTACAAGTAATTGGTGAATGACAACATTATGTCATCACTTTATCATCACTTTGCATTTACCAATTAAACAACTATATTTGAATAGTAGACTTGGTAGTATAAATAGACCATCAATGTAAGGAAGAAAACGCATCTCATATCAACTCTTTCACAAGTGATATAAACTCTCTCTACTCTCTCCAAGCTCTCAAGCTTTCTTTCTTTCTTCATCTATATTCTAGTTTTTAGTTTGTTCATAATTGTCGTGGTAACGCTGAATTTATAACACGTTATCAGCACGAGGCTCTAACGAAGGCAATTAAAAGACACATCGATCTTAATCAAGGTATGTAATATCATCAAAACTAGAATGTTAATTAATAATAATAATAATAACAATAATAATAACGACAAAAAAAAGAACATTTTATTCTCGAAGTTATGACTACTAACAAATTTCTTTTCTTATTTATCCTTGAAGTTATGACTACTAACGAAGTTCATTTCTTATTCTAACTTTATTTACGCTTCATTGACATTTATTAGTGCAAACTAACTTCTATTATCGCATACTAATTTTTATTTATGCAACTAACATTTATTTAAGTATACTAACATTTATTTATGCAAACTAACGTTTATTTACGGCAACTAACGTTTATTTATGCAACTAACCTTTATTTACGGCAACTAACATTTATTTATGTAAACTAACATTTATTTACGCATACTAACATTTATTTATGTATACTAACGCTTATTTATATAAACTAATGTTTATTTACGCACACTAACGTTTATTTATGTATACTAACTATTTTTCATGCTCTGACATCTATTTATATATACTAACGTTTATTTATGCGCAACCGATTAAAAAATAAAATTTTAAATTTTAAAATAAAAGGAATTTGAGAAGATTCATCTATTTAATTATGTCTGTAACTATAATAGAAATAGTAAAACTCATCCCCACCTTTAAACGACAAATTTAATGAGTTTTATTTTTCTTAGGAACTACAATATGTCAAACATTGCAAAGCTTGAATTTACCGCTCTTGAAGTCAGCGGAAAGAACTACATGCCTTGGACTATAGATGTTACGATGCATCTTGAGTCCATGGATTTATCTGAAACTATAAAAGAAAAAAATAAGTGCACGTCGCAAGATAAAGCACGTGCAATAATTTTCCTTCGCAAACACATCGATGAAATGTTGAGGTATGAATACCTCAATACCACCGATCCTAGCACTCTTTGGAAAAGCTTAAAAGAAAGATTTGATCACCAAAAAGAAGTTATACTTCCAAGTGCTAGGGCTGAGTGGTTATCATTGAGGTTTCAAGACTTCAAAAAGGTACATGACTATAATTCCGCATTATTTCGAATATGTTCACAACTAAAATTTTGTGGGGAAGAGGTTTATGATGCTTCAATGTTGGAGAAAACTCTCTCCACATTCCATGCATCAAATATGACATTGCAACAACAATATCGTATGCAAAAGCTCAAAAAATATTCTGAGCTTAATACACTTCTCCTTGTTGCTGAACAAAATAATGAACTATTAATAAAGAACCACCAGTCCCGTCCAACAGGTTCAGTAGCACTTCCTGAAGCAAATGCTACTATCACTTATGAACCTAGAAATAATTCGTATGGACGAGGACGTGGTCGTGGTCGTGGTCGTGGACGAGGCCGTGGTCGCGGTCGAGACCATTTTAACCAAAACCAAAATTTTGGGCGCGGTTATACTCAGGGTCGTGGACGCGGTCATCCTTATAATCGTGGGCGTGGTCAAAGAAACAATAATCAACACACTCCACAAGGAAATAATGTCCAACCACAAGAAAAAAGAAATGATGCCGAAACATCACAGAACCCCGGAGGTTCTTGTTATAGATGTGGTAGCACAGGTCATTGGTCAAGGACCTGTCGTACAGATCCCCATCTTTGTAAACTTTACCAAGATTCCATTAAAGGATAGGGGAAAGAAGTCAACCTCATCGATGGTGTTGATTTAGGAAACATTGAACTAAACACTCTAGACTTTTTGCAATGATTTAGACATCCTAGAAAACTAGTTTCCTTTTTGTAACATGTTTTTTAATTTTTCATTGTAATGTTTTTATTTCTTAATGAAGTTTTTTTTGGGTCACTTTTATTAAAATTGTGTTCATAACTCATCATTTATTTTTCTTATATGAAGTTCAAAATGAGTTCAACTGGAGCACAAAACCAATGAAATCTTGGAGAACTCTTAATAATTGATTGTGGTACCACACACACCATCTTGAAAACAAAGAAATATTTTTCCACGCTAAAACCCGTAAAAGGGCACATAAATACAATATCAGGTCCTGTAGACTTGATCGTAGGAGCAGGAAATGCTTGTTTCATGTTACCTAATGGTACGAAGTTTGTAATCAGTAATGCGTTATTTTCCCCAAAGTCAAACAGAAATTTATTGGGTTTTAATGATATATATTTTAACGGATATGACACATTCACCAAAACAATAGGAAACAAGAAATATATGTTTATAATAAATGAAAACCATATATTGGTGAAATTACCACAATTTGATTCTGGTTTACATTTTACATATATAAATATAGTTGAGTCAAATTTGGCGGTTAAAGAAAAATTTTGTGATCCTAGAATATTTAGTTTGTGGCATGATAGGCTAGGTCATCCAGGATTAACAATGATGCGCCGAATAATTGAAAATACATCTGGGCATCCATTAAAGGACCAGAAGTTCCCTCAAATAGGTAATAAGAACCCGTGTATTTCTTGTTCCCTTGGGAAATTAATTACAAGACCTTCACCAATGAAAGTTGAAAGGGAATCACCTAGATTTCTAGAAAGAATTCAAGGAGACATATGTGGACCAATTCATCCACCTTCTGGACCATTTAAATACTTTATGGTCTTAATAGATGCATCAACTAGATGGTCTCATGTTTGCCTATTATCAACTCGTAACATGGCATTCGCAAAATTCCTAACTCAGATTATTAAACTGAGAGCACATTTTCCTGATTATAACATCAATAAAGTGAGACTTGATAATGCAGGTGAGTTTACATCTCAAGTATTTAATGATTATTGTATGTCTATAGGAATTACTGTTGAGCATCCAGTTGCACATGTACACACTCAAAATGGTTTAGCAGAATCACTGATTAAACGTCTCCAATTAATAGCTAGACCATTAATAATGAGAACAAAACTTCCTGTTTCCATATGGGGTCATGCAATTTTACTTGCTGCATCACTGATTCGTATGAGACCAAGTGCATATCATACATATTCTCCCTTTCAACTTGTTTCTGGAAAAGAACCAGATATATCCCACCTTAAAATTTTTGGAAGTGCAGTATATGTTCCTATTGCTCCACCACAATGTACAAAAATGGGTCCTCAAAGGAGGTTGGGAATATATGTTGGTTTTGAAACAAATTCAATAATAAGATATCTTGAACCTTTGACAGGTGATATGTTTACAGCACGTCTTGCTGATTGCCATTTCAATGAAGAAAATTTCCCAACACTTAGGGGAGAAATGAAAACCCAAGAAAAGAATGTTTCATGGTATGAACCTTCTTTATCATATCTTGATCCTCGCACACAAGAATGTGAGATGGGTGTTCAAAAAATAATACATTTGCAAGAAGTTTCAAATCAATTACCTGATGCATTTACTGATACAAAAAGAGTTACTAAATCATATATACCTGCTGTTAATGCTCCAGCTCGAATTGAACTCCCAGATAGACAATCTGATGAAAAAGTAACTCAAGAATCCAAAGCACGCCTGAAGCGTGGAAGGCCATTTGGTTCTAAGGATGCAAATCCTAGAAAAAGAAGAGGAATGTAAAATATGTTTGAGCATAATGAAAGTGTTCATGAAGAAACACAAAATAACATTACTTCCCCAGTTGAGGAAATAAATGATAAGGAGATTGAAATTAATTATGGTCATATAAAAATAGTAAGGAGCCAATATGAATTAGAAGATATAATATTTTCTTATTCAGTTGCATGTAATATTATCAATGAGGATCTAGAACCACAATCTGTCATTGAATGCCAAAATAGACAGGATTGGGGTAAATGGAAAGAGGCCATGCAAGCTGAATTAACGTCTCTCAATAACAGAAAGGTTTTTGGACCTATTATACTCACACCTGGAGTTGTGAAACCATTGGGATACAGATGGATTTTTATACGAAAAAGAAATGAGAAAAATGAAATTGTGAGATACAAAGCCAGGCTCGTTGCTCAGGGTTTTTCCCAAAGGCCGGGAATCGATTATGAAGAAACATATTCTCCTGTTCTGGATGCAATCACTTTCAGATATTTAATCAGTCTAGCAGTTTCTGAAAATTTAGATATGCATCTTATGGATGTTGTTACTGCTTACTTATATGGATCACTTGACAGTGATATATACATGAAAATCCCCGAAGGATTTAAAATGCCAGAAGCATTAAGTGCAAAACCCAAACAAATGTATTCTATCAAACTGCAAAGATCATTGTATGGGTTAAAGCAATCTGGACGTATGTGGTACAATCGTCTAAGTGATTACTTAATAAGCAAAGGCTATAAAAACAATACTATTTGTCCGTGTGTATTTATTAAGAAAACAACATCTGGATATGTGATTATAGCCGTCTATGTTGATGATCTAAACATTATTGGGACGAATAAAGAAATCCTTGAAGTGATTGAATTTTTAAAGAAAGAATTTGAAATGAAAGACCTTGGGAAAACCAAATATTGTCTTGGTTTACAGATTGAGCATATGCCAAATGGGATACTTGTCCATCAATCAAACTATACAGAAAGGGTCTTGAAACGTTTTAATATGGATAAAGCCAAACCTTTAAGCTCTCCAATGATTGTTAGATCACTAAATATTGACAAAGATCCATATCGCATTTGTGAGGAAAATGAAGAAATTCTTGGTCCAGAAGTACCATATCTTAATGCAATTGGAGCTCTTATGTATCTTACTAATTGTACTAGACCTGACATTTCTTTTGCAGTAAATCTATTAGCAAGATTTAGTTCATCTCCAACAAAAAGACATTGGAATGGAATCAAGCACATATTACGATACCTTCGCGGAACTATTGATTTAGGTTTATTTTTTCCTAATAGTTCAAAACAAGGCTTGATTGGTTATGCAGATGCAGGTTACTTGTCTGATCCTCATAAAGCTAGATCTCAAACTGGATATGTATTCATGAATGGAGGTACTGCAATATCTTGGCGTTCTCAAAAGCAAACACTCGTCGCCACATCTTCAAATCATGCAGAAGTAATTGCTCTAAATGAAGCTAGTAGAGAATGTACATGGTTAAGATCGATGACACAACTTATCCTGACTTCTTGTGGAATAGATAAAGATAAATCTCCAACCTTAATCTATGAAGATAATGTAGCATGTGTCGCTCAAATGAAAGAAGGGTACATCAAAAGCGACAAGACAAAACATATTCCTCCAAAGTTTTTTGAATACACTCAAGAGCGTATAAAGAATCAACAGATTGAACTAAAATATGTTCAATCTAGCAACAATGCAGCAGATCTTTTCACAAAGGCACTTCCTACCAAGATCTTTAAAAAACATGTTCTTGGTATTGGAATGAGACATCTACACAATACATAATGGTCATTCGATATCTAAATGAGGGGGAGTCAACTAGACACTGCACTCTTTTTCCCTTCGCTAAAGTTTTTTCCCACTGGGTTTTCTTTAGCAAGGTTTTTAATGAGGCAGTACTTCAAAGTTGAACTCTGATGTAGAATGATGTCATTCAAGGGGGAGTGTTACAAGTAATTGGTGAATGACAACATTATGTCATCACTTTGTCATCACTTTGCATTTACCAATTAAACAACTATATTTGAATAGTAGACTTGGTAGTATAAATAGACCATCAATGTAAGGAAGAAAACGCATCTCATATCAACTCTTTCACAAGTGATATAAACTCTCTCTACTCTCTCCAAGCTCTCAAGCTTTCTTTCATTCTTCATCTATATTCTAGTTTTTAGTTTGTTCATAATTGTCGTGGTAACGCTGAATTTATAACATATATATATATATATATATATATATATATATATATATATATATATATATATATATATATATATATATATATATATATAAAAGGTTAGGATCATTGGAGAATTCATAAATTCCTGAAAAACTTGAGAACTCATAGCTGACTACAAATTTTTTTTCGAAAAAGTGACTTAATGCATTAAGTCTTCTATATTTAAGACATTTCGTCAAATAAAATCTTAAGAAAAAATGTTGATCTTTTTAAGGTGCACATAAACACTTTTTCTCAAAAATGTAGATATGCATATTTTTTTCAAGTTTTATTTTGACAAATGGTTTTAAATTTAGGCGACTTAGTGCATTAAGTCATTTATCTCAACAAAAACTATTTAGTTTAAAAGATCTTAAATTCTCATTAATATTTGTGTTCTCGTAGGATCCAGACCCATATATATATATATATATATATATATATATATATATATATATATATATATATATATATATATATATATATATATATATATATATATATATATATATATAGTAAAGTTCAATTGAGAACCTAAAAAAGCCTAGGAACCTAAGAACCCATTTTATGAACTTTTTTCCTACACGATATTTTTCAAAAAAAAATATACCAAAATTTTTTTTATGATGCATCTAGAAGATATCAAAAAAAAATTTCAAAAAAAATCATTTTTTTAATTTTTTTTTCATATGGGTTTAGGGTTTAGGTTTAGGGTTTAGGTATAAGGTTTAGGGTTTAAGGTTTAGGGTTTAGGGTTTAGGGTTTAGGGTTTAGTTTTAGGGTTTACGGTTTAGGGTTTAGGGTTTAGAAATCTCTTAGACGCTTTAAATAAAAAAATTGGATGCAATTTTTTTTTTTAAATATTGTGTAGAAAAAAAGTTCCTAGGTTCCTAGGTTTTTTTAGGTTCTCTCATGATCTCGACCCTATATATATATATATATATATATATATATATATATATATATATATATATATATATATATATATATATATATATATATATATATATATATATATATATATATATATATATATAGGGTTGGGTTCAATAGAGAACCAATTTAAAACAAGGAACCAATGAACCAATCGTGTGGTCGGAATGCAAAAGATCTACGGCCATTAAAAATGATGTACATTTACTAGTTAGACGCCAATGTAGAGGATTATAGCAAAAAACCCACTTCGTTTTTTGTGTTTTTTTAATTTTTAAGCTTATTCTTTTTTTTTAAAAAAAAACTAAAAATACAAAAATTCATAATTTTTCATCCTCTTTAAATAGACATCCATATTGATATACAAATTTTTTTTTTGTTTTTTTATACTTCAAGTTCGTCCAGATTCACCACGCGAATCTGAACTAAACTGCATTGTTTTAGATATATATTGCTTCACATATAAATGACAATTCTATTCGATTTATTCAATAATTTTTGACCAATCACATGTGAATTTTTAGGAAATCATTTTGAATTTCAGTTAATTCAATTGTATATGACATCAAATCGTTGAAATAGTAAAAATATAAGTGATTTTTCTTGAATTCACATCTAAATCTAAGAATGTTTTTAAATTTACATGAATTGTTATTGAATTATTTACAATTATTGAAAAAATTGAATTCAATGACAATTTACATGTGAATTATCTTCCATACAAATTTACTACAGTTTATATTTACATTGTGAATTTTAACTGTTTTTTGTTTTATACATGTTAATTCACATATAAATGGTAATTATACCTGACTTTTTCAACAATTTTTTATCATCCACATGTGAATTTTAAGCAAATTAATTTATGAATCTAAATTAATTCATTTGTGTATGATCAAAAGGTCAAAAATAGTGTGCATCTAGTTTTAGATATATAGAGATCCATATTGATATACAAATTTTTTTGTTATTTTTTTACTTCAAGTGCGTCCAGATTCATCTTGTGAACCTGAACTGAACTGAACTACATTGTTTTAGATATATTCATTCACATCTAAATGACAAATCTATCCAAATTTTTCAATAATTATTTACCAATCACATGTGAATTTTAAGTAAATCATTTATGAATCTCAGTTAATTCAATTGTATATGATATTAAAATATTGAGATAGTAAAAACATTAATGATTTTTATTGAATTCACATCTGAATTTAAAAATATTTTTAAATTACATAAGTTGTTATTGAATGATTAACAATTATTGAAAAAATTGAATTCATTGATCATTTACATGTGAAATATCTTTCATACAAATTTAATACAGTTTATATTCACATTGCAAATTTTAACTGCTTCTTGTTTTAGACATGTTAGTGCACATATAAATGGTTATTCTACCCTGATTTTCAACAATTTTTTATCATTCATATGTGAATTTTAAGCAAATTCATTTGTGGATCTGAATTAATTCATTTGTGTATGATCAAAAGGTTCAAAATAGTATGCATATAGTTTAATACATATTAATTCACATATAAATGATCATTGAACCTGATTTTTTTCAACAATTTTTGATCATTCATGTGTAACTTTAAGTAAATTAATTTGTGAATCTTAGTTAATTCAATTGTACATTATCAAAATGTTGAAATTGTAAAGAATATAAATTAAATTACTTAAATTCAATATGAATTTAGTCAAATTCACAATGCAAATCTAAAAGTTTATATAAATTCACATGAGTTGTTATTGAATGATCAATTATTGTTGAAAAATATAATTTCAATGATCATTCATATGTGAATAATCTTCTATAACACTTGTTATAGTTCAGATTCACATTGATTAAGTGTTGTGAATCTGAACAAGATTTTTGAATATTTTTTTTTTCGTTTTTACTATATTGATATGGATGTCTATTGAAAGAGAATAAAAAATTATGAATTTTGATATATTCGATTTTTTATTTCGATAAAAAATAAGCTCTAAAAATAAAAAATAAATAAAAAACGAAGTGGGTTTTTTGGAATTATCCGCTACATGTGCATTCAATTAAAAAAATTACAACCTTATCTCCGGCCGTCGATCATTTGAATTCTGACGCTCACGATTGGTTCCTTGTTTCCTTGTTTTATTTTGGTTCTCTATTGAACTTATATATATATATATATATATATATATATATATATATATATATATATATATATATATGTTGAATATACGATAACTGATCTCCACGAACAAGGTTTTTAAGCCTATTACCGTGTGACAGATATGTATTTTATCTATAATATGCGGAATAAATAAGAGTTGCGGAATAAGATAAAGCGGTAAATCTAAACTAAATGTTAGATGTAATAAACGCCATTATCAACGATAACGTGTTTTTACAATAAATAAAAAGGTTAGAAGTTAGAAGTTAGAAATTAGATGTTAGATGTAATAAACGCCATTATCAACGATAACGTGTTTTTACAATAAATAAAAAGGTTAGAAGTTAGAAGTTAGAAAGTTAGATGTCTCGGTTAAATACAGTCCACATGTGTTTTCGTTGTCAAGGTTCAATTCGGATGTATTGGATATTTGGTACAGTTGATTTATAACAGTTTGAATAAATCAATAATGACACAAATAATTTCAAAAGAACTTATCGATAGCTGATGAAGATGGCGTTTTCTTTGAAGCGTCGATTCTCGTTCTTTACGGTAGGATGAGGTTTGGTAGTTTTTGGTGTTTGGTGAAATGGGTTTTTGGTGTCGGTTTAATTGAGATGCACGGGGTTTTTGTGGTTTAGTTTTCGTGTATGTATTTGGTAGTGGGTGTGTAGGTTTTGTAGTTTGGTATTCGGGTTGAGGTTGTTTAGAGGTTTGAAGTTTGGTGTCGGGTAGAGGTTTTGTTTGGTGTCGGGTAGAGGTTTTGTATGGTGTTTGTTTGGACTTGGTGTCGGGTGGAGGTTTTGTTTCTTGCGGTTATGTGGTTTGGTTCTTGTTGCCAAATTCAGAGATTTGAGCGTCTTGAGGTGTCTGGTCGTGGATAAGAGTATATGGTGCTAGGGTGTAATGGAGTGGTGTAAGGTTTTATTTATGCACAAGAATGGCAAGAGGTTTGGTTCTTATTTATACTCACTGAACACAGGCATCGCGTCGCGACCAGGAGGTCCGTCGCGTCGCGAAGGTGCCTATGTCGGGGTGCTTTTGGTCGGCCACTAGTTAGTGCGTTAGGTTGGTAGTCTCGCGATCATGGAGTGGTTGGTGTCGCGTCCAAGCTCTTCGCGTTCAAACCCTTCGCGTCGCGACCAGGATGGCCGTCGCGTCGCGATTGCTGGGCGATTTTTACTTCTGCTTTGCTTCTTCTTCACGTCGCGACCATAGGGTCTGTCGCGTCGTGATTGCTGTAGCAGTGTGATATTTTGTATTTTGCTCTTTGGTACGAAGCGTTACTTCCTCAGGTTTGGATGTTTTCTCAAAGTTTCTCGGGTCTTGATTTATTCTTGTTTTTGATCTTGAATTCATGCAACCTGAAATAAACTATATACTGATAATATTTGTTAAAAAACATTTCGACTTATTTCAGTGATGGTCACATAAAAACATAAAAACATTATTCAACAATTTCCCCCTATGTGATCATTACTGAAATAAGAACAGATTAAAAGGTAAGGTTGAAAATTCTTGTAATTTGGATAAGACATTTATAAAACCATATCACTTGTTTTGAAAGAGTGTGACTAGATTTTACTTATGTTTTAAAAAATGTTTGTCAAGAATATTTGTTTCTGAATCAAAGTCTCGAGTTCAATTATCAAAAGGTTTTTGTATATGTATTTTCATAATATTCCTTAAGATTTTATAGCATTTATAAAGACGACAAGTGATCTTAATAGGTCGATTCAGATGAACTTCTCATAGGTATATCTCACACTTGACTGAGGTGTTTGTTTGTTCTGGGTGCAGAACTGGTGTATAATCACTAAGGATGAGTGATATCTCTCAGTTTGAAGGTGTTGACTTATGCTTAATGTGGATTTATACCTATATACTTTAGTCACTTCGTCTTCATATTAGATAATCAATCACATAAGACTGGTTTCGGCATTACTCAGAGGGTTTCTTCATTCATGTCATTGATGTTCACTATCTTTCCGTCGGGAAATACATGTAGAGGGGTTTAGAAATATTCATAGTGCAGTTTGCAACTAAGAATATTCAATTATGAAGGCTACAGTATCCCGGTAAATCTTCGGTTTTTGACAGCTATATTTGATAAAGCTTTTGAGAAATTTGTCTTTTTGAGAGGTGTCTGTCTTGATGGATTGTTGTTGTAAATCTTCCTTTTCTTTGGTGATGTGTTCACCTTTGTCTTTATCTTTTCTTGATTTGTGCGAATACACCTTGTGTAAAAGATATCTGATGTGGTTACCAATTGTGATTTGTTGACAGCATTTGTTGGAAATGACTTTGTCGTTTCTTCATTTGTCAGATTCGTTATGCCAGATGATGAAGCTTTTCTTTGAAGTGGTTTGATTGAGGATAGGGATAGGTGATATACTAGACAGTTTGTCTAATATATAAGAAAATGAAAGTATCGTCCCTGATCATTTTGATATCTAAGCAAAAGTGAGACTAGCATTACGGTATAAGAGTATAAATCCTATAAGTCATAATGAAAACACCTTTGCTCACAGAAATGAATTCCACTTAGCAGTTAAAGACGAGGCACAATTTCTCACATGGGTTTGGTTTTCATCTGAATCTCCTGATCTTATGTCTCTTTACAGATAAAATCGTTATAATTTGAAATAAATTCAAATGGAATAGGAGAATATACATAACAAAAATGTTTGAAATTTGAACCTTCTCTTTAATTAAGAATCAATATAACTGAGAACATTCATCGAGCATAAGTATCTGAAAATTTAGTCAAGAAGATATTAATCACATGGTTTTATAAAAACTTTTAAAAGGATAAAACTTTATTCAATTTTTTTTTTGTGATTTTTGATTTTGTGGATGTTTTTGAAAAATTTGGTTATTTGAATGTTTTTGGTAAATTTCGGTTTGGGGGTGAGAATGGGGTAACGAGAGTTCCCCCATAAATGATGCACTGAGATCATTTTGGATAGGTAGATTGGGATTGTTTAAAGAGGAATTTGGTTTTGGTGGTTCTCCCATAAATGATGCATTGGGATCATTTGGACAGGTGGATTGGGGTGTTTTAGGAGGGTTCTGGTTTTGGTGGTTCCCCCTCGACTGGATCCGCATCATTTTGGTTTGATTGTGATGTTTCTGCATCGGAGGTAGTGTGGGTTTGAAATCTTGTAGAAGGCTATGGTTTGTTGTCATATGCTTGGAACGGCCACTATCGATATACCATGTATCATCCTTGGGCTCTCCAGCACAAAGTACCTGCAATTAGACAGAAAGTTTAGGTACCCAAACCATGGTGGGTCCTGATTTGTTAATAGTTTTCGGTGATTTGAAATCATTATGGTTTCTGTTATTTGGACGAAGTGGTTGAGGCTTGATTTGACTTATCAGATTTTCCCAATTTAAGATTTGTTTTTGAAAACCTGTCATTTGGAAAGATTTCTGATTGTGTGAAAGGTATCCTATATGTGAAGTTCCGTTTGATAACCTTTCTTTGTATCTGTGATTTGGATGATTTTGAAAAACATTATGATGATGGAATGGAATTTTGTGAAATGATGGTTTCTGAAAGTTCCCTGAGAGATTGAAGTTTATCTCTTGAAAGCGATTTTGAATTGGTTTTTGAAACGGTTTTTGTTTTTGATTAAAGGTTTGTTTTTGTGGCAAGAAGGCTGGTTTCAATGGTTTCTTTTGGGTATGGTGGGTTGAAGACCTATTAGTGAAAGATCTTTTGGAAACAGTGAAATCAGTATCATCTGAGTTACAGTTGATAACTGTTTCGTCGTCTGAATTTTCCTCATTAACAGATGAGGATAAATCTGTTAGAGTTGATTCAGGGTTTTCACTGTTAGTCCTGGTTTCTTGTTTGGCTTGTTCGATTTCGAAAGATTCTCTTCCTAATCCAGGTCTGTAATTTGTATCGATTTTGCCAGATCCGAAGGATGTCGCTTTGATGAAAATATCATCACTTAGCTTTCTAGCAAGATTGATAGAATCCAGTTTTCCTTGAAATCTTTGATTCTCGGATTCAAGAAGTTTGATTTGTTTTGAAGAATCATCTAATTTCAAAATCAAACTAGTGTTTGTGTCAGTTAAATCTTGAATTTTTAGTTTTAACTGAAGGACTTCTATTTCTAAGGTATCTTTTATTTCAGATGGAAAAACATATTGATTTTTTATTTCTAAGTCCTTTTTTTGTTTTAGAGCTTCATTTAATTGATCTAAGACGTGATTATATTCTTCTGATTTTCGTTCGATGTCTCTTTCAAGTTTGTCTCTAGTCCTTGTTGATTCTCCAAATCTGAGTTGCAAGGTTTGTAATTCAGATTTGCAGATATCAGATTTGACTATTGTGTCATGATATAGTTTGAGATCAGCTTTCAAACTGTTCTCAATCTTAGTCATGTGGGACTCAAATGGTGTTTTTGAAAGACCGATTTCTGAGATCATAGACCATACCTGATCGATGACATATGGAGCTCTTGAGTACATTGTGGAAGACATTTTTGGGTTGATCTTGTTTTTCCTTTTTTTTTTTTTTTTTGAAAATTTTAAGATTTTTAAATTTTTTTTTTTTTAATTTTTTTGTTTTGAACAAGTGATATTAATATGAAATTTTTAAAGGAAACTTATTGGTGGTTTATAAAAACGCTACACAAAAGTTCTCGACAAAAATTTCAGATTAAATCACACAAGCTCTGATACCAATTGTTGAATATACGATAACTGATCTCCACGAACAAGGTTTTTAAGCCTATTACCGTGTGACAGATATGTATTTTATCTATAATATGCGGAATAAATAAGAGTTGCGGAATAAGATAAAGCGGTAAATCTAAACTAAATGTTAGATGTAATAAACGCCATTATCAACGATAACGTGTTTTTACAATAAATAAAAAGATTAGAAGTTAGAAGTTAGAAATTAGATGTTAGATGTAATAAACGCCATTATCAACGATAACGTGTTTTTACAATAAATAAAAAGGTTAGAAGTTAGAAGTTAGAAAGTTAGATGTCTCGGTTAAATACAGTCCACATGTGTTTTCGTTGTCAAGGTTCAATTCGGATGTATTGGATATTTGGTACAGTTGATTTATAACAGTTTGAATAAATCAATAACGACACAAATAATTTCAAAAGAACTTATCGATAGCTGATGAAGATGGCGTTTTCTTTGAAGCGTCGATTCTCGTTCTTTACGGTAGGATGAGGTTTGGTAGTTTTTGGTGTTTGGTGAAATGGGTTTTTGGTGTCGGTTTAATTGAGATGCACGGGGTTTTTGTGGTTTAGTTTTCGTGTATGTATTTGGTAGTGGGTGTGTAGGTTTTGTAGTTTGGTATTCGGGTTGAGGTTGTTTAGAGGTTTGAAGTTTGGTGTCGGGTACAGGTTTTGTTTGGTGTCGGGTAGAGGTTTTGTATGGTGTTTGTTTGGACTTGGTGTCGGGTGGAGGTTTTGTTTCTTGCGGTTATGTGGTTTGGTTCTTGTTGCCAAATTCAGAGATTTGAGCGTCTTGAGGTGTCTGGTCGTGGATAAGAGTATATGGTGCTAGGGTGTAATGGAGTGGTGTAAGGTTTTATTTATGCACAAGAATGGCAAGAGGTTTGGTTCTTATTTATACTCACTGAACACAGGCATCGCGTCGCGACCAGGAGGTCCGTCGCGTCGCGAAGGTGCCTGTGTCGGGGTGCTTTTGGTCGGCCACTAGTTAGTGCGTTAGGTTGGTAGTCTCGCGATCATGGAGTGGTTGGTGTCGCGTCCAAGCTCTTCGCGTTCAAACCCTTCGCGTCGCGACCAGGATGGCCGTCGCGTCGCGATTGCTGGGCGATTTTTACTTCTGCTTTGCTTCTTCTTCACGTCGCGACCATAGGGTCTGTCGCGTCGTGATTGCTGTAGCAGTGTGATATTTTGTATTTTGCTCTTTGGTACGAAGCGTTACTTCCTCAGGTTTGGATGTTTTCTCAAAGTTTCTCGGGTCTTGATTTATTCTTGTTTTTGATCTTGAATTCATGCAACCTGAAATAAACTATATACTGATAATATTTGTTAAAAAACATTTCGACTTATTTCAGTGATGGTCACATAAAAACATAAAAACATTATTCAACAATATATATATATATATATATATATATATATATATATATATATATATATATATATATATATATATATATATATATATATATATATATATATATATATATAGTTAGGTTCATTTGAAAACCCAAAAAACCATGAGATTTTGAGAACTCCATCTAGACCACAAGATCAAAAAATTGGAAGGCTGTGATGAAACATGTCAATCCTGTAATTATTAACAAATTCAATGATATTTTTGTAATTTATAATAAGCTGTCAAGGGTACTATAGGAATTAAAAAAGATCATAATAGGACATCCCTAGAAATTAGCTATTTATTTTAGTAAACACTCCCTCTATCACACACACACACACTCTCTCTCTCTCGCGTATCTCTCCTCTCATCAGATCTCTATACTCGCCGTTTCCCTTCAACATCGGTACTCTCTCTCTCTCTCTCTCTCTCTCTCTCTCTCTCTCTCTTCGTCATCCCCACCACGTCTTCAGTGATTCCGATCGGCAAGAACCAAAGCATTGATCCCGTGAACCAATTTCCGGCCTCCCTCGCCGCCTTCGCCCTCTACTGAGGCTTACTGCACCACCGGCGCCGTCCTCCCCTGCTCCTCCCCTGTTGCTCGTCCCTACGCCACCTCCTACCTCACGTAGGGCTCTCTATCTCTTTTGTGTATAGTCTCCCCAAATCGACACAACCTGTAAAAAGCAAGAAAGAAGGAGAAAGGGATTGATCAGAGAGTCGGGAGACACGATCTTGGTCCCTGTAGTTCGCGATTCTAGGGTTCCGATGTGTGGAGGTTTTTGGAGGGCGGCGGCAGGTGGCCAAGGATGACTGCCGATCCAATTTCTCAGGTGAATTGTTGGATGAACGGTTGTTAAAATCAGATTTTTTTATCGTTCTTGTTTCTTGTCTTTTTCAATTTCGCTTGACCCCTTCCTTTCGTAGCTGCCTTGAATCTCTTATCTTCACCACTTTCTTTAGGGATGCGTGTGTGTATGGCAGCAGAAGTGGTGCAAAATTTTGAGGAACATAATATTGCTATTGTCCGCAAGTATTTCTGTTTCAATCTATAAGCATTTTCTTTTGAGAGTCTTTTGGATTAACTGGTTGTTAATATCAGATCCATTACAAAGTTGTGGTGCAACTGTATCTCGCAGGGTCATGTTTACTTTCGCGTTCAATTATCGGTATTCCACTATATCTTTTCTTATTTCTGTAAGTGGTTCTTATAAATGAAATTAGGTTTGTGATTTTCGTTTATAGACATGTTTTTTTTCAGATTGAAACAAAAAATCGAAACAAAGAGAAGGTATGGAGATTACTAACCGGAATATCCTCTGTTTTTCCTAGTTTTTTGTTGATTTTCTAGCAATAGTATGTGTATATATTTCAATTGTTTATATCTATGTTTTTTGGAATGAATGTTCAAATGTATATATGTGCACATACGTGGTTATGCAAATAAAAATATCTATACATACTTGCATATGTGCATAAATGTATGTGCTGATATGCACATGTGGATATGTACATGTGCATATGCACATATGCACATGTACATATGCACATGTGCATATGTACATGTCAACGAGAAAATGTCAACAAGACGAATATCGCAAGCCAAAGTGATATGCACATATGCACATGTACTATGCACATGTGCATATGTACATGTCAACGAGAAAATGTCAACGAGACGAATATCGCAAGCCAAAGTGACAGTCATAAGAAATTATGCACAAATGGTTCTGAATATTGATAAACTTTCTGGTATCTATGTGATATTCTTCTTTGTGTTATATGTGCTATAGTTATTGCTATAATAACATTGTACTTCCATTTATTTGGTTATAATAGCATCCTACTGAAAAAATCACAACTTTTTACTATCTTATTTTACTAATGAAGTCATCTTATTCGAACATGTATTTTTTCTAGAATGAAAAGTTGCAACATATATGTGTATATATGTATGTGAATTTTTTTGTGAATTACTACATGTGTATATGTATAGGTGCATATGTGCACATATGTGTACTTTTCATGTATTTGTAGGTGCCTATGTGCATATATGTGTGTATATATGTAGGTGCATATGTGTATATATACCCATGTATATATGTAGGTGCATATGTGCACATATGTGTGTATATATGTAGGTGCATATATGCACATTTGTGTGTATGTAGGTGCATATGTGCACATATATGCATATACGTATTTATTTTAATGTTTCCAGATATACGTTTATATTAATTTTTATTAATGTTCTTGCAGATTTTGAAGAAATTTATCCAACAAATTGATGAAGTGAAAAGTGACAAACTGAAAAATGAAGATATCTAGGATTTTTGTTGTTTTTATATTTTTTTTGTATGTATCGTCATAGTTTCTAATAAATTTGTATGTATCATTGAAAACGGTTGGATATTATTGTTTTTAATAAATCGATTTTTTATTATTTGCATTAATATATTAAAGATAAGAATGTGTATATACAAATTTAGAAAATATGCATATATGTACCTACGAATATGTATATATGCACCTGTAATTACGAAAAAAATGTGTGCCTTTTAAATTCCAAAAATCTATTCAAAGAAATCTCAAAAATTTTGATATTTAAAAAAACGAAAATCTGGAAAATTCTGATATTAATAAGACGAAATGTTATTATTTTTAAAATTTGAAATTTGAAATTGATTAGACTTATTTTTAGGAATGGACATTATTGTTGCCAAAAATAAAAAAATCAAAATTAAATGAGATTTTTGGTAAATGACTATCATGCCCTTTTATGATCTAACCAATCAGAATGAGTTCTCAAGATCTCATGAATATTTGAGTTCTCAATAGAACCTAACCCTATATATATATATATATATATATATATATATATATATATATATATATATATATATATATATATATATATATATATATATATATATATATATATATATATTGAAGGGTTTCTAGCAAACAATGAACACAAACAAATCTTATTGTTCACATGCAACCCTAGAAAGATCTATCAAATCTTATTGTTCACATGCAACCCTAGAAAGATCTATGTTTTCTTCTATGAAGATAATAAACTAATATCTAAAGGCCAACAATTATTTCTAAAGATCAAATGAAGAATAACCAACCTTTTGATCTTGTTCTTGAAGCTAGCAGCACAAGTGTCCTGCCTCAGATGCAAGTCACACCCAAAGCAATGGAGAAGACAGTCCAGCAGATTGATCATAATGAGAAAATGGCATGAATAATGAGGAGCCAGAGGGTTCCTTTTATAACCTCCTAGGGTTACACCTGAAACCCTAAGGAGCCTCCAAGTGGGCAAGCCTGTTGACCACTTGGACCAGATCCCTAAACCCTAATTAGGGTTTTCGCCAACCCTAGAGAAGCCTCCAAGGATGGCGCCACTTTTGGCCTCTGGACTTCTCTTTGCCAGTTATTCAACTATTGAATAAATACAAACTAGTCCTCACACTTTTAATTAATTAATTTAATCACTAAATTAAATCCAATTAATTCTAGATTAAATCTCAATTAATTATTATAGTTTCTAATTAATATATTAACACTTAAATATATTAATAAACCATTTAATTAATTCTATTGATTTATTACACAATTAATAAATCAACCTTTTACTCTACTGAACTCTATCCTGATCTCCAACTATGAGGGCAACCCAAATGGACTTTGCTTCAATTAACAAGATAAATATAAATATAAAGTCATGGCTTAGACACCTAATCCAACAGTCTCCCACTTGGATAAGTCTATGACTTTAATTTATCTTCTGATTAATAAACAACCTGCAGCTTCCGAGAAACTGCTGCCGAACTCTGACCCAGTCAGTTCTGTCCATAGATAAGTGATCATATGATCCTTCGTCCAACAAGATATTTTCAGACACGAGACATGGATTGAGATCAATCTCTGTCCGATACTCTGTTTCCCGATTTCCGATTCTGCTTATGACTTTCGGACTTCTAATTGAACACATCAATTTAGTCCAGGCTGGCCAGCACTTTAGTCAACTTCAAAATCATCGAGCGGCCTATAGATATCTGTTTCCCATCAGGGTCAAGGAACGAATAAGCTTCGACTCATATGATTGTGTCTTTTACTTATCAAATTGTACACAACAATGCGTTTGTAACATCGAGTTACCAATGCGTTTTCGCATTATCAATGCACAACTGACTCGTAAATTTCAACTCATATGTCTCCGCTTCAAGATCATACGATATTATCGTCTCAACATTGCTCGTGATGTAATCCATGAAGCAATCTATTGAGCGCGGGTTTATCCAATACTCAAATCTCTATTTCTAAGTACTCGTGAACGTCGTAGCGGTCTTACTGCAATGTCTAACTCCTTAGACAATCTACAAACCAATTCATGACAGTCTTTGTTCATACTTACTCCCGAAAAGTATGAGCGACTGTGGACTTTTGAATAATCAAATTATTCGGGAAGTGAAACATGCAAAATTGAAACAAAAAATCTGACTGGTGGCTATGCTTGCCTAATTACCAAGTCTCCACGAGGTAATCACCAAGTCGGATTTTACATAAAACTATTATCGGTTTCTATATTCCTATTAAACTATTTAATTCGTGTTTTGTATCTATGTCTACTTGACCTTTCACTCTTTCTATGTAATAATACACTTTATCCGATCGGATATCCTTCCGATGATATTTCAATTTTGGTCATACTGTCATTCTCACTAACAACTCAATTCTATGTACTGTGACTTTCCATGGTTCTCGGGATCTTTAGTCCACATGACTGCACCCTAAGACTATTTCGAGGTGTTACGATGTGCCGGTGAGCCACACGCGCTCCATCGGAATGCCAACGAAATTCTTTAACCATTAAGTCCTTATTTAAAAACCTTTTCCAAATTTTTATCAATATTCACCCCTAATCATTTTCCAATGATTTCTCACGTATGTACAAAATCCATTAAGTATTCCTAGCCATGTCATATCCTGAATCTGACTCACTATGCTCTAAGCATTAAGTCATCAAGACATGTTCATGACACTTCTGATTGATCCAAGAAACTTGTTGGATTCGATCCAGTCCTATTCCAAACTCTTTTAGAATCTAAGGATTACTTATAATCCTTGTGTCATGATTTCCTTTCGGAGACTCTTTTCCATGCATCTCGAATTTTATCAAGACCATGCCTACTATGGCCAGTTCTCTACTGATGACAACATCTATCTGATATATGTCAATGGATTATGTGAGTACGTTGCACCTTTCATACCTTTCATGCCAAATCATCACACTTTGCAATGACAGGAAACTATTTCCTAGGGTAATGCATTCTTGAGTCTCATCAATATCATTTTGGCAGAGTTTCGATCTATCTCATAGATGTTTACAACCACCTGAGTATGCCGTATCTCTATTAGGTCTTTCATAGCGATCCGTCTCTTAACACCAAGTCATTACACTTTGTAATGAAAAGAGACGTTTCCTAGAAGCAATACATAACACACATATGGAGATAGATAACAGCAACACTCCCACTGGCTTTGACACGATTATGGACTATTCACAAAATCCAGAGCTTTTGGCACATTTTGAGAATCCAAACCTTTCTGACATCTTAATGGAAATCTTTCAGACCTTTCTCAAAATCCAATCCTTTGAGAATCTGAATATCCTTTCTTGCGAGATGCCCATGGGGTAATCCTGGGCCCATGTACCTTTATACGAGCATATTCTTTGTGAGTCCCTATTAGTGTGCCGGTGAACCACACGCGCTCCACTAACGACTTACAATATGCAGTATCCTTTCGGATTTCATCTTCTATTGAGAGTGCTTCTCTCGGAGTCAATTACTTGACTCTGAGTATCGTCTCACTCAACCAGATGTTCTGAAGGTACGTTTCTGTCCATGCTGCTTTCTTTTGATGATTACTCCCACCGGTTTTAAGACCAGTTGCAAAATCAATCAAACTGTCACATAGACTGTATCTCGTCCTAAAGTTCTCTTAATTGGCAGCAACCGGGCTCACCAATGCTTCCAAGTAGTCGGATTGAAAATCCGTACCAACTATAGTGATTTACCACTATTCGGTATGTCACCCCGATCATAATTACTTATGACGGTGATCAATACTACTGGTCAAGAGAAGACTATGTCAGTATTAAAATAGAAATCTGATTTCTGCTCTAAGCTTAGTGGTGACTATAGGTTCTTTCACTTGGCTAATCCTGAACTCATTCAGGACTGTCCCAACTCCCACTGTTTCCTTAGAACATGAGTTCTTTCTAAAAGAGCTCTTTCTTTTCAGGTACAGCGGGATAGCCAGTGAAACGACATTTCTGATTAGGTTCAGGCTAGTCATGAGGTTCGGACGAACACTATAAGACCCTGGACTTTTAATGTACAAGTGGGACAATCCCAGATTTACATTTCAGATAGTGTCTACAAAACCTACTTACTCGAAGGATGTGGTTGGAATATGGTTTATATGGTCTGACTGGTATAGTATTCAATTTATTGGAAACTAATTGGCAATGTATCTCATATATTGAGGATCGAACTGTTTCGACCAATGCTCCATCATCTTCCCTAAGAGACATTATAACTATTAATGTTCTTGGAAGAGAATAACTGTGAAACATTTTCCCAGTTTATGTTGTCACTCAGGTTCTGTGGGTCTTGTACTTCCTTTGAAGTCCTTGAACTATTCAAGGATTCAATCCAATCGCTTATTCTGATAAGCGAAGTCATATTCGTCATACCGAATGACAAATATCGTGAAGTACAACCAATTGTGTTCTATTCGGAGATTCGAGCAATACACATCAACTGATGTGTTCGTTGCTCCTAATCTAAATCTCTTTTACATCTCTATGTAAACTCATGACTTTGTTAATTCTGTTCAAGACTTGCAATCTTCAGTTGACTCTAAGTCAACTGGTTCCAAAATCCTATCCTTTGGATCTTTGGGTGATTCATTTCTTACCACATGTGCCTTATAAAGAACTTAATCATCATCTAAATCTAAGCCAAATGATTCCAAAGTCCTGTCCAACTGGATCTTTAGTTGATTCATTTCTTAACACATTAAGAACTCAATTCATCATGTGACTCTAAGTCAAATGATTCCAAAGTCCTGTCCAACTGGACTTTTGGTTTAATTGATTCTTATAATATTCATCTTAACAATCATAAGGGACACAATTCCTAAATCCAAGCACTTTGGATGTATCAATATTCAAGTTATTACTAATCATGCATTCAACATAATCATACAACATTTCAAGGATATTTCAAACAACGAGTGTTAAAAGAAAATTGACAATTTTATTAAAACAAAATCCTTGAACAATGTATTATATGATAGACAATGTCATACGCATCTAATAAGCTAATAACATGATTTCAAGATCTAACTAAACTCTAAAACTGCATGAGCTTCAGATCCAATCTGAATATGCTCCTATGCAACAACATCCCACATCCTACAGAGTCCATGCATACAGAGCAAATGTGAGAAACACATCCTGTATCAAGGAACTAAGGATCAGGTGTTCTGAGTTTTAAGATATTCCTGAGTTGCCAAACTGTTCGGCTTCGGAGCATTTTCCAATCTTTCCGTGACTGTGTCCCACCCTGTGGATTCCCAGTTTGAACCATCGATGAACCGGTCCAGACGATCTGGATCATTTCTTGATGTGTCCTATTACTGGACTCAATCCCGAAGCAGCTAAATCAATGGAACTATGCTTCTCTATGAACGACTCATACAGAGTCAACATTGAATGCATATCCACGATTGTCTTATTTGGTTTCCCTTCCTGTACATCAGGATGAACGGATCAGCGAGTCGAGCTAATGCTTTAACTACCGATCAAAAAGGGAACCAAATTTATACAGTTCACCTATGTGTCTCTCAGTCTTGAGAACATGTTAACTGGTGCTACTTCCTGCACACTTCAAACTCTTTGAAGATCTTAGCTCGTCCTTTCTCAACCAGTTCATGGAACTTTTCCACAACTAGCTGTGTTACCTTATCTGACCCCAGGAATTCTAAATTCCTGTGGAAATCGGGGTCAATGATCAATAATATTAGGTAACGAACTTTCCTTGACTTAACAATCAAGGAGTCATGCTCATCACAAGCTAGTGTGTGATGTCATGCTCTGGGAGCGGACACTCAGTCAGATATGGCTTGCTAGCAAAACAGAGAACTGTTCTCTATTTATGAAGCCATACCATTAAGGCCAGTCAGCCTTTCCATATTTAGCAGGTGCTTTCTGATGCTATTAGAAATGGCTGAAGGAGGAGAGGGAGGAGAATAGACACTTTATTCAGACATCTATAATAAACAAAATTTTATTAGTTTAATTAATCCTTTTAAATAATTACCCAATATATTATTTATTAAAGCTAGGACCCAAAATACCACAACTATGGTGTGAAGAGGGATGCCGTAATCACAACATAATGGTCATTAAGGTAGATAATACACTTATCAATTTCATCTTATGAAATTCCTAGATCTGTTGAAACACATTGAACTGTTCAATGGCATGTTTAGTCTCGGATGTGCCCCACTGTTTGTGACTGTGATGCCGAGGATCACAAACCGGGTGTGAATAACCATGCAAATATGCTCGGTACTCTCGAAGTCAATTGTCATCTCTAATTAACGTGCCGGTTAACCACACACTCTCCGTTAATAATGACAAAATCGAGAAACCCATTGCAAGTATTTGTGAAACCCTATTGGTGTGCCGGTTAACCACACACGCTCCACCAATGTTTCAGAAATTGCAATGTGCAATTTCATGGATTAGCACCAGTTCACATTTTTTAAACCTAAAGTAACTAGATTGGGATTTGTTTGAGGTTCTAGTACTTTCAATTACAGCATTATACTTTTAAGAGGCTTAGCGGTTATATCAAACCCGTTCGACTAACGACACTCGGCTGACCAGGAGAGCGGTGGGTAAGAGTGGATACCCATTAGACTAACATTTTATAGTCAGTCGCCTTATACCCTCTTTATAGGACAGTTTTGTGAATGAGGCCTACTTACGGTAAGACTAACCAATTTTCTTATATATAAATAATTAACTTTTAATCAAAAATATATAAGATATATTTTAATCTTATTAAAATATTTTAGAATTAATTATCTCATAATTTTCACAAATTATTATCTATTTTTTGAAAATTTAATTAATTCTTTAAGCTGATTTAATTGATATTTTAATTAAACAATTAATTAAACTAATTAAATCAAATATAGGCATCACAAAATTAATCAAATTAATTACCTATATTAACCCCTAGATTTCGAAATCTACAAGATATGGATAAGGATTCTAGTTATTTAATTAATCAGCAATTACCAAAAATAACAATCCTAATCTAGGCAGCAAATCAAGCAAATCAAGGGGGGAATAAAGGGGTGGCGGCTAGGGTTAGGAAACCCTACCCTTGGCCACGAAATTAAGGCCACCAAGGGTTAATTTTCGAAAACTCTTTGAACAAACAAACAGTTTATATCAATTCACAAGAAAACAGCCTAAGCTTTGATACCACTGATGGGTTTTCTAGCAAACAATGAACACAAACAAATCTTATGGTTCACATGCAACCTTAGAAAGATCTATGTTTTCTTCTATGAAGATAATAAACTAATATCTAAAGGCCAACAATTATTTCTAAAGATCAAATGAAGAATAACCAACCTTTTGATCTTGTTCTTGAAGCTAGCAGCACAAGTGTCCTGCCTCAGATGCAAGTCACACCCAAAGCAATGGAGAAGACAGTCCAACAGAGTAATCATAATGAGAAAATGGAGTGAATAATGAGGAGCCAGAGGGTTCCTTTTATAGCCTGCTAGGGTTACACCTGAAACCCTAAGGAGCCTCCAAGTGGGCAAGCCTGTTGACCACTTGGACCAAATCCCTAAACCCTAATTTGGGTTTTCACCAACCCTAGAGAAGCCTCCAAGGATGGCGCCACTTTTGGCCCCTGGAATTCTCTTTGCTAGTTATTCAACTATTGAATAAATACAAACTAGTCCTCACACTTTTAATTAATTAATTTAATCACTAAATTAAATCCAATTAATTCTAGATTAAATCTCAATTAATTATTATAGTTTCTAATTAATATATTAACACTTAAATATATTAATAAACCATTTAATTAATTCTATTGATTTATTACACTATTAATAAATCAACCTTTTACTCTACTGAACTCTATCCTGACCTCCAGCTATGAGGGCAACCCAAATGGACTTTGCTTCAATTAACAAGATAAATATAAATATAAAGTCATGGCTTAGACACCTAATCCAACATATATATGTATATATATATATATATATATATATATATATATATATATATATATATATATATATATATATATATATATATATATATATATATATATATATATAGTTAGGTTCTTTTGAGAACTCAAAAAACCATGAGATCTTGAGAACCAATTCTGGACCACAAGATCAAAAAATTCAAAGGCTAAGATGAAAGATGGCATTTATGTAATTAATAACAAATTGAATGGTATTTTTGGTATTAATCAAAAGCTGGCAGGGGTATTATAGAGAGTAAAAATTATCATTAAAGGAAATCCCAAAAAATCAGCATAATTAATTTTAAATACATTAAAAAAGGAAAAAAAAAATCATCCCTCTTTCTCTCACTACTCTCTCGTCTTCCTCTCGATCCCGTGAAGAACGACCTTGCCGAGCAAGCCTCTAACAACCTTTCTGATCGATTGAGGAACTGATGTTTGATTCAGGTAACAACGAGAACAAATCCGACGACCTCGATTCACCATTATGCATATCGATTGAGTACTCCCATGATCGGTTATATGAACAATGTTTCACCACTACACAAGCATCAGATTCCTCACCAGAAAAAGGTTGATTGGAGGCGGTGATGGATCCGATCCTGGCTTTCGATCAATCCCTAATCCACCTCCGACCCAGACCCCTTTGCCTTTTGGTTGCCATCAACCCGATCTGCCTTCTTTACTATACACCTACGACTTCATCTCCTATCGGTACGCTATAGGTAAACCTCCCATTGTCTGACTGGCTTGGAAGCTTAATGTGTGTCAACAATTGTATTTCCTTTCTAATCTATTGTTCAGATGCCCTAATTGCATCGATTTTAAAATCCAAAGTTGGTAATCATTTCGATTTTTGCAGGTTCTGATTTGTTCAACTCGGCATCGAGTTCCATTGAAGGTCGTTCGATTCTCCATTTTAAAATCCAAAGTTGGTAATCTTTTTCGAAGGTTGGATGCGGTCTGATGCCGTCTCACAGATTGAAGGTTGGATGCCGGCAATTGACTCACTCTTTGTCCAGGTTTGATTGATCTATTTCTCGTCTCAGTCTCTTTGATAAAGAAATCGCATGCACATACACCCTTAATTGGGATGTGTGTTCAACCCAAGAATTAATTTTCCTTTTGATCGATGGTAATTGACAAAATGGTACTTTAATTGTTTTGATTTTTCTTTCTGATCGGTAGTGATGCCATGTGCACTATTACGGTATCATATCTTCTTTGTTTTGTGAATAGCTCCAGTAAGCTGAAAATATGTTTTCTGTGGTTTGTGAATAGCTCAAGGTTAGAACTTAGAACCATATGCAGTGAGGTAATCCATCATAAAAATGGGCTGCGTTTTTCATTTATATATGAGTTATAGCATTGTACTTATGAATTTCTTTTTCTTTTTAAGACAAGTATAAAAGTGCATATGTGCACAT